>CM066224.1:9572196-9817193 GCA_033675125.1 Athetis lepigone
CATATAACCTTCTTTTTTAATTGGCTAATTGGTATAGCCGAGGAGCATAACAGACTTATAGATTAGTACTTATATCTTTCTTTTAGGATACCTTCAAGGTAACATCTTTGAGACGGAGGTCTTTAGACAAAGTACGTATACATTATTTGCGAGTAACTACATATATCAACTTAAATAATTATGGAGTTCCTAGTAGGTCAGATATTGTTTTCATATAAAAAAAAGCCGGTCAAATGCGAGTCGGACTCGCGCAACGAGGGTGCCGTACAAATTTGTCAACATATAAATTGTTCGGTAATTCAATCTTGAAGTTTTTTTCTTGTAAAATAACTACAAATTTACGGTTTTGGAGATTTTCCTTTACTTGTGCTACATGACATTGCTTCTTGCCAAATTTCATGATTCTAGGTCAATGGGAAGTACCAGGTTTTGATTCCTTTGCAAGTCTAAATATGCAATATAAATGAAACATAAACAGCCGTATCTTTTTATTGCGTTGATTTATAAATTTGTTTTTTTCACTGCTTTGAGAGATAGCAGACCTAAGTATGTGATACTAAAACTGCACTTATGCGCAGAAGTATATTTTGTATGGCACCCATTGTGTTTAACAAACTGCCTAAGATCTGGAGAGAACTTAATACCGAAGCTCTGAAATGTCGGCTCAAATTGTTTTTAGTACAGAGAGCATACTATAATGTTAAAGAGTTTTTAAATGAAAAAGTATTTGATTTTAAGTAAATGTTATTGTGTCCATTTTGTATTTAGTAGACTCTAGATAATTATCTATACTAATATTATAAATAGGAAAGTGTGTCTGTCTGTTTGTCTTTCTTTCACGGCAAAACGGAGCGACGGATTGACGTGATTTTTTGAGTGGAGATAGTTGAAGGGATGGAGAGTAACATAGGCTACTTTTTGTCTCTTTCTAACGCGAGCGAAGCCGCAGGCAGAAGCTAGTTGTTTTATAAATATTTGCATGCCATGTCAAGTGGCAAACATGTTTTTTAAACGCTTTATAATTATTATATCATCCTACATGCATGCACCTGCGTGTGTATGTATGTATACACATGTTTATGGCAAATAAATGATTCTATTCTATTCTAGCTTTTGCCCGCGACTTCGTTCGCGTGGAATAATAGTTCCCGTTCCCGGGGGATTTCCGGGATGAAAACTACCCTATGTCCTTTCTCGGGTCCCAGACTATATCTGTACCAAATTTCATTCAAATCAGTTCAGTGGTTTAGGCGTGAAAAAGAGACAGACAGACGGACAGACAGACAGAGTTACTTTCGCATTTATAATATTAGTACGGATTTATTTCAGCTTGAAAAAGGGTCTTGACGGACTGACGAACGGACAACAAAGTGATCCTTTATGAGTTCCGATTTTACCTTTTGGGGTACGGAACCCTAAATATATATATAATGGTAAGCAAGTTTGCAGGGTAGGTAACCAGATTAAGTATATAAAACAGTACATATAAATAAAACAAAAAAATAATTATTATTGTAATATATTTCAAGTAACCAAGAAACACAAACTAAAGGATGTTAACATGACTAGTTAATATTTTTAAGTAACTAAACATAATGCCTTTAAGTACATACCTATACTGAACAACACAAAATGTTAAAATGATAGGTATCTGTAGGTAAAAGGTGGGCTTAAAACAAACAATACTTACTTGTATATACTTAGGCCTCCTGAATAAATAAACGTTACTTAGCACGAACTTTCACTTATCTATTCTGTCTCTCTCTTACCATTCTAGTTTGACAGTGGAACGACAGTGACAGCAATTTTGTTAAGCTAAAGCACTTGCTAGACAACGTTTATTAATTATATTGGCCTTATGCAGGTTGCAGATCGCAAACTAAGCTAACTTAGGGCCTATTTCACAACCACGACCTTATCTACAAGATCAATTCAAAAATGGAACAGGTTTTGTATGAATTTGGGCCGAATACTCAAACGCGACTTAAATTTGAGACGCTCTCAAATTTGTTGCTGTCTTTGTCACTCTAAAGGGATAAAGTAAGGACATCAATAGATTTGAGCGCGTCTCAAAGTTAAGTGGCGTTTGAGTATTTAGCCTTTAATCTGCCAGATATTTTAAGCAGAACTTATCAGAAGAATGTGAAACAGGCGCTTAGTTTAGCTTACTTCGCATAGCTGACGTTGTTTTTCATCGTAAATATCTTAATTTACATAGTTAGAAGTTTGCAAAAAGTATGAAAAACCGCGCCAGCTTTGCTAACTAACCTGAAACCAACTAGACTTAGCTCTTTGTCTACAACTCGCATTAATGTTTCAAATGGCAAAAAAAGACAAAAGTCCGGCTAACTGTAAAAAACTAATTTTAAGTTACAATTGCTCAATTATAACATAAAACGCGTTAGCTAAATTCTAGTCGTTTTAACGATATAGGTGCTTAATAAAATAACAACTGGAATATAAAGTCTCGGGCTATAGCACAGCAATAATTAATAAAACTGTGCATAAATAACTAGATTTTCACAAATAAATAATTTTATTATTGGAAATGATACAATTGAGGTGATAGGAAATGTCCGTTGAATAATACATTGATATAACTGATTTTCTTAAATCAAAGGATTTAATTAGAAAATATTTCACACATTATTCTAAATGAATTTTAACAAACAGGACTATATTTTACATTATTTTTATTTAACGGCAATGGAAAAGTCTAGTATATGATCAACATTCGACAGACACCTATTGTATCTAGGTACTGTATTTCTTTACAAACAAGTAAAGTCAAACCCATAAGCTAATTTATTTTATCAACAGATCCTGTTTTGTATGGAAAGCTTTGTCTGTCTTTATTAACCCTTTGACCGCCAGAGGGCGATAACATCGGTGTCTTTACGCCACGACTTAAATTCCTCGCAAAAACGTAAAAAAAGAATAGGAATTTCAAGAAAACGTTGATAATCGACCAATTTTCTATAACTATTAGGTGTAATAAATAAATAATTTTTTATCAGGATAAAAACACGAAAAATTAGTATGTAAATTTTTGTACGTAATTACTTGTTTTGATCGTTTTGCCAACTGTGGTGTAGTGAGCTTATTTCATTTGTCCGCTATTTCCTACTTGCAATCAAAGGGTTAATAAAATATGAATAATTACATCTATTTACGTAAGTGGAGCCTACATGTAGCTTACATGATGTTCGACGCGGCCGGTAGTGTGACAGCCATTCCCTTTACAAGGTCTATTACAAACTATTCGCCGTTCTCATGTTCATAACAAAAGAGCGACAACTTTACAATAAACTAAGATGCCAAGATTCACGCATCGTTAACTTATACATCAGCCACGTTTGTAAGCGTGTAAACAACTTCCAAAACCAGATATTTAAAACCAAAAGTATCACACAGAAATTAAACTTAGTCTAAGTCAAGAAAAAGTTTCATTTCCGAGCTTTAGGTCTCACTGACGTCAAGAAAACTACTTAACAGCAAGGATTTCAAACCTTATCAATGAAAAGCTTTAAAAGACTTTCTGAATTTAATAATAAATTGTAATACATATTTCATTAGCTACTATTATTACATAAAATATTTTATTTTTATATTTACCGCACTAATATTAAACTCTTGGCTGATTTAGCGCCGACTAGACGTGTGTACTCAACGAGTTCGCTAGTTTTGTGACCGTTCTTCTTGCCGGCCGCGTGCCTCTTGAACGCTTTGTACAACATCACAGCTCCATTCACCCATATCGGTATGTAGTTGAGATCACTTTCTTTTGGGAAATTTTCATCAACACTGTCAAGGTCAGGGTCTAGCCTCGAATATGGCGATGCCTCTAATTTGGGAATACATTCGACTAAAGGAAACCATTTGTAGGTCTCTGGACACAACAAATCTGAAGGATAGAAGTTTCCTTTATACCTCATTTTGCAGCACGAATGAATATAATATCCCATGTAGTAATACTCGATTTGTGGACACACGGAATGCATGTGTCTTGTGAACTCAATCTCCCTAAAACAAAATTGAGAGTATAGGTAAATTATAAGAACTTTCATAAAATTATTACGAAACCAATCAAATCTTTTAACTCCCTTAGTAAGTACTAAATACTCCGAGAGTTTTCATTCTGTTTCATAAACAATTTTTTCACATAATGTATAAACGCCAACACGTCAAGTTACTACAACCTGTCTTGGTTTGAAAGATTTTCAGCTTAACAGCTAAAGAATTAGGTTCAAGGTCAATTGTTTTCGTTGCCAGTTTCGTGCATTAGTAAAGAACTAGTAATATTGTTAAGGGTTAATTCTCACCTCAATGCTCCGTAAGTGCCTAACGTAAGGTTCATATACTGCGGGTCATAGAAGAAGTAAACAGATGAGACACACTTGGGCAGGACATCGATCACGCCGACCGCTATAATCTTGCCATCCAGCCAGTACTGTTGGTGGAACGACCCGTAGCCGCACTGAGGACCATTGTCTCTGTGTTCCTCCTATAGAAAATAATAACTTTATTTATTACTTACTTAGTACTTACGTGCCGATTTTTTTAATCTAGATCGACCGACGCGAAGTCGATACTTTCTCATTACGTACTTTTTTCTTATCATAAAATATTAACGATTTTAAATGCGCCATTACGTCAAGAAATTCCAGGTCAATGTTTTTATTCACGGTTATTAAAATTATACTACACAACGCTCTTCGCGTTTAATTACGCCGATATCCTTTAGGGTCAGAAGAAGTATAAATTCTATCCTCATTTAGTTATTGACAAAGTTATGGCATTATTTTTTAATTTTGTTTGGCCAAAACTAATACTTATAGGGTCACTTCGTCGTTGTCTGCAAAGATCCTATTTGTCAAGTTATGAAATTTTAATGCTCAGGTTTACAATGTTTATGACAGCTATTTTACCTAACAAAGCAAAGAAACCCTTTAGTGCTTTCTAGAGGGTTATCGAGTTCCAAGTGTTATTTCGATTGTGAAACTCTAAATGTACCCTCGCACGTCTCTAAACTTGCACTTGGCTGTAAGTCTTTTCTCGGGTCATTTCGAATTTAATTAATATTATTTATCAAATTCTATAGACTAAGGCAAAAAAATATTATTTAAATAAATTGCTTTTGTTGCAGTCTACAACAATAAAGTACCAGCCTGATTCAAATAGTACATTAAGATGAGTCCTAGAAAACATTATTTTTGTAATATTATTTACAAATTTATTGACTGTACATCTTATTGATTGGTCTAAGCAACGCCACCTACTGCGAAAACGTAGAACTACGAAACCGTATGGCCGCCGCAACACTATCCAGCTATCAGCATAGGACCTTTCAAGCATCTTTCTAGCTCAGAGACTAGTCTTAATATGCATCTCTACTACTACATTTTTTTAAAGAACCATTAAACTTACCAACAATGGACTCTGCACTAAAAAGTCCTTAAACTTGGGTTCCGTGCATTTGTCTGGCTTGTCATTGTGAATCGTTGTTTGATACTTGACATACACTTCATGAGTCTCCTTAGCAGTTGCGAGCCATTCAGGGCTCGGCGGCGTTGTCCTAACAAGTTTTACCTAGAAATACAAGAAACATAAACATCAACCAGTAAATAATAATATTAATAATTTATCAAAATATAAGAACTACCAATTACAATATACAGTTGATTGTTTCTGTTGGAATGGTTTAATTTGACTTTTAAGTTTTTGAGTTCCCAAACAAGTTCATTTTTTAGGGTTCCGTAGTCAACTAGGAACCCTTATAGTTTCGCCATGTCTGTCCGTCCGTCCTCGCTTAATCTCTGTGACCGTTAGCACTAGAAAGCTGAAATTTGGTACCAATATGTATATCAATCACGCCGACAAAGTGCGAAAATAAAAATTCGAAAAAAATGTTTTATTATGGTAGCCCCCCTATATGTAAAGAGGGAAGTGATTTTTTTTTAATTTCAACCCTGTCGTGTAATATATTGTTAGATAGGTATTGAAAAATAAATGGGGGTTTACTAATATCATTTTTTGATAATGTCAATAATTTCGGAAATAATCGCTCCAAAAGGAAAAAACAAAGCGTCCCCCCCCCTCTAACTTTTGACCCGTAGGTTTAAAAAATATGAAAAAAATCTGGAAAGTAGAACTTTATAAGGACTTTCTAGGAAAATTATTTTGAACTTGATAGAAAGCACAGTTTTTGTACAAAAAAGACAAAAAGTTTGTACAAAATAATTTCTGCGTACTTAGTATGTCAACGTAACAAAAGCCTTTTTTTAAACTTATAAGTGGGAACACTTATTGTGACGGACGGGAAACTACGGAACCCTACATTGAGCGTGGCCCGACACGCTCTTGGCCGGTTTTTTTTTCATTACATGTTCCATAAAATTTTCCTTATGTCAGCTGAGCTTATAAAAGATTTAAATATAAAAGTGTAGTTAAAAAAAATATTAAAAAAAAACTGAATGTCACAGTGGTCCATTGTCAAATAAAAAGCGAAAGAAAATCATTTTAGATTCATTACTAAAACCACAACACAGTGATACAAGTTACAAAAAGTTCAACCTGCTGTTGCTGTACAAAGATGTTATCAATTAGGAAAACACGTCTAATGATTTACGTTAGCAATAGTGAGTACCAGTACTCAAATGGTACTACAAAAAACGAACAATGGGAACAAAAAGTAAACAGTGATTGAGTACCTCAAGTTTGTGTTTGACATCATCAGGCAGTTCATTTATAAAGTCCTCTAGTTGTTTCTCCTTGTTTTTGCTTGGGTGTGTAGTTACTGCGTCAATGCCCTTCTCTCTTAGTTTTTCTAACTTCCTCTCTCGCCTCAATTGTTTGGCTTTTTTACATGGCGCCTTAGTGGGATCGGGGCCTGACGATTCTGGAAGATTTCGTTCGTTCGTTTCGAAGCTCATTACCACCAAAATAAGCAAGCATACAATCGCTAATGCGAAATATCAGTTGCAGATTCTAAAGCCAGCTAATAATATAATCATTAGCTAAATAAGATAATCATTTTTAAAATCAAAAATTGTGACGAGTCCCACAATTTCGTTTTATGTGTAAGTTTATTTGGGTTATACAAAATCCTGATAATTACCATTTTTTTTGTGAGTGGGAAATCATCAAATGTCTGCTCCCGTCCTGGGTTCGGCAAGAGGGCGTGTTAGACTTTTACTAACTAAAACCCACTCATGTTCCTTCGATTGCCCTTTATGTTCCAGGGTCACGGTAATTATTATAAGCATTCCACAACCCCGGCAGGCGTTGGCCCTGTTGGGCCCCTTCCTGTGCTGACTTCTTCTCTTTGAGGCGCGCGTGGAACACTAACGCGCCGTCGACGTGGTCCTGGTCCTAGCCGGGCGGCGGGCTACCCATCACTCGCCATCCGCAGAACCGCGCCTACGGTGACCGGTAGTCGTCTTGCGACTCTCGACGTCTTCGCCGGGGTCTTAGTCTGGGGCGAGAGGCTCGTCGTTGCCTCTCGCGCGCCGCCGCTTCCTTCACTAGCATAACTACTTCGCAGAAGGAGGCGACGACATCACATTCCGTCTCGCCCCGAAGCATGGCCTGAACCAGCACCGGGCGCGAGAGGTCACCGCCGCCGATCGCCTCTACAAGGACACGTCGATGGTCCGCCAATGCACGGCACACCTCCACCGTGTGTTCGACCGTGTCCTCCAGGCGACCGTTGCTGCAGTGGTGATACCCAGGCGTCGCTTCCGCCCGAACCCGACACAGGAACCTCCCGAATAATTACCGATAATTACCATCATAATTTGTTGATTAGGACAAGTCGAGATGGACAATCACAAGGATTGATAACCTTTTTACACAAGGTTCCAGGTTTGAAACCAGGCAAGCACCAGTATAGCTTTTTCTTTTTAGGACATCACTGACATTTCATGTCTTGGAAAGCATGTAAAGCCGTTGGATTTGCTAATAATTTATAGACTGCATGTGTCACAGGTAGAAAGAAGCCAGAAAGTCTAACAATCAGTCTAACCAAGGTGGTAAAATGTTACCCTTTTTGGGACTATGTTATGTAACTCTTTATGACATTCCTCCTCTTTAGGATCCTTCTTCACGAACCCCCATGAGAAAGAACTCCTTAAAGAACCTATTTGTTGTAAGGTGTAGGGTACAGTTTAATAAGTTTTGCAACCTTGCACATAATAAAATAGATAACTATTATACTTGCATAGTCTCTCAGGTTCACTTGGTTTAAAAGTTTTTATTGTCATTAAAAAAAACAGAAAGTCCTACCTTTTTTTACTATTTTCTCCTGAGCGGTAGTGGAATCAGGCGGTGCTGAACTTACATTTTTATTTTGAACCATACCATCTGGAAAGAAAAAAAAACCATAGTGATTAAATTCTTTCTTCTAATATGTGTAACAATATTTTTTAATTTAAAAATTGCTTTACAATTATAAGTACAATGATTCTGTCGATACCAGAATTTTGCACAATGCTTATTTAAATTTTGCTGTGGGTGTAAGGATTTACATTAATGCATGAATTGTCAAAACAACTTGACAAGTACTTAGGTGTGTAGTGTGTGTAAATGATTTTTCTGTTCAAAAAAGGTTTATAACTGCTTATTTAGTGATAATTCATACTAAGGCATATATGAAAAGGGAAAGAAAATCAATCAAATCTTAAAATTGTACCTCCAGCACTTTCTCCGGCAGTACAGTCTAAAAGTTCACTGTTCTGAACAACATCCAAGTTGATATCCTGATGTTCTCTCATTGTCTCTACAAACTGCTCTCCACCCTCTTCGAACCCCTCAGCCAGCACCTCACTGCCACTGCTACACGTTGACATCTTCCGTTTTACATCTCCCGACACCTTTTCTTTGTCTTGACCAACTAACATCTTGTTGACTCGCTTTAATACTTTCTTTTGAGACTTTGTTGCCTTGAACTCGAGGGCCCTGCATCTGAGTATTAAATACAAACAAGTTCTTTGTTATCAAACAATAAAATATTCGTTACAGCTAGCACCAAGCAATCTGCACAATAGTTCAGCATAAAACAGTCTTTTATGTATATTTTTGCTAACCAAAGCTTAAATCGGGAATTATATTGGTGCATATAGTAAGGAAGCAAGAATGCAGTAGTTCTAAATGAAATATACAAACCGGATTGTATACATAGGGCAACAAGTAACATCCATAGTTGGCTTATAGCAATATTTGCCTGACCGCCTCCATCCTCTATCAATCAAATCTTGATAATCACTCACAGTCATAGCATGAGCCCACATACCTGAATCAATACAATTACTTAAAATTTAGGTAGTAACAGATAAATTATATTTTTTTTAAATGTTTATAAACTTACCATGGCTATAATTAGTATCAGGGCGCTTACAATAACCACATCTATAGTG
This sequence comes from Athetis lepigone, assembly GCA_033675125.1. Classification (NCBI taxonomy): domain Eukaryota; kingdom Metazoa; phylum Arthropoda; class Insecta; order Lepidoptera; family Noctuidae; genus Athetis; species Athetis lepigone. Next base: position 9,581,610 of record CM066224.1, read on the forward strand.
TTCATGTTCAGCATAATACTCTACAATGCTACGTAGCATCTTGAGACGCCGCCGTTATCAGTTATTTCTTAACTTATTTCGCAGAGCTATCGTGATACCAGAATAAAATCCTGGACCAAACAATACTCACTCAACCAACCAAATCAAGAGAAAAAGAAAAGATGACAGCAAATGAGTACATGACAGCAATGACAGCATTGACAGCTAACAGCCGCCGGTGACATTAAACAATTACAAATGTCAAACGCATCCGTACTATTTTTAAAAATAGCACCAGGTCTTTTTAGCTCTCCTATAAAAATGATCGTCCTACACAGTGTCTTTGATCTTCATGTGTACTTACAGTTATATTGTTTTCCTTGTTTTCCAAGTGATCGTTGTAAATTTTGTAAACTACTTTATTATATAGTTAATAATAGTATATCTTCAGTTTTCACGAGGTTGGTAAAGTGATTATTGTGAAAAAAATGGGGAAAGCTTATTTTGAACCTCAAACAAATCTAGACTCTCAATCCGTCTCGGGCTTATTGAATAAGGCTGGCCTCGCAGCTGTGCAGGAGGCACGAACGGGCCGCCCCGTTATTCGAGAAAGATGACAGTAGGGAAGGGCGATAATTCGAGTCGCTGTACAACGATGTTCCAACCGGAAGCCTCCCGTTCCTGCTATAGTTGCTCAAGTATCAGTATAAAAGTCCTCCAGATCATTTACAAATAAAATTCTCTACAATTTACGGTCAGCAAGTGCGTAATTTTTTCAACCTTTCAACGACCAACCGACAGCCGGCTGTCGGGCTGCTATTGTCTTTCTATTGTGTCTCGAATCACGTGTGTTCGAAGGTTTTGGAATCAGTAGCATAATTACTCAAAGCATATCCCACCAAAAACATTTCATGTAAAATGTTGCCAAGACAACCAAATAAGGTTTGCCCTGTGAAAAATATATCAGATCGCATGTAGAGCCAAGCTTCTGAATCTACACGGCCTAAATCTACCGACCTTAACTTCACAAATTCTACATATCAGTAAAAGTTTATCCAAAAATTTTAGGGGATGGAGAGTGAAAATTATAGGTTAATGAATTTTTTTGTTGATTGTACACTAAAGTTAGACTATATACCAAATTTCAGCATTCCAGTACTTCAGGAAGTGGCCAAACATTTTGATGATCATCAGTATGTCAGTGTGTCAGTGACGAAATCGGTGTATTTTAGATATCAATAAAATCTAAAGTATTAAAGCTATTCAATTGAGACTTCGTATGTTTAATGAGACTATTATTGACATCATATCCTGTAAATATGGACTATCTGGTACATCGGGAACCAACTCTATAAGGGTTAAAAAAAAAACGACGAAACACTTCGAGAAAAGGTAGGTGCCCCGGCGCTTCGCTTGCTTGTCTTGGCGGGGGCACGACCGTGCCCCCCGATTTATAGTTCTCTTCGTAACATAGGAAAGGAAACCCATTCCGATCAATAAGATAAGATAAGATAATATTTATTTGCATAAAAACACGGTATAAAAGGTGGTACAAATATTTAAAATAAAGAACATAACATGTTTTTGCTTAACATTAAAAGCGTGCAAATTTTGTGCGTTGAAAATTTGTCTTTCAAACATCTTCATCATCACTAGATATATCATAATTATTATTTTCGTTATTTGTAGCGTTGATGTCTTTTGTACGTCACAAATTATCAATTTTGTTTTTAATTTATAATTTGTTTTTGTTGCAGTCTTGTACTAACCCAGCAAGGTCTGCAGTAAGTTTAAACTATATCTAGCAAAGTTTTTGATATATTTTTTGGTACACGGTGTTATATTTTTTCTAATTCTTTCAATCTTTTCCGCGTTTTGACTGCACTGCACCGCACAGCTAAAAACAAACTGCTCCGCTCCCATGGATCATAGTGTGATGACTTTACTATCAATATCAAATATAAAAATATCCCAATAAGGAGTTCAAAGTTCATAGGTACAATTTAAGAACAAGCGAAAACCAATGAAAGCTCTTAAACTTTATTTTATTTTTACGAGTAGATGTAACTACAAGTTCTCGCTTTTATTAAAAAAAAATACCACACAATTATTGATCTTTGTGCACATTTTATTTCACGATCTTATCCCAAAAACAGTTCCAGAAATATTATTATGCTAGTTTCAAGCTGATATAGTATTATGTTTTTTAACTTGCAGGAATTTTCGCCAATGACGACCTGACACTACCTTCTTCAACTTCAGAAATATTCGACATTATAGATGGCATAGGATTGATCATATACTTTCGCCGAGGGCTGAAAAAAAATTGAACTTATTTTAAATTAGCTGTCCCCTAAGGTTTCACTTGCTCTTTAACAGATTTATGGTTACTGTTCTGGTCCCATTAGTCATAGCATGATTTTATAGCCTGATGTATAATCTATATTATTGTAAAATTTACATAAAACACGCAAAACATGTAGGATAATAACTAAAAAGGTTTTACCAGTTTAGTAAAACTGACGAAAGAGTTTTCTCACTTTCAAACGTATGATCAAAACTGGCCGCTATATCCAAAAAAAAGGTGAAGGCCATTATTTATGGAGAAAAATGAGAAATAAAAAAATAACACAAATGGCTTTTCTATTTTTTTGACCAAAGAAGGCCAGTTACCAACAATAAATCTAAGATGATCCAATGAGGTTCTATTCAAAATAGTATTAAAACTTTTATAAATTATCAAAGGTAAAGAGTCTATAGTCTTAATAAAAAGTATCTGTTACTTTTTTAACATGAGGTTTCTTAAAATACAATTTTAATAAGAAAAATCTTGTAATTTATACAAACACTGTCGTGAAAATAATAAAAACGGTTCATTTTTATTAATATAGATATATTACATCGGACCCCCATTCCATCTACAAAGACGTTTTTAAAAGATTTTACGCTCTACTGCAGTGTTTACCGTAGCTGTTGTTTTTTACTTTACTATTACCCGATTAATTGCGATAATTGCAAAGAACAAAACACAGTTTACTACACTGTGGTTCCTGCCTCAGCCCCACAGCAGTGAATTATTATCGGTTACTTACTACCTATGTGTATCCTAATAATCTATACTTCCTTATTCGTAACAGAATTATAAACATGTCCTTTCGGTTTTTTTTTAATGCGAGAATGTCGTGAAATTATAGCATGTGTAAACTTCATATACAATAACAACAAGAAATTAACTCACGTTCTATTTTTTTGAGTGTGATTCCAAGGTTGTATTTCTGTCTCTCCCCAAATCAGAAATACAAGTCCACTCATAAATAATATTAAAGCATGAAAGCACCAAATATGTTTCCATATACTCGGGGAATTCTAAAAGAGATAAACAAATAATTTCAGTAAATGTTCTCAATTACGTACTTTGATTGTAAAGTCTTATTCCTAAACTACATTCGCTGTTAGTTGTTGTGAAATAATCTGACATAGAAATTTCTTCCTTATTTGGAACAGACCAAGCTACTACAGGAAAATCCCCCGGCATCTACTTTCATTACATGTCATCACTACATATCGTCACTAAAGGGTCCCATGTCCATAGCCACATTATATAAGAATTGCACATACAGGGCATTGTATTTAAATAATGGTTGTAAATGTGTTGAAGCCTCAGGCACATACTAGGTCGACAATAGCCACACGTACGCGTGTCCTATAGTAAGTGGAGCAGGTCAAACCCAAAAGCAACGGGCTTTGTTTTTACTATAATAGGGCTAACAGGATGCATTCGTCTCATGTCTCATCTTACTGTAAGGCTAGTAAAGAGTGTTGTTGAGCTGTATCTGACTTGATTTGAGATAAGTAAAAAGGATATTTTGGATAAGCACTGTTGACTAAGAAAGTTCTTGCCGCTTAGCCTGAGGTGACTCGAGAATATTGACAATCGAACTAAGAAGAAGAAATAATTGCTGCACATTGCAAAATCTTACCAGTAAGTTGATGTGTTTAACATTTAAATACCAAGCTATTTCTGTCCCACTAGGCAAGGGTAAGGGCAAAGACCTCTTCTCATACAGAGAAGGCACGAGCATTGATCATCACGCTTGCTCAAGGCGGATTGGCGATTTCGGACTTATATTCACTCAAGTCCAGGTTTCCTCACGAAGTGATGTTAAAGATAAACTTTAGAAAGTACATATGAATTGAAAAAGGAACGTTGATACTTGCCCGATTTCGAACCCACAACCTATCGCATGAGAGGCGGGCGCTTTGATGACTAGACCACCAAGATATAACTACACTAACAACTACACTACATGTATAAAAACTATTTTTTTAAGAATTACCAATATTATGATTATTTATGATCTGTTATTGAGTGTACCTTATACTTATATGTTACTTGTCCAACGCAAAGTGATATAATTATACCCGACGTGTTTCCAATAATCTTGATGACTGTATTGATAGAATTTACGAATGTGGGTGAAAGTTCCTGGAAAATAATGGGTCGTTGTCTGGATTAGGTTTATATCTACTAAGAGATTTACGTTGCAGGTTTTCTTTTATTAATGAAATAAATGCGAGTAGCTTAGTAGGTTTTATTTTATACTAGCTTTTGCCCGCGACTTCGTCCGCGTTGAATAATAGTTCCCGTTCCCGGGGGGTTTCCGGGATAAAAACTATCTTATGTCCTTTCTCGGGTTCCAGGCTATATCTGTACTAACTTTCATTCAAATCGGTTCAGTGGTTTAGGCGTGAAGAAGAGACACACAGACAAAAATCTCCTTAAAGAAAAGATTATTGATAAGTATAAGAAATTTAACAAGGGAAATTCAAAATTGTCAACTGAACATTTAAAAATTGCTGGGCCTGTAAAACCTATATTTATCTCTGAAAATCTTAGTCATAAAATGAAAAGGTTGTTTTTCCTGGCAAGAGATTTTGCGAACACTAACAACTACAGTTACTGCTGGATAAACAACGGAAAAATTTATCTACGCGAGAAAGACGGCGAACCTCACATTTTAATTAAAAATGAAGCAGATTTTCCGAAGATATCTGACTCGAAGTGACTAGTGACCTGTATTCACCATATCCGTAAATATATAAAGAAAAAATGTTTTATTCATACGAAAAGGCTTAATTGTATAAAAAAAATGTACCTCAAAATCAACTTTAAAGATTTATGTCATAGTTATAATTTTATATTAACATTAATAACGATAATTCTCTGTACACACATTCTCGAACACATACAAAACACACAGCCCAATCAGGTAACTCTTACAAATCACGATACTCCATATCACACCCACACTAACAAACATACACTCATCTTCCATATACTCACTCTCCCACATCCTATACCTCTCAAATTCACCACAACCAGCGCACACTGTAAACATTCTGTTACTTCTTACTGTTGGAAAAATATTATAAAAAATAATAATATGTAGCACTATGTACCAATTATGCGGGGACTTCTCCTCTCACTGTACAACCATTGCGAGTAATCGGTTAACTCATGAATTTCATAATGAATGATAGTTCAGAAATCACACACGAACTAGAACATCTGTCAGTCTTATCGTCTTATCAATGTTCTCCAGAGCAATGTCACACTTATTTACAAAGTGTTGTCAATAGTTTTAATATATTTCACTTGAATATTAGAAGTATAGGCAACACTACGAATTTTAATAATTTATTAATCCTCTTAAGCAGAATTAAGGTACACTTCGATATCGTTGTTTTAACAGAATGTTGGCTAAGTAAATGCCCTCACCTCCCTATTTTGACTGGTTTCGAATCGTTTCAGTCAAATCACGCAAACCAAAATGACGGGATTGTTGTGTATGTCAGACAAAATTTGCAAGTCACTGTTGAGATACCGACATTTGCGGATGCGAATTGCTTGATCCTAAAATTCTGCACAGAAGTAGCCCTGGTGGCAATTTATAGATCTCCCTCGTATCGCAATACACAGAATTTTATTGATAGCTTAGACTCAACGCTACGCACGTTACTGCAGTTTAAGAGTATCATTTTAATTGGTGATATAAATATAAACATTGCGCCAAATGGTAATGACATAAACTCAGACCCATACATAAACTTAATGGCATCTCATGCCATGCTTCCTGCACATCTGTTTCCCACCCGTAACAACGCCTGTCTAGACCACGCAGTTATCAAGACAAACAAACCAGCTATAACATTAGTTCTTGATTGTCTAATAACGGACCATGCTCCAGTAGTTGTATTCTGTAAACTCACATTTGATATAACTAAAACTCCATCTACTGCTTTTAGAGTGGACGTGGATGCATGCATTACAATTTTAAAGACTACAGATTTTTCCTCAGTTATGAACAATAGTGATGCATCTACAGCTGCTACTGAACTAGTTAACATTATTTCAACAGTGGTTAATAATAACTCAGTAAATTACAAAATTTCAAGTAAAAAAAGGATCATAAAGCCCTGGATTACCCCAGGACTTTTGAGATGCATTCGAAATAGAGATAATCTCTGTCGTAAAGCAAAAAAAGATCCTACGAATGTTGTACTGCAAGTGACATTCAAGAGGTATAGAAACTACTGCAATAATTTGCTTAAAAAAATTAAACGGGAATATGAGCGCACTGAATTTGAGAAGCACCGTAAAAATCCTAAAGCTACATGGAATCTTATTAAATCTATTTCGAATCTAAAAGAAAGCAACACATCCGCTAATGAGCTATTATCCCTTACTCTTGACCCTTCGGACTCAGTGGATATAGTTAATGATTTCTACTCAAATGTGGGGAAAAACCTTGCCTCTAAAATAGTAGGCGCGCAAGACACGACCTCCTATGTCATGATAAGGGACTGCCCTAACTCCATGGTCATCTTCCCAACTGACTGTGAGGAGGTTGAACGTATCATACTCGGTCTCAAGGTTAATTGTGCGGTTGGATGGGACGGCATTTCTGCTACCTTGATCAGGGCTGCCAGGCACATCTTGATCCCTGTTATGTCTCACGTCTTTAATTTAGCACTTGCGTCAGGAGTGTTTCCAGCAGTCTTTAAAAGGGCACTTGTACATCCCATTTACAAGAGCGGGGACAGAGGCAGTGTCAATAACTACAGACCTATTTCTGTTCTCACAATATTGTCCAAAGTTCTTGAAAAAATTATAAACATTCGGCTAGTTAATTACCTTCATTCACAAAATATACTCTCAAGGTATCAATACGGCTTCCGTTCAGGTAGAAGTACCGAAGATGCAGTTTTGGAAGTAACCAGTACCATAGCAAGAAATATAAATAATAGACACAAAACAATAGCTATTTTTCTTGATCTTTCAAAAGCTTTCGACACGGTCTCTGTCCCCCTCTTGCTGGGAAAGCTGGAACAAATTGGTATTAGAGGAGTATGTCTGGATCTTTTTAAGAGCTACCTAAAAGAACGTTCCCAAACGGTAAAGATAGGTAATTATATTAGCAAACCACAATACCTAACCTACGGAGTACCACAGGGTAGTGTTCTCGGACCTACCCTATTTTTAATATACATAAACGAATTATGTAATCTGGCCCCAATGAACACCAAAATCATAACATATGCAGATGACACCGTTATGCTCGTTCATGGCAAGCATTGGTCAGAAACTCGTTTACATGCGGAGTCCGCACTACTTCTAGTAATGAAATGGCTCAATAAAAACCTGCTAACTCTAAATGTAGAAAAAACCAAGTTTATCACTTTTGCTCCAAGTAAAGTCTCCCAACCTATTTCTCCCTATACTTTGATTGCACACAAATGCGGGTCAATCACAGATAAATGCAAAAGTTGTGCTCAAATTACCCGCACACACAGTATAAAATATTTGGGTGTCATAATGGACAGCACGCTGACATGGAGGGACCAAGTTGAGACTGTTATCTCCAGGATTAGAAAGCTAATTTTTGTATTTAAAAATCTACGGTCATCTGCTGATTTTACCACACTTAGAACAGTATACTTCGCTTTGGCACACTCCATCCTGGCATATTGTATCACCGCTTGGGGTAGTTCTGGTAAAAGCTTAATGCTACGTCTGGAAAGGGACAAAGAGCAGTACTAAAAGTCATGGCATGTAAACCGATTCGATTTCCAACTACGGAAATCTACGCTCTTTGTGATGTACCGACGGTTAGACACACTTTTCTCCTTGCGGTAGTGCTGCGGAAACATTTAGACCTTCCATTTGATCCAGATATCAATAACCAAAAACGCAGATCAAATAGAGTCTGCCAGGTGGAATCTGCCAGAGTTCAAGTAGTACGACGTCAATACCATTTTTTAAGCCCCATTTTATATAATAGAGTAAACAGATTGCTATTGATATACCCACTTACTTTACGTGAATGCCGAAGAATTACAGACAAATGGCTTCATACTCTTAATTATCAAGACTTAGAAAATTTTATAAAAACCTAAATTCCCCTTGAACATACCATACGCATACTCACCCCCCTACTCACACACACCTCTTCCGCACACATACACACACTTACATCCCTACTCACACACACCTCTTCCGCACACATACACACACTTACATCCCTACTTACCCATCACTTCTCACATTATACATAAAACACACAGAGAAAGTGTTATCGTTATTTTTAAAGTGTTATTGTTATTTTTAAATTTTATTCTTAGTTTTTCCTTTGTTAATTCCTGCTCTTCCTTTTTATTCTTATTTTATTTTTATCATTATAAATTTTGTCAAAATTGTGCAAAGATTTCTTTAAGAAATGGAACGCTTATGCCTCGGCTTTGGAGGTGGGCGTTAATGACTGCGACACAGTTAACACTAATGCAGTTGTTTATCGTGCACAAATCTATATGTATGTTTTTGCTCCAATAAAATATTTTGTATTTGTATTTGTAAAAAGACAGACAGACAGAGTTACTTTTGCATTTATAATATTAGTACGGATAGTACGGATTTATTTTATTTATTAAACTTTATGTACAAACACCGGACAGAGGCGGACTTAATGCCTTAGGCATTTTCTGCCACCTTAGGGTGATGTAGAGACAAATCATAGTACAGGTGTAAGAATACAGAAAAGTTCTACCAACAACTGGATTTTGGGGTAAATACTAAATTTCATGAAATTCAGTTCAGTGGTTTGCAAAGAAAGCTTGACAAAATGTTGTTACTACTGTTGCTTTCATATAACATGGACGTATACTTTATAATAGACTAGCTTCTGCCCGCGGCTTCGCTCGCGTTAGAAAGAGACAAAAAGTAGCCTATGTTACTCTCCATCCCTTCAACTATCTCCACTTAAAAAATCACGTCAATCCGTCGCTCCGTTTTGCCGTGAAAGAAAGACAAACAGACAGACAGACAGACAGACAGACAGACAGACACACTTTCCCATTTATAATATTAGTATGGATATTAAAACTGAAGTTACCATACACATCTATAGGGTCACTTAACAAACACCACTTGTTTAAGTATCCTACAAGTAACCTTGAGCAAAACTTACATAGCAGAGGTCAAACGTCAGATCCATTCCAGCAGCAGTTAACGCAACAGCCAAAGTTAACAAACGGGGTCCGGGAATTATAGGAACCAGCCACGTACTACACACCAATAGTCCTGGGATCACGTGAGCTAAACCAGATTAATTTTTATTAATGGATGGGGCCAATAAGATTCAAGGCAAAATGATCTGGGGGCTCGGTGGTTTCGTAAGACTTGCAAGAAGGACACAGAGGAAAACTCCATTCTTCTGTCTTCATTGAGCTTCAAAAATTATTCATTTCAACTCTTTATTGCATTTACTTAAGCCACAGTCATTCCTGGATTAGGTAATATTGTATATATTTACTTAAGCTACAGTCCTTCCTGAATTGGGCAATAATGACGTCATTGCCATGTCGATTTTCTTTCCAAGTTGGTGCAGATTTTATGACTATAGAATGAAACTGATACCACACCTACAGAGTTCGGCGAACTCTGTAGGTGTGGTACCCAGGTTTTGTGATAAGCAATTATAGCAAAACCACTTTGTACCAAAAAGACTGCGTCATAATGCTTTGGTTCAGTGGAGTAAAATATTCAAAAAACAATAAACTTCACTCACATACTATAATGAAGTACTTTCTCAGATGTTTAATTCGTCTAATTCGCGGCTCGTTTTTATATTTCTGATAAGTTTGTATAAGGATGGTTCCGAACACTAAACGCAAGAAAAATGGTAATGCTGTAATTGCTGAAGCCTGAAATCGTTGAAGTTGAAATATAATAAGAGAAAATAATTTACTGTTGATACGAGTCATAAGAAAATAGGTACAATGTAAAGGAAAGTAAACTACAGCACCTCCAAGGCTCAAACAACAGCTACATCATCATCACCCTGGCCTTTCCCTAACTTTGTTGGGGTCGGCTTTCAGTCTGACCGGATTCAGCTGAATGCCAGTATTTTACATGCGGTCTCAACCTATCAGACCTTTACAACCCATTACTAGGCGACACGCTACCAACTACTACAGGATACCACGAACTAGTTCTACGCCACATATATCAAGATTATCAAGAACAACCTGTTTCTTTTTTCGAAAGAAATCATAAGAAGATTATGTAGTGTCATAATATACTAACGCTGTAGATGCTGTATTTGGAGACCTTAGAATAGTACAGAGGACCGTAGAGGCAAAGCGAAATAATCATCCATGAATATCCAAAGTTGAGGATGCAGAGTGCCCAAAATGGGACAGATCTTAATATCAGTCGCCATGGGGTTGCAGCGTTTGTCATCTAAAATACATTTCTTAGTTCATTTTCTCTGGTCACTATAGGCATGTAAGTAGGTTAGGGCAAAATGGAACTTTACACCTTAATGACATCATCACTTTCTTCTCGTGCTTGTTTACGACTGTTTCGCGGATGCATAATTGCGTAAGGATTTCTTAAGGCTCCTTCAGAACTCAAATAAATTATGCTGGTCAATATCAAGTGCCTACATAATTGCCTGCCCTTGTTTAATCATCATTATTTATACTCACTTTTATTGGAAAAATATTACTTATACTATTAAATAAATATGCCAATTCTTCAGCAGATATAAAAGGATGTCTCCTTGGGTAATCGGTGACAACAGTAATCCATATGATGGCCCACACAATTTGCGAACCGCCGATGACGTAGAACCCTACCGGCCACCGCGAGTAGTACTGCACTGCGGCACACATGAGAAATGTGGAGAAAGTTCCCGTGGTTATACCTGGTGACAAATATGCATTACATACATTTGTGTACTTCGTTATTATTCATGCTAATTTTCCAAAGCGACCCCAACGATAGTGCAACTTGAAACAATCCCGATGCGAAGTTTTTACTTAAGCAAAACGGGAGTACCGCCGCAGGGTTCAATATTGGGTCCTCTATTTAGTACTTATAAATAAAAGATTTTTTCTAAAGGTACTCTTATAACCGTTAAACGAATGGCACTTTAAAAAATTCAAAGCTTACCGCAGTACGCCCACATAAAATAATTCCTCTCTATTGGTGGCACCCAGTACCTTAACACCTGGACCATGCTTGGCTGCATAGCTCCCTATTTAAAGAGAATATTTTTTTTACATTGTTTTTATAATTCTTCTTCAAGGAATAACATAAACAGGAACGGCAGTACCTAGCAATTTATGAAACTCCTACAATACCACACTCCAATGTATATTGCCATGAGTTCAAGACTATAACGATTGCTGGTGTCTTGTGTGTATCCTTGAGTTTATGATTGTAACTATACTTACGAACTACATATTTTATTTTTAGATTTATCAAAATAGCTGTTTAGTCTTAAGGTGGCGGTTCGCGCCGCGACAGAGACAAGCGACCGAGACAGGAGACCGCGACCGAAGACCGCGACGTCGAACTTCAAGTAACGGTCGCGGTCTCCGTCTCCTGTCTCGGTCGCTTATTGTCTCTGTCGCGGCGCGAACCGCCACCTTTAGCGGTGTAAATATGATACTCCCATTTAGAACTTCTCTGTTGTGGTCTGGTTTTAATATTTGTAACAATACTAACAGCACAAAATCCTTTAATGATTCGTACTGCGAACAGCGCCCAAAAATGGTAATAAGCCGTGGTTGGAGTGAGAGCATTCAGCACTCCAGATAATATTCCAGCGATACCAACTACCCACGTCGGACCAAGCCTGAAAGAAAATCCCACTGAAGATTTTTGTCTTTGTATTGTTCAGCAGATACTTAGAAATAATGATTTCTGAAAACAGAAGAAACACCTACTCCATTGAGTATAGAACTTGGTCGTCGAAAGGTAGTAGAAGAATCATCTACTACTATACCTTTCTACGACCAAGCGGCAGCTTGCTGTCGCCGCGCTGATATTGTCTTTCTATTGTGTCTAGAATCACGTGTGTTCGAATGTTTAATATTGTCTAGTATTTATTGCGCTATTGACAATACAGCAATGGGCCGTAAAATTTGCAGCTGCATAATTGCTGCAGAGCCATCCAATGTCCATGAGTGGACTGCTACAGACTGATGAAGACTCATGAAGCCATGACGTAGGTAACTAGGTTTTAAATAAATTAAGTATTTTCTTCATCTGAATTTTGAATTTCTTATAAGTACTTAGTTATATGAACTTAACCGCTTACCTATCACCGACACTATGGAAAATAGGGAAGCAAATACAATATCCTATGTGGTAGGCGGAGAACAATCTCCCTATTTTCGTGTCATCCCAGTTAATTATATCCATTATCTGAAAGTTACTTATAAAATAAAAACAGAACAGAAACCTCTTCCTTTACATCGGTGATTTTAATATTATAATTAAATAATCAACTAATCCAACTACAATTTCGAAATTTAGTGGTTTTGTTTTATGTACTTGTCACCAACTTCCGACACTGCAGTTGGGTTTTTTGATTATTAAATTATATTTTTTTATTTCTCCTTTATTTTCTAATGAACCTACCCCTATTCCTAATTCAATGACACCTCATAAGTCGAAATCCGTTAAATGGTTTAGGCTGTAGAGCGTGCCATAGAATCTTAAATACATGCATACGCTGGACAAAATAAACCGTCGTTTCGGCAGTCGGGTAAAAACAGAATAGAAACCACTTCCTTTGAATCGGTGATTTAAAAATTTAAGAAGGTTTTCAAGGCTACATATGTAATTATCTAACATAATAACCTACATATAGTTAGATGGTAAAAGACAAATATCATACCCCAGTTCTCTGGTAACAACTTTGGCTCAGAAAGCTGTTGTTACCTATTACAAGTTCATCCCTCTTGATTATTTGCACCATATCCACAATATGAACGCTTAGGTTATTACGAACGACGTACATTATAAAATACCCAAGAAATATCATTATTCCCACCTAGAACACAACGCAATATGAATAGAAGAAACACGTTTTCTATCTATTTACTTTCGTCAGAATGGTTCTTTCGCTTACAATTGCACGGATCCTAATTTTAAACATAACCAATATCCAAAATTGAAATGTCGGTTTTATGTATTTCCATCCGTAGCCATATGGAAATGAATAAACTGTTTGTACCTGATAATGTAATCAATATTGTCAACGTTACTGAACTGAGCTTATAACAAGGTATCAAATGCTAGAATTTTATTTAGTAATACGACCTAAAGTTTCAGTGCAATCTAAGGTCAAATAATTTTACCACATTAAAAAAAAATTGGCAAAATATAACTACTAAAGGATAGGAGGAATTAAAACAAATACAGATGTTAAATTATAAATAAAACAATTTGACAACTATCGACATTATTTAATGATAAACGATTTCACGATAATGGTAGATAAAAGAAATTAATTTCAAATCGATTACAATATCAATAAAATTAAATAACCGTCAATGTTTATACCTAAGTAAAGATAATGATTTAATTAAACCGAATAAAGGAATTCACACAATTATAATATGGCTCAATATATTAAAAATTATCTCAAAGTAACATAGTCAAAGTAATTTCTTTCATTCTTTAATGATTCTAAAATTGAGAATTTTAAAATTGAGATTGAGGTCTATAATAAATAAAAGTAATTTATTTCATTCTTTGATTAGTAAGGTCTATAAATAGTCCATTTCTTTTAGCAGCTTCGAGTCCAAATCTGTCATGTCAAGATGCTCTATAAGTCTTATCTTGCTTGTCTTATCTTGAATGGCTATAAGAACTACAAAAATAGACCAACTAAGCTTCATTTCATACTACTTTCTCTCTTCTGTGCTAAACTTAATGTGACATGGTTGTAGATCTAGAGTAACTTATATTTATTTGGTTAACAAAAATGACCCTAATCCCTGGTGGGTAAGAGCTTTAGAAAATCTAACCTCACCTATAAAAATATTGCAATTCTATAGATATGTAAAGGTCATCGTCTCAAAACCGGCAAGATCGATAAGTTTTTATACACGGCAAAAGTCATGCAAAGTTTATTTGTCTAAATAAATAAAAATAGTTAATACCACTGGGCTTATCGTCTATAACACCATACCAGAAATCATTATAATTATATTTTCATTAGATCACAGCGATTACAATGCATTTACGCTACCTAAATTTACGTTATTACATAGATTTTTTTGATTACCTGCTTACACACATAAACACAAATAGTTATTGAAAATAAATAATCCACTAAATGAGCTGCTTAAAATAGTATAGGTATGGGCAATAATTATTATCTCTCAGATTTTGTTTCATTACATCTTTTATACATTTTGAGGAATCATTGTCATCTTTACATACATAATAATAAAATATTTTTTTACTCAACATAAGAGTTCGTCCCCCTTAGTTCTAAATTGTGCACTACTAAATGCATAAGGCACGATATCGTTGAAAATAGCCTCATCAATATTCATTCTACCGATAAGTCGAGTATTTTAACTATTTCATACTAAAGACACTACAGTATATTTTATAAAAAATACTGATATTGGCGGTTTTCGTTCAGTTCAAGCTTCACCTATGTCTCTGTAGATAGTAATTATTTTGTTTACTTATACTCTTTCATCGTTTAAATAGGTAAATTAAATAATGAAACATATTTTCAATTCCGTCTATAGCCTAGTATCTAATCTTTTATCACAATATTTGCAGAACACCTCTTGCATCAATATCATGCTAATATGCCAGTCTCAATCTAACGTGAAAAGAAACTTATTACTTGGCAACGTTTAAAGGAGTTTCTTTGATTTCTTTCGTGTCGGTGTTTTTGGAAGGCGTACCATTTATTTCTTTGAGATCTCCGTTTGTCTTATCTTCCTTTGCATCCCTGTCTTCGGGAGCAAAATTCCATGGCTGTGTGTTACCCGTTCCAAAGAATATGAAGAACAGCGCCGAGATGATGTAAACTGACGCTCCAATGAAGAACACAGGACGCCAGGTCTCGAAACTATTCTGTAAGCGAAAAGTAAACACTTTAATCAGATATTGCATTTCTGATTCTATTTGGAATTGTCTTATAAGTGAAATAAGTTTCTTAAACCACTTTCGTACTTATGTACTTAAAAATGTCGAGAATTTCTCTGATTTCGTTCATTACACAGACGATAACACTAATACAAATGAATGGAAAACGGGTCTAATCAATTTTGGAATACCAGAATTTGCTTAGAAGATTTGTCATTTACAAACATGAAAAGTTGTGTTATATGCCAATAAGTAAGATACTTACACCTGAGCTTGTAAAGTACGCCGTAATCATGGGCGTGAAGAAGCCAGCAGTGCTGCCGATACAATTAGCGATTCCGTACAAAGTGCCCGCAAAGTTGGGCGCCAGGTCTTGATGATTCTGCAAGTTAGTCAACGTCGCCGCACCGTTGAGTCCCATTGACATTGTAATCAGCGATACTGACAAAGCTGTAGAACATCCAGCGTACACCATCAACACTAACAACACTCCAGGCAGCACGTGCGAGAACAGACAAAAGAATTTCCTTATAATTGTAGTTGTCATTAATTTTCTTGCCAATACGAAGTCCCCGATTACTCCGAATATTGTTGCAAAGAATAGTCTCGCAAGATATGGCAGAGCAGATACCACTCCAGCCGCCGACAATTCAAAACCTAAGACGCTTGAAACAAATTTAGGTCCAACTGTCATTATGAAGTACAGGCCCCAAAGGTTTCCATAGTGGAGAATTGTCATTGCCAAGAACGGGAAAGACGTAGCAATGCTCTTGAATGGCGGCAGTGCCTGAAAATAATAGAATATTGATAAATTGTATTATAGTGCGTACGTTTTTGTTACAATATTATGATATCCAGAGTAAACCTACCTAACAAACATTTGACTTAGCACGTACCTAACCTGCATAAACATTATTATGGATGATGTAATTGGGATTTCGTTCTGTTCCATTAGTTGACTGTATTATTTGTCTATCAATAACCGGCCCCGATATTGACACAACGTTTACCCAGCCGAATATGTTTTAACAATTAGCATCGTTACCAGCAATTCTAAGAGATTCACTATCGTCAATTTCAATGTATCTCTAGTGCGAACAACTTAACCTTAGCATGAGAATGCTAGAGTAAATATTATCATCTCACCTTTGATTTCTTGACCTTGTCTCCTAAAGCGTCTAAAATGTAATTTTTCTCTGCGTCTGATATCCTCGGATGTTCAGTTGGTGAATCGGCTACTAGGTACCACCAGAAGAAGCACCAGACCAGTGTCAGAGCAGCTGGTACGTAGAAAGCTGACTCCCATCCAAACTTTTCCATGAGGGGTCCGGTAAGAGACCACGTGAGGACCGTGCCCAGGGTGCCTCCCATCATGGCACTTACAAACTTGCCCTTTTCTGCCGGCGGGGCCCATCGCGCCACCAGCACGTGCAGTGCCGGATAAATGAACCCCTGGAAAGCAGAACATTTTTTACCGTATTATACAAACCAGTTTAATGTAACAATCCCGTTTTGATAATGACAAGCATCTCAACAGGCCGACCTCTAATTCCGCAAAAGTTATAAAACGTTGTTAGGCATATTTTAAGAACCGGTAAAAGAGATTGCTCAAAATAGCCTATGAATTGGCTGGCATGAAACCTTTACAGTAATTGCTAATTTTTTTTATAAAGTGCATTACGACTATTACAATATAATGGACAGGTCCTAATTTCAGAAACATTATAAAAAGTAACTCAATTTCGTTTCAATCTCCGGTGTCAGATATTTTGGTTTAATTTGAAGTTAGTAGTAGACTTAGGCCACGTTCACACGGCGACCATTCGAGTCGATTTTTTAAATTCGGTGAATGAGCGAGTCGTGTGAACGAGACAACATGAACATAAGCGCCACTGCGTGTCGTATTCGATAAAATCGTTTCGAGACGTGGCGTTCCGGTGACAACTTCGCACGGTATACGTTAAAATATATTTCTCGAACACGGGATTTACCCGTATGAACGCCGTGTAAACAATTTTTAAGTTTTCATATAATATATATTCTGTTGTCACTACTCTATTCGATAAAATCTCGTATACGGTATACGGGAAAATAATCGCCGTGCGAACGTGGCCTAAGGTATCGTAGCTCATGCAGCCAAGTATTTAAAATAAGTATGTATACCGAATTAAAAAAAATTAAATATTCTCAGCGCTCGATCTATGAATAAGGTTTTAATACGAATATATAATGCCCATTTCACACGAGGGCAGAACAGTGAGGCAGAACAGTTATAATAATAATAAGTATTTATTTCATAAAAACATGGAACAGTGCACTGTATACATAAAGGCTTACACTAAACAGTTTAGAATGCTATTATATAATTATGTAGAACTACATTATTGGACTCTATCCCTTAAACTAGGTCTAGCCTGTATCTTAAGAGACTGGGTTCAGCCATTGGTTTAAACTAAATTGATTATATAATAAGATTTATAGGTGTACCAGTAACTGATGACAAAAATGGTAAATAAAATATGATGAGAGCAACACTGGGGAAAAAGGATTAAAATGTTTTGATACTTGTATTTTCCCCTTAAAAAATTATTACACTTATTGTTTTTTAACAATACTAATATTATAATGAGGAAAGATTTGTATGTATTTTTGTTTGTTACTCTTTCACGCATAAACTACTGAACGGATTTTGATGAAACTTTACAGAAGTATTACAGAATTATCGCCTATGTCTTATTAGTTATTATTTATCAGAATAAGACATAGGTGATAATTTGTGCAGTTTATTTAACAGTGATGTTTGTTTAGTTGTATTTTTCTATGTGCCAATGAGACGATTGGGACCTACCTACTTGCAGCCTACTCTGGATAAAGCTAAAAAGGCTTGATGCACTAATTTAAACTTTTAAACCTATAACCATGTCGATTTATGTAACTGGTCTTCGGCCGTGTAAATCAAATAAATAAATGAGTGACCGAAATAAAGATGTTTTTAAAAAAGAGTGAGATATATAGCAAGGTATATATCTGGTTAATCCATTCTAATATTATAAATGCAAAAATAACTGTCTGTCCGTCTCTTCTTGACTCATATGCCACTGAACTGATATGAATAAGATTCGGTACAGATATAGTCTGGGACCCAAAAAAGGAATTAGGGTAGTTTTCGTCCCAGAAATCCCCAGGGAACGGGAATGAAGTCGCGGGCAAAAGCTAGTATAAAATAAATTAAGATAAACCGAATCACTATGATATAAGTAGTTTATTTACACAACAAAAATGAAAGAAATGGTTTTTCGCTTTGCGATTGGTATCCCAGTTTGTTTAGGGCATTGACTATGGTAGAGATCGTCACATAAGGCAAGTCAAACGTCTTTAAGCGGCTCATGTGAATCTGACACCAAGGCTACTGCCTTCTTCATCTGCCTTCTGCAATAATTCGTCGCATAGTATTAGTACACGCCCCTGTAATAAGCCAAAGTTATACGTTACGCAATATATATACTATGATAAACTCATATAAATGGATATGAAACAAAGTATCAACTTTGGCGAGTCATACTAACCAGTGAACGCAAGCACGCGGTCTAAAAATCGAAAATTGCGTGTAAGCTACACCTTCTTCTTTACAGATTTATCAGTACACATTATAAACAGTGCTTCTGGGTTGTGACCGCGGTGGTTTCTTAGTCATTCTTTCACTTTTTACTAAAGATTTCATGAAAATTACAAATGTAAACAAACAAACGTAATGTCACTTGACAGATGACATGACAACAATACCATATAAAAATCATTATTTGTTTTACTTTTTTTTTGTCATGAGTTACTGGTACACCTATAGCAAGTGAGAACAGTGTCGATTTGAATTATTAGCAGCTTCAAAGCTCGCTTAAAAAGATGGCTTATCGAGCAAGCGTTTTATTCCTTTGACGAATTTAAGATGATGTAAACTTTGACATATTAATTTGAATTGTAATTTTATTGTGACTTTTTATTGTGACTCTTTCTTTTGACTTGACTATTTGTGTATGACTGTGTTCCAATATTGTCTGACAACTTGATTGTTGACATGTGTTTAATAATGTATTGTGTTTTTTTAACCTGAATATGACTTGTAAGAATCCCTTACCAATAAAATACTATGACTATGACTATGACTATTATTCATATAAACATGCATGCGTGCATGTGAGTGTGTATGTGTGTTGTGTGCGTGTTTGTGATTGTCAGTGTGTGTATATTAGGTGTAAAAATTGGTAAGTAACAGTAATCCATTGTATGTGTACAGCTTAAGAGCCATATGTGAGAAGGTTTTCTGTAGAAAGGTAGGAGGATAAAGAGTTGTCTCAGGGTTAAAACTTTACATTCGTCATATAGTTTCGTTGTGGGCAACATATAATATTTACGAGTCATCGTTTTAAGAAGCTGGCACAGAACAGTACTGTTCTGTGCGTTCAAATAGAAACAGTACTGCCCATTGTTCTGCCTGATGCCCATTTCACAGGAGGGCAGAACAGTGAACAGAACAGTACTGCTACTGTGTGAACGTCCAGTTACTGTCAAGACATTACTGTTTTGTGCGTTCACATAGTAGCAGTACTGCTCTGCCCACTGTTCTGCCCTCGTGTGAAATGGGCATTAAAGCAATTGAAAGCGCTGTGTGAAATGAACAAGCCATTTGTTTAGAAAAAAAGATCAACATATTAGTCTATTGTTTTTCGTCAATTGAATTGACAGATGCCAACATTTGACCAGGTTCTGTGTAATCTGGTTGTTTACATTTTATTATTATTCCTTTCCGATATTATCTACCCACTTGGCTTAAACTACGGACTGTGATTTCCTCTTGAAATATCGACCTCCGGCTGTGATTGACTGATGTACGGACCTACTAAGAACGACGACCTGGCATGGCGGTGGGTGTCAAGAGATTAAACGGACATTGCAGATTTAACATGGAATCCCAAAATTATTCTATATTTTGTGTAAATTGCGGATCAGCTTCTGGCTCCATGTCACTAAAAGAGAAAGGGAACATCAATAAGTGTCTTGGAAAGACTTCTGCCGCTGCAAATGTGTATATTGGTCGAAAATATAGATGATACTTTTGATGTGACATGATGTTGTTATTAAAGTATTTTGCTGGCTTTTAGAAATCTCAAGTGTCCGTAGTTTCAATTTAGTTTCAATCAAATACATATATTATTTAGAACCAAAAATGAAAAAACACCTCCCTGTCGGTTCTTAGGCAAACAATGTATGGACGAATAGCAATCTCCTTTGAAAATTATCATATTATTTGATTTGCTAATGTGGATAATTATTAGATTAATGAGGAAAAAATATTGTCTTGGGATTATGATTATTATTTAGCAAACATCATGTTTTAAGTAGTTGTGTTCTATGAATCGGTCATTTAAATAAATTGAATAAGAAGATTTAACGTATAACCTGTTCTGTTGATTATTTATTTTGTTCTTGTTTGACTCTAATCTCGTGGTTTCGTCTGATGGCAAGCAATACTATACGCTAACATTGAAGTAGGATATTCATTCTCCATTTGAAGACTCTCAGGCTATTGCCAAAACAGACCAGTGGACAGGTAGGGATTCCTACAAGACATGTATTCCCAAGTCTAATGTCTTTATGAAATGAAAAAGATTTTCACAAAGTAGCTTTTTACCCTATGTAGTGTAAACCCAATAACAGGATGACCTAAGTAGAATCAATTGTACAAACCACGTTCATATATTTTCATAATATAACCTACAAGTATTTTATAAACAAAGAGTTCAAGTTTAAAATTGTATATGCCTAATGATTGGTACTAGACTAATTAATAAATATTTATGATTTCGCTCTATTCATTTCTCTATTCATTCATTCTAATAATATCAATGTAAATACCGGAGATACGATCGTTGTTACGTGTTATAATAAGTATAACTGGTATTTTTTGTAAGTATATCAAGTTTAGAATAAGTATTGGGGTTGGCTTTCTACGCCTCTAGTACTAACGTTTTCTCTGGCATGTTTATTAGAAGTGAGTTTAAGCGGTCACTACCCTAACTTGGTGTAAGATCATTCTAAGAATCTATATATGTACTATCTCAGACGAAGTCACTAAATTGAAACAAGCTAAGACGATTAGATAGTGTTAACTAGGAACCACAAGTCGATACACAAGAATAATTAAAATGATGGACTTCTCAGACCCTGCTTCAATGGAGTGGTTATTATTACCACTCTTGGCCATGGGAGGGTTTATACAGCTTCCGTAAAAAATTGTTTTTTGCCAGATTACCCTGATTGTGATAAGGCAAGCCAACAAGACAAAACATATGCTCATTATAAAATCAGTTAAGTGAGGTCACAGAGCTTCTCAAATACGTACCCCAGCACATCCTAAACCGAATCTTATAGCAACTAGTGCGATGTAGTCCACGTTTGCAGCGACAGGGCTCAACGCTGTCAGCACAGCACTGGCCAGGGAGGTAACGAGTACGACGTATCTTGGGCCCCAGCGCTCGGCGGCCATGCCCCCCACCAGTGACGTGACGGGGTAGCACCAGAAGTAGGAGCCGAGGATCAGAGCCTGCTGCTCCCCGGACCAGTTGAATGACGCTCCGCCGGGTATTTGCTACGGATTGATGCAATAAAACAATGTAAGTATTTAACCTAAGGACTTTAACCAACTTACCTCAACCAACTCCTTAAATTTTCGATTTTAGGAAATCAAGATTCTTACATAGCATCGGATAATAATATTCACATATTTATTTTGTTTCTTACACTTATTATGAGCTTAATCAGTGTTTTTGGCTGCAGCAGACAAAAAATTGGTGACACTACAAAAATGTCCGGTATTTGAAACGGTTTCATTCGTACGCGTGATCAAACAAACGAATAGGTTTTAAAAAAATATCACTACGATGTAAGCTTTTTAAAAGTTTTCGGCATTGCTGAGTTACAATAGTATGATTAGCTTTTGCTTGCGTCTTTGTTTGCAGAAATGTAAAAGTAACCCTTCCTTGGGGTTCAAACTTACTCTATGCCATATTTCATCATTAAAACCTGTTCAGTGGTATTGCTGTGAAAACGTAACAGATAGACGGACAGTCAGTTACTTTCGAAATTATAATAAAATTTATTATGATGAAAAGCTTTACCTTGACGTGAGCGGCGTGAACATTAACACCGTCAACACGACTAAGAGTTTCATTAGTCTTAGCGTCATCTTTCGGGCCACACTGAGATTGCGACCTGGTAAAACACAGCATGCATTAGAAAGTCATTGATAATAAGGAAAACATAAAGTGGTGTGAAAATAAATTTTCATCTTTATTTGCCCCGATATAGCATCCATGGGTTAACAACCTATACGCCTAATACCCAGACAAGTGTTACTTAATTAGGTACTTTAAGTAGGTAACACTTGTCTGAGTATGAGTTAACGTATAAAAAAGTTCTCAAAACACAAGTTACAAAAACCCCCTCCGAGAACGTGATGCGTGATTTATCTTTACAGAACAATTGAGCCTTGAACTTCGTTTTTTACTTAATCTGGTACTGTTGTTGTTTTGAAGATCAAAGACACGAGTTAAAGATAATAGATTATGTTAAAGAATAAGTACTGAATCTGAAAAGGGGGTGGAGGCGAATACTAATAGATATGTGAAAAAAGGGGCTGAAGTGTGAAGGGTCAATAACCGTCGTTAATAGATGTTCTTCCTAAGGGAAGCGCGTAGGAATCTGGAGCTGTTTGGAGTCATCGATGTTGCTACTCAGAGTAGAAAGGTAATGATGAAGGCCCATTACTTAACCCAATCTTCTGCTACAGGCATTCGTTGCTGACAGTGACTCTATCTGGATGGAGACGTCCTACAATTTTCTTGTGTAACCTTGGTCTACACTGCAGGCCACTCGCTTCTCCGGTTATGATCGGTTTTGCGAGAAACGTGACTATCTCATTGCTTTAGTTTACCGATTTAAGTGCTTCTGATGACTTACGTCGAGTTGTGAGGCGCCTGTGGCACCATGGCGATGAGGTTGAGGCTCATATTCACCCGCAGCATGTACGCCACCCAACAACTTGTGAACAACATCACCCACAAGTTGAAACGAACGGGGACGACATCTGGAAACAAACACATTTGCATTTTGTTAGATGACTTTGTCGTAAAAAAAATCCTTTGTCCAAATGCAATCAAGCGACGTAATTTAAAGCGATAACGGTACAATTAGTAACAATAAGATTGACATACATATGTAGGTATACTAAATACTTTGCAATATAATCAGAAAATATTGTACGTTAAGTACGCACTACGTTCTAGTAAACAAAACTTTACAGAACCTTTTGTACTCGGTGACAAACGTGCATAAAATTGAAATTGTAAAGGAAAAAATACGGTAATTACCGTACCGTAGTAACAAAACGTATATATTTCGATACAGACATTCCTAACATATCAACACAATTACGAAGTTTTGGTTATTATGCTACCCGAGGAGATTAATTTAGAGTTCTGCGATGGTATAAGTAATATTATAATAACATTGGAGTTCTGGCAAGATTCCGTTGGAAATCTTATTGAACCTTTATTATAATAATGGTTCTAATTAAAAACACACTAAACCAATACCTATAAGTAGCCTTTTCTTCAACTTTACCGCGAATTTTATTTCTTCCATTTAACTTTAATTTATGACAAACGTAACTTATTTATTAACGGTTAAAATATACAGCTTTTGTCAATAATTCAACTAGAAAATAAACCTTACTATTATACTCTTTGAAATAAACCATTTCACTGACAAAATACAAATTGATATTGACAGTGAAAATTAAAATGTGAAAATAAGTCGGGAAGAAAAGAGATCGGGATTGACAAATAAATCAAGTTATCTCTTAGTTATCTATTGTAAGAAATGGAAGTCAATTTTCCAATGGAAAATCTAAAGGATACTGAAAGTGGATGGATCTAAATTAAAGCAAGAAAACATTTTAATAGGTTCACTTTTCCTTGCAAAGCTAGTTTCATTAATATCTTTAGCATTATGCGTCGTTTAGCCGGTATCGTATTATTTACAAGGATATAAATATAATACTGCTCATGGAAAAGGACCCGGTATCGTCATGTTACGGCTGCTGTTCTGCACTACAGCTAAGTTCAATTCAGGAAATCAATTGTATAATGAACACAACAGGCAGTTCAGTGTCCCGTGAAATGCAAGATAGGCACACCAGTACATATTACATGGATCATCCAACCATACCTAATAATACTGAGTTTAATAGGTGTCCGACTACTTAGCACACGGTACCTAATGACAGATAAATTGTTCCTACTAGAGATGACAAACAATTCTAATCTCAACGTTCGTCGTAATAGGTGCTTAGATAGATGTGACCGCTGCATGAGTTTTCGTATTTGGGGAACTACGTGTTGGTAAGATTTGTACCCTTCACACTACATTACATCCGATACCACTGATTGTGATTACACAAGTCTAGCTTGCATGAATTTTTGCTATCCCTGATGCATACGAAGTCAGAAATCAAGACTTTAGGGTTCAAGCTAACTCTGTACGTCATTAAATTAAGTTCGATGGTGAATAAGTATAACAGACAGTGAAACTATGTAGATTATATAAATAAGTATTATTAATATCTAATCATCCTATTTTAGTTCTAAATTGAGAAATATCGCAAATGAGAGCAGTAAAGTCGACAGAATGCAGCCAGCTCCAGCAACCACAAATGTAGTAAACTTCGATGTAACAATGATGATTGCGGTTTCTTTGTAGTTAATTTAAAATAAATTAAAGTACTGGCGTAATCTTAGTAAGTTCAGTTGGTACTTAATGTAAGTAAACACTTGCAACTTCGTTTGGCTCTTTTTTATGCTTTTCCTTTTAACTTAATCAAGTGCTTAATTCAATCCGGCCTAAAATTAACAATCAGCCAACCATAAGGGCTGGTTCGAGGTGGTGCAATTAAAGAAAATTTTAAAGGATTTGGGGGAGGCCTTGGCATTGTAACGCTTAATAAAAAAAACAACTTATGATTCAAAGATTTATAACCGAAAGATTAAAGAAGAAACCAATCAAAAACTCCATCGATGACTTTATGACTTGACTACGGCGATAAAGAGATATTTCTAATGTACGTTCAGACGGGTGTTTCCCTAGGTTCAGTCATTGGACCAACGTCAATTTCTAGTATCGACTAACGGATCACGCTTAGAGCATGGGAACATAATTAACTACATCAGTTTAAATATTTTTATTTAACTATTTATATTTGTATATATATGTTAAACTATTGTTATCAACAACCAATGCCTGCGTAATAAAATCAGTGCGTGCCATGCTAAGTTTTATACCTTTAATCATAACGATAAAACATAAACCCTGAATTACCTATTAAAAGTGTACCTAAAGGTAAAACTACGCGATGTTGACATTGAATAATCATGTATGGTAAGGTTACACTATACTCATGTATGTGGACAGTTACCAATTTGGCAGAAAATTTATAATTATGCTAATGTTAAATTAACATTCAATATTATTCCGAAACGAGAAAACTCGACAATAACGTCACCAAATTATTTTTGAATTCATTCTATACTTTTTTAACAGCTCGAAGAGACAATACTACAAGAAGCAGCACTATTCTAAACATTTACATTCATATTCAAATACTGCAAAACTCAAGTTTGTTAACACTAAAGTTAACAAGTATGGATGACATGACATCACCAGAGTAAAGGAGATAATGGTACATTATGATGCAAGTGAGCTAAGTTTGTTATTACGCCCGAGGCGAGCGCCCGCGCCGTTCTGGCACTGTCGCAGAAAAGGACATAATGGAGTCGTTTTTAAACACAATTGTGAGAGAAGTTAAATAACGTTACATTATAATACAAGTGAGGGAAATTTTTTATTACACCCTGATTACACCAGAGGCGAGAGGTGGCAGCCGTAGGCTAAAGCATAATGGAGCTCTGCGTAACGTTTATCAACACTCTTGTGAGGATTATTAAATAATAGTATATTATATTACAAATGAGTATATATATTAAGTATATTATTACTCGAGGGTAATAATAAAACATCGCGTGCTGTAGTCCGTAATAGTAAAAAATTCACGCGTGACATACCTTTCATAATCTTCAGTATTGTATATGATATTGAGGTTAGGAAAAAGGATGCGCGGTAATAAAAATAGTTTTCACTTAAAAAACGTTAAAACGCAAACATACTTGAAGCCTACTTGATTGATAATTAGATTTATTGCCACTTCGATACGGAAGAGCTACTACTAAAGTATCTAACTACCAAATTAACTAACAGTGGGCACTTACTTGGCAACAAAATAAGATTATTTTTAAGATGTGTACGAAGTTATTATTAGCATATTATCATTGTCAATGTATAGACGAATTTATTGATAAACGTGACAACGGGGATGTAGAAAGAAAAAACAAATACCTAGGTATAAAGTTAACTAGGACCCTAAGGCCAAGATAAGCAGACGTTACTTAGCATGAACTTGGACTTATCTATTGTCCATCTCTATCAAAGTGTCGAAGAAGTCCTGGAACAGTAAAAGAAACATTCCTCGCTAACTTAATACTTCGAACACACGTGATTTGAGACACATAAGAAAGACAATAGCAGCCCGACAGCCGGCTGTCGGTTGATCGTCAAGAGGTTAATTAAAGAACTGGTTAACTACTAGCTAAGTGGTTTATTATTTATTTCGGAATAAGAACTACAAGAATAAACTAATGATAAAAAAAACATTTTCAAAGATTTTCCGGAAAACCAACCAAGGACGATATTACAATACCAGCAAGCCAATGTCAATGGCATGGAATTATATTATAGTTTGACCTCGATTACCCACATGACTTTATATAGCGATTGTATTGTAAACCAGAAAGTATTGTTAGACACCTATAACATCACATATGGCATATTGAAACCAATCGTGATTCATAGGCAGTCTTTAGTTTACAGAAAATGGTAGAAATACCTGCCAAGTGTGTCGGAGTCGTCCTCCGGAGTTACTATACAAACTTGGCTTATTGAAATTGTTTGAGAATTTAATGTCAAGTTCAACTTGGTTCCTCTTTGCATTTCTGCGAAGATGACAGGCACAAGTGATCTTATGAAGGTTCCTTTTGAGGTACGAACACCAAAACACACAAAAAGTTTTTTATTTAAGCCTTATCTCCTTATAGAGCCAAAGGAACCCACTGTTTCGGTAGTAGTTCAGTTCTTCGGTCGAAGTTCAATTCAGTCCACCCAAATTCTTTGCTATTGTTCGTCAAGACGTTGGGCTCATTACGTTTTTTAATGGAACTGAACGATTACTGACAGCTGCCTGCACCGCCTGAACAAGCCACCAGCCGTACCTATGTAATTCTTTTTCTCATCAAGAGATCACCTTGGTCATTAATCTGTACAATTGTATTAGACTTCAAAACTGGTATGACTAAAATGCCGTTATCCGACATTTATCGCGTGTCTGATAAATATGCAAGATTTGACACGCGGAAAAAAGGTAACTTAAGGGCATTACGGCAAACTAATTAATTTATTGAAAAAAAAACCGGTCAAGTGCGAGTTGGACTCGCGCAACGAGGGTTCCGTTAATTTGTTTTTTTTTTAGCGAAATAACTATAATATTACGGTTTTCGCAGTTTTTTCTTTACTAGTTGTGTGTTGACATTGCTTCTTGTCATGATTACTGGTCAATGGGAAGTACGGTGAGCTACACATCAAGCTATACATAACCAGTATAAGCTGACTTCTAATTGTACGAGAAACATACACAATGCGAGGTCAGCTAAAACTGGTTTTGTATAGCTTGATGTGTAGCCGTGTGTACCCTATACGTTTTAATTTCCTTGCAAATGTCTAAATGTAAATCGCCGTATCTTTTTATTGCATTGATTTAGAAACTTGATTTTTTCACTGCTTTGAGAGATAGCAGACTTGCAGCTTAATAACTCGACGCATTTCTGGGAAAAAGGGTCTTGACAGACGGACGCACAGACGGACGGACGGTTGTGAACTAACTACAAAATTACGGTTCTCGGAGTTTTTCCTTTACTGGCGCTACATGACCTTGCTTCTTGCCAAATTTCATGATTCTTGGTCAATAGGAAGTACCCTATAGGTTTTGAGTTTTGATTCCCTTGCAAATGTCTAAATATGCAATATAAACCGCCGTATCTTTTTATTGCGTTGATTTAGAAACTTGATTTTTTCACTGCTTTAAGAGATAGCAGATTTGAGTGTGTGATATTAATTTCAGCTTGATATCTCGACGCGTACCTGAGAAAAAGGTTCTTGACAGACGGACGGATAGACGGACGCCTGATGTGAACTAACTACAAATTTACGGTTTTCGGAGTTTTCCCTTTACTTGTGCTACATGACCTTGCTTCTTGCCAAATTTCATGATTCTAGGTCATTGGGAAGTACCCTATAGGTTTTGAGTTTTGATTCTCTTGAAAATATCTAAATATGCAATATAAACCGCCGTATCTTTTTATTGCGTTAATTTAGAAACTTGATTTTTTCACTGCTTTGAGAGATAGCAGATTTGAGTGTGTGATATTAATTTCAGCTTGATATCTCGACGCGTTCCTGAGAAAAAGGTTCTTGACAGACAGA
Source organism: Athetis lepigone (assembly GCA_033675125.1). NCBI lineage: Eukaryota > Metazoa > Arthropoda > Insecta > Lepidoptera > Noctuidae > Athetis > Athetis lepigone. The sequence goes on from CM066224.1 coordinate 9,610,753, forward strand.
CGGACAGACGGACGCCTGATGTCAACTAACTACAAATTTACGGTTTTCGGAGTTTTCCCTTTACTTGTGCTACATGACCTTGCTGCTTGCCAAATTTCATGATTCTAGGTCAATGGGAAGTACCCTATAGGTTTTGATTTCCTTGCAAATGTCCAAATATGCAATATAAACCGCCGTATCTTTTTACTGCGTTGATTTAGAAACTTGATTTTTTCACTGTTTTAAGAGATAGCAAACCCGAGTATGTGATATTAATTTCAGCTTGATATCTCGACGCGTTTCTGAGAAAAAGGGTCTTGACAGACGGACGGACGGACAGACGGACAACAAAGTGATCCTATAAGGGTTCCGTTTTTACCTTTTGAGGTACGGAACCCTAAAAACAAAAATAAAGTTTCATTTTTCTTATATCTGAGCATCAAAGTTTAAAATCGTCTAAATATCGGATAATGGCATTTTAGTTTTACAGAAAAGAGACTTGGCACTCTGAATTTGTTTTGGCGATTTCTTGTCAGAGTAGTAAACACCAGCCCAATCGTTCGCTTATAACAAGCAAACAATAAATATCAATTTATCATATTTTTATTACTTTAGTTATATAACTGTGATGAAGTCATTACAGATGCAACGAACTCAAACCTGATCAAGATTGACCAGTTCTGGTTAAAAAGATATATTATTTAAAACTGTTCTTTTGTGATATAGAATGTTTATATTGTTATTAAGAAAAATATAATGAATCTCTAAAGCTTTCTACTATGTTCGCGAACATCTTCCGCTACGTGCTCCTGCAACCAACTACGTTTTAGAACAAGCAACTATCTTAAACTTTCTGACTAACAGACTTGCTTATATTTGTCAATCCATACCTTCCATTGTCGTGCGTGTTTGTGCCCGCCTGCATGCGGGCCAGGCCGTACGCAAAGCATAATATAATTTTCACCCACAACCCACCTTTTTCTAATTTGTGCCCATGTGGCCCGTATTAAGCCTCCTGTACACGTCTACAGATGCGTCCGCGGACGCTGACAGACGCATCACAGATAAATCAGTACGTCTACACGTCTGTAGGTTGATGATCAGTCTATGTTTATCCTCGACAGACGCAATTCGTACGTAACGTTACAAAAAATGAATCTTGACACCGTATCTGCCGCAACTATGTATTTATTGATTTAGTACCTCAAGTTACTACATTTCGTGCTAAAAAACTCAACTATCGAATTCAAGGCGGACGCATCGGAAGATGACGTTCGCGAACGCATCTGTAGACGACGCGACATGTAGAGGACGCTTTACAATAAAAAAAACTAAAACTGGCGCAAACTCACATGACAATAACTTATAGTGACTGTAAACGGACTAAGTGAAATTATTTACATATTTAAAACGTAACACAAACATTAGGTAACAAAATAATGTTGTTAAACACAACTAACAAATAAATATTATCAAGACCTTACTTAGGTTTTAGTAAAACAAAAAACAACCCGCTCATTTTAGTTAACGATTATGCACATCAGTCGTCGTGTTAGTTGCATATTGCAACACTGCCGTATACCTAATAAAGGATGGTCACGTAAATCGGCCCAATAATAACGGAGAAATCGGTGTGCATAAGTGTCTACATGGAAAAAACCATGAATGCATAACCTGGTCCTTATTAATGTGGTCGGAAAAAGCCAAGCAAACCACTTTCTAAAGATTATTTCGAACTTTATCCTTAATCTATCGCACTAATGTTTAAATGTGAAAGTCACCCTGATATCAATGTGTCTGTCTGTTTCGAAATACAGATTTAGGTAAAGAAAAGCGTACGGAATAAGCTTTCATCTCCAGGAAAATATAGGCTACTTTGATCTTACTTCGACTTCCTATGCGTCTGCGATAACCGATATTCGCGCGGACAAGTCGCGAACCAAAAGTGCAAACAAATGGTATGGTGAAGCTGTTTTTTTTAATTAGTAAAAGATATAGCATAAAAGTCGTGATGTCAGTAATAATCTGCAAGGTTATTAGCCATTTAAAAATGGCCCTGTGTGCCTGCTTAGGAGCTTAATTTTATTTTGTGGTTTTTATACAAAACTATGTAAACACGACACGATTTATAAAGTGCCAAGTTATTTAGTTCTTCAATCGATGTTTGTTTTCTTGACTAATGCGTTATGCGGTAACCGTGCAAATATGTGCCTCGGTATGCATCTCGTTAGTGTTCAGGCTATAATACCTAAATAAAAAAGAAATCATTCGTTTTTACACGCAGCGAGATAAGAATCCTATAAAATCACGTTCAAATAGCTAGACTTATTGCTGCGCTCGCGCGCGCGTTTACAAGAATTCTTTATCATCAGCGTCCTTTCATTACCGTCAACATCTACGATTATTTGATAACACAGGGTGACGGTCCGTCCAGCCAACCCGACTGTTGACATAACTAGCATGTCGGTCGATACGAATGAATCGTTCCGATTTCACAAACATCATGCCAGTCGTACATTTTTCCAGTATTTTATCAGATTGTCTTGTTACGTTGTTACGTCTGTGGAATTAAAAACATTGTCATCTAACACTTAACTTTTCCTGTGTGCAGCGTATGTAACATACCTTGTCGTGATACATAATGACATGATGAGTCTTACTAGAAGTCAACAAATTAATGGCATGGTTACAAAACATTACAGCATCGTAGATCACGTAGATACTTTCTGAAGATGATGTAGTATATTTTGTATATGACAGATTTCCTACGTCGTTAAATGTAAATAAATTTCTCTACCTAGGGAAATCGTAAACATAACCACGTGTTGATTCTACTGTAATATAGTATCGTCTTTCTAGAATGATACTATTTATCAATAAATTATAAGTGAAAGTGCCCTTCGACGATGTAGGTAGTGTTGATTAGTTGGCTTCAGAATAATATATGTAACGAGTGTATCTAACTAGTAACTACATAAATAAATGTGAGTCATAGCTACCTGATATTATCATATTCTATGCTGTGCAATGTTTCTACTTTATTGCTTGTCTTTTAAATAACAAAAATGCACAGAACCTTATCCGTTTAATCAAGGTTAATTTCTGAGCACATTAACGTAACGTTTTCCGATAACGAACACAATCAATTCAGACTATGTTCAGACTGAACAAATTGAAAAAGGCGTATTAAGATATGGTCGATACCGGAGTAACTGAATATAGTGAAAATAAGTTGTAGGTATAATTTTTCTCACTCTGTTACTCCCTGTAAGGCACGAGAATATTCAGAAAAGAGATTAACTATACTAATATGAGATGTATAGAAAAAGAAATGTTGCTATCCCAATCAATTCAAGGTTGGCATAAAAACTAGCATATTAACAATGATGACATTTACGAAGTTTATTTTCCACAAGCCACATATTATATTGATTGATATATCAATGGTCACATAGCATAACACGTGGAACGTGTCAACTACGTCTTGCAATTAATGAGTTACTAAAAATACCGCACAGTATTTAAATATTTATATTGACCTCTAATTTAAATCTGGGTTCCTAAAGCGCTGTACACACCGGACCGGAGAGAAAACTCAACAGCAACCCTAACTTAAGGCAATGACTCACTCGATGCCAATGACTTACTGATCAACAATAATTTAAACTCGATGTTCCTAACTGAGCTAATTGGAGGGTAACACGAAACCGCCTTTTAAGCACGATATTGTTAATACTGAACACAAAATAAGAAAACGAAAAAATGAAAAATCAGGCTTATAAAATAGAAAGAGAGTTATGGTATGACCCAAATTGGTTTAGAAATGAACTTCAAACCAAACAGGCTATCTTCCAATCCTCGTTAAAAACAGTTTAACTTAAAGTTTGTAGATAAGTAAAATCATTGTTTCCAGGTAAAGTCTGTATACCTATGCCTACACAACAATGTACATTGCCAAAAGTTGCGTGGTTTGAAATTTGCACATCCATGTAAATACACTCGTACCTAAAGTCCTCTAATCAGCGAACACTCAGTAAACAGCTGCTGACACGTGAGTTATTGATAGAAGCGCCTTTTCCTTATGTTGTGAGAAGCACCATCACTCAAAAGAAAAGTTAGTACTACCAACAACGCGTGCCAAACGGAAGACAGATTTTTTCTTACGCTGACAGTGGAGTCACAAGTCACTTAGGAGAGTTGCTGCTATGTTCCGTGCTGTGTGTTGTGCCAGAAACTCAAGCTAGAAATGAAACAGTTCTGCTCTGCTTACATTCTCCAATCACTACACAAACCAACCCCGCACGCTTTACTTTACAAACACCCCAACTGTATTCGTTGTGCCCATCTTAGATCCAACCCCGTCTCCACGTGTAGAGGCGGCCTTACATGTGAATCGAGATAATAACATTAACGGTAAATGTATTTACGGGATCCAAATGGAAAAACCCAACGTTGGCAAAAGCTGGCGCCGTTACCAAATCAGGAAATATTAAGGAAAAGTGGAAGTAGTGCCATTATACAAAAGTTTTTTTTTCTGACCCATTACAAAATATTAAAAATGACCGGTTTGTGCTCCATTCAAACCTTTTGAGCCCTACGATTGAACATTGTTTGTTTGTTCAGTTCGCTGAGTGATCTTATGTCTTTCTTGGTCTTTTCATTCAACTCGTCCGGATTTTTGGGCCATCCAAACTTTACCAACGAATCTATAGACTAGAATTCACCTCGTATGAATTAGCTTACTCTCTCATTGAGGCTTCATCAACATGTATTGCCGGTTTGATATTATGGCGCGGTGGCGCCTCGCACCAACTGGTGCGAACGCCTCCTGACACGGATGCATAACACACTCGATAATGGGATTTTTATCATTCAGCATTCTTAGTATTCAAAAATTTACGTTTATTCAAAGAATCTCCAATCTGAGTTCGCATTTTGAAGATAATACTTTGAATATTACATGAGACAACGAAAACATATACTTGTTTATTGACATATTTTAAGAATATTCGTCTTGCCACTATTTAAGAGACATGCAATTTAAAAATTTTAGCACAAATAAGTTGCTTCTTAGCCACACAATGCCGTAAGTAATGCGAGGTGCATTACCTTACCTAGTAGTGATAAAAATAGCTCTTTATTGGCGTCATTACTTGAGAATAGAAAACAAGTTCCAGGAAACAGGATCGACGTACAATCGTGCGCAACAAATTAGGGACATTCATATAATATTTGTAATATTTAAGACAAAGGTATAATACCCGCAGGGCTTGTGGTGAGCTATTGGGCAATAAGGAACCCACGGACCTGACCTCCCGGAAAAACTCTTGTTCCTCATTGCTTTAGCCGGCCAGAGTAAGCACTAACGAAGATCAAGGCTCCCATCTCTCTCTTGCCTCTTGCTCTGGGGAAGATAGTATTCCAGTAAGATGCTGGATCTTGATCATACTTCCTGGATTGTCTTGATAGCCGTGAAGTACGTCTCGACTCCTCTAGCAGCTCAAGATTATGTTGCACCTTGTCGCTACGTCACTATGTGCTAGCGACCGTTTTCAGGGGCCCATTTACTGAATAGAATAGAATAGATTTATTTATTTGCAATGAATGTAGGTACAAATTATTAGGTGTTACAAAGTTTAAGGTTCCTTGCACATTCTACCTTAATTGGCATGCAAATTTATATTTGAAAAGAATTTAATAAAACTTATCATCTAAGAATTCTTGTACTGAATAATAACATTTGTGCAAAAGTAATTCTGTAACATGCTTTTTAAATTTTGTTAGTGGTAGTTCCTTGACATTGTTCGGTAACTTATTATAAACAAGTGGTGCCATGCAGATAACACTTTTCCTTAAAAGACTAGTTTTAAAAACACCCGTGCTTAAAAGATTTTTATATTGGGATCTAATATTTATTGTTCTATTTCGAGTTTCTTCCAAGGTGGTAAACAGGTGTAAGTTCGTTTTAACAAATATACATAATTCCAATATATAAAGACACGGGAAAGTTAACAATTTATGCGACTGAAATATAGGTTGACAGCTGTCTGTTACTTTTAAGTCAAACATAGCTCTGATGCAGCGTTTTTGAGCTTTAAAAATACTTTCTTTCTCGCTACAGTTGCCCCAGAATATTACACCGAACCTTAAAAGTGAAATAACTAGTCCGTGGTAGGCAACCAACACGCTAGGCAGGTCAACTTTTTTGGACAAATTGTACAGCATGTAAGCTGATCTGATCTGATCAGAGCTGAGTGTGCAAATCATTGAAAAGCTATATACATATAGCCTATTTACTATCACGCTACAACCTACGGGGGTAGTAACCATAGATGCGATTGAAACCACGAGGGGCAGCTTGTAATGATATAATTTAAACCGATGTCAACATAATCCAATAATAGAGAGAGACGATGACGATTGAGAATAAACAAATAATAAATATATTGGCACATTAGAGATGCTGTTTCAGGCGCACTTGAAGTTATCGCAAAGTTGATCTCAGGTGGAGAGGAACAACAAGTTTGTTTAGCGACCACTTTTTCGTTCGCCGTAGCACAACGGATGTTCCATAGGATTCAGATGTTTTCTATTCAAATGTATGCAGGCCAATCTAAAATTGATACAACCAAGTCAAGAAACGATCTAGAAATGCATGTATTAGAAAAGTTTTCTTCAACATTCGATGATGATGATGAAATGAAATGAATGCATGATTTCTCTGTATCGGTATTTATGAGGAGTGTCTTCTAATAATTTTATTGGTTCCTCCCCATGTACGGAAAAAACATCCTATACTTTTATGTAGCCTCCTTCAAGTTAAACTATTTTTTTGGTGTAGTAAAGATCCAAGTCTGGAAATAAGATTTGCCATACTCTCGTAAAAAACATTAAATAAATAAATATCCTGGGACAACTCCCACACGGTCATCTGATCCTAAACTAAGCAGAGCTTGTACTGTAGTAACCAGAAAACTGATAAACATAACACAGAACAAACAATCATGCTCTCACACAAAGTTTCTCCTGGTGGGTGGGAATCGAACCCACAACCTCCGGCTTGGCAGTCAGGGTCACTCACCACTAGACCAACAGGCCCGTCAAATAAACAACAACAAAAAAGAGAATTCAATTGTTTCAACAAAGATAGGTGCTATCATATTTGTTGTCCCCAATCCAGGATTAGGAATGCCGATACAAAATATATGTTTTTAAATAAACTACAATAATATTAACATCTTCGAAACAATGCACTCAAGTAAGTGTTTATTAAAATTATTTCATAATATTATTAAACTGCATTTAATTCCTTTTATTATGTTTATAAATTTAAATTCTCCTAAAGTTATTGTGTGTCCCTAATTAGTTGACCACGACTGTATGGTTCTTGGCGCCTTTAAAAGACTAGTCCTAGTACTTACTAGTCGTGTGAGAATAAAAAACCGGTCAAGAGCGAATCAAATATAGTCTATTTGTTTTTAAGTTTCACTTATTTGATACGTTATCGCATCCCCTCAATGTGACCCTATTTGGGATTTATTTATTTTAGTTACATATTCCTATTATACCGGTCATAGAAAAACATAGGTCTAACCAAATTTAAACATAACCGCTGTAGATTCGGAGCAAGCTAAGATAAACGTACAGACGAATACATGAAATCCGTACTAATATTATACATGCGAAGTACTCTGTTTGTCTGTCTGTCTCTACTTCAGGCCTAAACCACTGAATCGCTTTGAATGAAATTTGGTACAGATATAGTCTGAGACCCGAGAAAGGACATAGGATAGTTTTCATCTCGGAAATTCCCCGGGAACGGGAACTATCATTCCACGCGGACGAAGTCGCGGGCAAAAGCTAGTATCCTATAAAAAGGGTTGTGTAGCGGACGTACGGAACCCTAAAAACTCGTACAAAGCTATGTCTATCCAATAATAACTCCTAGGATATAAATAGAAGGCAGTAGACTTTATTGTACGTAGTTCCAATTACCGATAGCTAGGAATTCCATCAAAGATGGAATTTGTGGTCAATCATGATCTGAGTTTTCAAAATAATCATTTATCTACATATTATGTTGTCTGACTTACTTGAGACTTAAAAATAACCGGGATACCGGAGTAGAGTACAGTTATTTCTACAATGTAACGGTGGTTTAGGACATCTGTGACGCGGATTTACGTACAGCATACAATACTTATATATTTATTTATGCTGGCATCTTAATCGCGATGTCAGTATCTTTCCTACCATAACTATTTTTACTTAATTAATCATTTACAATCTATTAATGAGACATATGTTTTATAGTAAGGTCAGAAATCGCCATTTTATAGTAAGGTGATATAATTCGCGCCGTTTGTTTACAAAAAGAGGCCTTTGCTGGGAAAATTCTGCCATAGGGCAATAATAGGCTAATGATTATAATTTCATTAATGTAGTTAAAATTGTGTGCTTGTCAAGTTGTCTAATACAGCGAAGATCGGTTGTTTCTACATTTTCATTACTTAAATAAGTTCAGATGATGAATAAATCATAAACATTATTTGCATGTTATATCAGGTATATCAAGTTTTCCCCGGAAACCTATAATGAGATGACGTAGAGCAAAACGTGACAATCCCCATCAAATATTCATTGATGCTCAATTTTAAACCGTAAACACCAAACTTTATTGTAATTATCAATGACTGAAGATCATCTCGACAGTAATGTAAGTAGATAGACAATTACACTTCATTTATCATAAAATTATAATCAACAATTGTCATCTATGATGCAAATTGATCGTCTTTATCTATTCATTGTTGACATCCCAGTTGGGTTTCATTAATCTACTACCTAGCTGTCCCCCGCGGTTTTACCCGCGTTATGTTAGATCTTTGGTTACTGTCTTCAGTGTGTCATAGCGTGATGTTAGATAGCCTCTGTGTTATTCTGTTGCATAAGCTATATATATACTACTGGAAAGTTTTATCAAAATCCATTCAGTACTTAATTTTAAAGTGAAAGAGTAACAAACACACAGTATACATCCATAAATCTTTTATATTTATAAAACTAGTAGGATGGGATGTATATTAAACATGTCTTCAAATGTATTGATCCATAAGACATAATACACCTATCATATCGCTAAACGTTAGCAAGTTGAGGTTTCGACAGCAAATGACTATTTTAAATAAAATCGCACATTAAAGACCTGAGATGACCTGAGAGTTAAAAGAAGAATATCAGATTCTAAACAAAATGGTATTCTTTGAGACATTTGTCTACACACATGGTATAAGTTAGGTTATACCAATAAAAGTTGAAATAAGATGTTACATTTTGAGTTTTCCTAAACTTAGGCATTTGTGAAGTCGAAATTTGTATTTAGACAAAGAACCTAACAAACACCGTGGCTTTCTAGAAAATTCATACAAAATCGTGACAGATTATGTCGCGCGGGATTTGACCAATGCAGAGTTATGGTATTTTTAAAAACAGGTATCTAAGTTTTTGGATTTTTCAAATGCCAACTAAGATTTTTGAGAAAATTATAAGTACTATTTTTTTTTCGAATAACTTAAAAATTAATATGTACTGAAAATTTGCAAAATTTTACCATTAACTAGTTTCAAAAATCATCCCGCAACGGGTTGGAACATTGGTATACTGTAAATCCGATTCTTCAGTTAAACCTTGAAGAAACTTAAATTACCTAACTAACTTTTTGTAACACTAATGTTAGAAAAACCGAAGAAAGTCCAACAAACTCCAAGAGCAAAGCCACGTACGTACAAACAAAATTCTTATTTATAATGCAAAGAAAAAGTCATAAACAATTTGTTAATTATAAACGCGATATACCGTACAATATGTTGTCTATATGAACAATAATACAAGTCAGAGCTAACAACTGTCAAGTCAAATATTATAACAATTAAGTATACACAGACGTGTGAAGACACTCCGCTTGTTATCCTTACTCCTTACTAATATTATAAATGCGAAAGTAACTCTGTCTGTCTGTCTTTCTGTCTGTCTGTCTGTCTGTCTGTCTCTTCTTTACGCTTAAACCACTAAACCGATTTGAATGAAATTTAGTACAGATATAGTCTGGGACCCGAGAAAGGACATAGAATAGTTTTCATCCCGGAAATCCCCCGGGAACGGGAACTATTCAACGCGGACGAAGTCGCGGGCAAAAGCTAGTAAAGTATAATAACAATTTTACGATTGCACTCCATTTTAATTTAAGTATCATTTTTTTAAGAATCGTCTTCGATAAAAAGAAGTGTCAAGATTGTTTACTTTTAGATACCAAAACAAATTAAGTAGTATAATAAAACACTTTTCAATTTGACTTGACTCGAGCTATTTTTATGCACGTCAAATGCAATAAAATGCACGTCCGGTTTGATTGGTATGTGATCGCTGATACCATTTTCCATGAAAACTATTGAGTAGCCTACAATGTTCTGTAGATTTTGACCTTCAACAAGTAATTGTCACTGTCAAAGTCGCGGAGTTATGAGCACGTGGACGGACTGAAATAGTTGTTGAATCAACATTCCCTGCTGTATCACCCAAATATTTGAAAGTTAAAATAGTGTCTAAATATTCTGAAATTTTCCAATTTTCGTTGCGTAAGAACCTCCCATAAAATATTAGAAATCATAAAAAAGTTGAATAAAATTGGTTAAGTTCTAGAGTAAAATAGCGGAAAATAGCCGTTGATTTTTATTTCAAGAAAATATCATGATATATGCTATTGCAAGTTTTCCTAAGAAAATGATATACGAAAGAATTCATGAAAATTCTCAAAGAGGGTAAGAAGGGTAAGAAGTAATTAGAAGGTCTTCTGAAATAATTAGACGGTTTTCTGATGTTCGTGCTACTAAGATGTAATTTCCTAACATAAATCAGCAACAACATTATGTGACCGTCATTATAGAAAATAGACGTTGGGTTTATCCGTTAAGACCATTAAATAAATAAGAAAATGAACTTTTTATTTCGGTGTTATGTTTTTGTTTTTATTCGCTATGATTTAATCCTAACTGCGTCAAAAACGATAGTTTTCTTCAACGAGTGACTTCATAGAAAATTAACTGTTAGATTTATTATGATTTATTATTCATTCCACTTAGATTTATTGTTCATTCTTTTATAACCCATACTGGAATTACATATCGAATACCTACCTATCTTTAGAAACAACATTTTTATGTAAAAGTACCGACGAATGAATGGTGAACTTATGTTCTAGTACTAGATGTTTACGAAGTTAAACACTAATAAACCTTTGATTACTGTAACAATTTCACTTTCAATTTTCCATTAAAATAAGTGAAACAAGTTGAACATGAAATGCTGTACGAAATGCTAACTTGGCTTGTTTTATTTTTGCCATAAAAAACAAAACTGTATCAAAAACAATTAAAATTCCTGACTTGGCGGTAGATGTAAAATATTTCAGTTTAACTATACATTAATAATAAAAAATTCAAATTCAGGTACTTACCAAAAAACTTGACAAAAATCACTGCCATTTTGTTTTTTTTTTTTTAATTTATTATTGTAACAATTTTTTTATCACAAGTTATTTGTCACTTTAGAATACAACCATATTGTCAATGGAACGATATTTGTCACGGTAGTTGTGTTAGCGGGCAGCGGTTAGTTCGCGGCGGCTGCGACCTGCGGAGTAACTTAGCTAAGTGGCAGCCGCCAGGCAGCGGACCACGAGCCACGTTATATCAACAACGAGGTAGGCTTCGGTGAACACTGTCGCACTTCCGATCTGTGATGCCAATTTGTTAAGTTAACATATCGATACCTCCTTGCTGTGAATACCGTGCTCTGGTAGAAGAAAACGCTAAAAATTCTACACAATTCTATGACGATTCTTGATATGTATCACCCGCTGAATATATTTTACTCAGGGTTCAGTTAAAAATGGGTGGGTGTCAAGATTGCAATCCACTGCTTTACGCTTGCTTGACGATAAACTGAGCGACGCCTTGGCCTTGCGACGCCGCATCGCAATATATCAGAATAGTCACCCAAAATATTTTTGAGGAGATGGTCACAACGCAAACGTTGGACACATAATTGGTCTATGTTTTTTTGTATCATCACATCGCAAATATAAGCGGCGCCACCCGAAGCGTCAAATGGATGAAGGATGGAGGAAATGGATGAAGTACTTATTTAAGTTACGCCCCCGTCACATCGGAAAAGCCAGCGATTTCATCCACAGCCCACAGTGTCTCTAGAGGGAACAGTTGAATTTTTTGCGTCGTATCATCGGATCACAAATGTCAGTGACACATGAGGTGTCTCTAACTTGAGGGAATTATCTAAGTTTTTGAATTGCGTCGGCGCTTCGCAAATGTTAGCGACGTCGCCCGAAGCCCCCCTTGCGAAAACGGTTGAAAGTTTTGCATTGCGATGTCACGTCGCGTATATGTGACGGACTAATACCGCTAATTTCTAGATATAATGCGACGGATTAGTATCGTAACAAGACAAAGGTTACCCTCGATTTCCCTAAGAATATCAATAAAAATGATAATCATTAGTACATCAAACACTAAAATTCAAAAACGATGTCAAGACTATAGATAAGAGAATGACTTTATGTCTGCAGTAGATTGTAGCAGTTTTTAAACCATAAAATTAGTAAGTACTAACATAGGTAAGGTATTAAATGTTATCAGAGAAGCCTTTACCTAATTCAATTGTTTTGGCAGCAAGAGTTTCCTATTAAATAAATAACTACTACAATTTAAGTACCTACCTAAAAGAGATAATTATGTAAAATAGTGCTGAGGAAATGATAAGCTTGGCCATTTTCAGTTTGTTTATTTCTTATTTGAACAGGTATTTGTATGATATGTCGTAATGGCACAGTGGATAAAGCGCCCGCTTCTCCAGTAAGAGGATGTGGGTTCGACTCCGATCAAGAAGCAAGAAGTACCAGTGTGATTTTTTTCAATTCATTTGTACTCTCTCTAAAGTTTATCTTGGACACCACTAACATCCTGTGCCTCGGAAAGCACGTAAAGCTATTGGTCCCGGTTGTAAATCGTAGAACGTAGTAACTAATTATTAATCTGTGGTAGAACTAAGACGTCGCTACGGGTAGTCAGAAGTTAAAAAGTCTGACCAGGGGGCGTACAACAAGCCCTTATAGCAGTATTACTTTGATATTACTTTCAGTGGGAAAGAGACGGCACTAGACAACGTGTCTAACGCTGTCACTTGCACACACCTGCAACAGGACTAAAACAATCTTACTTTAAACGTCATGGTAAGGGGGCTGTCCAACCAAGGGGTATCGCGTCACTCGGCAACTGGGTTGTGGAGGTCTGATAGGGTCGCCTTACGTAAAATACTGCTATCCAGCCGAATCCGGTTAGGCTGGAAGCCAACCCCAACATAGTTAAAGCCAGGAAGATGATGAGTAATTAGTACGACATTTTTCTTGTCCAAAAATATTTGTTAAAGAAATGAAATTTAAATGAAATGAAATCGTTTATTATGCAAGTAGGATCTTAAAATCAATTTTACAAGTCATCCATACTGTTACGTAGGTAGGTAGGTGACGTAAGTGTCGATTGTTCCGGGCACATTTACTAGAAAATTCGGGAAAGTTCCACGACGTTCTAGAACGTTCGATGGAGTTCCGAGGGGTCATTCGAGAAACTTCCAGATCATCGTCGATCATTCGCGATGTTACTGGAATGTTCTCGAATGCACCTGGGTACCTCGGGTTGTCGAACTTTCTAGAAAATGTGACCGGAGATATAAATAGCGGACGTGTCGGCACGGGACTCAGTTCAGTTTTGGGAACGAAACAGTGAACATCGCCGCGAAGCGGAACTACGACTGCGATACAAAGTGTGTGTTTTGTGTAGTGTTGTGTTAGTTTGTGTTAGTGAATTCTAGTAAAGTGTTTGTGAATTTTAAATAAAGTTAACGTGTTTATTTTTTTCGGTTAAAACTGCAAGTTTTATTTATCCCGAACCCCAGCTCGTAACAAATTGGTGTCAGAAGTGAGGGATAAATCATGCCTGTGTTACCGAAGGACGACACGGAAGGAATCCGTACGAGGAGCCAACAACGTCAGCAGGAGGTGGACCAGAGGCGATTTGACCCAACCTCGGAGCACGTACCGGGTGGTAGCCAGCCGACGACGGAGCTAGCGTCAGCTCAGGTATCAGGATCTGGTGTTTCTGCAGCACCGGTGACAATGGATCTGTCTGCCCTGATGGCAATGATGCAAGAACAGGCCCGCCGTCAAGAAGATCAGGCCCGCCGTCAAGAAGATCAGGCCCGCCGCTTGGAGGAACAGCTTCAGCGTGACAAAGAAGAACAGGCCCGTCGTCAAGAAGAACAGGCCCGCCGTCAAGAAGAACAGGCCCGTCGTTTAGAAAAACAGCTGCAACGCGACAAGGAAGAGCAGGCCCGGCGACAGGAAGAACAGAGCCGTCGACAGGAGGAACAGATCCTCCTCATCAAGGACTTACACGCAACATTCGGCAAAGATATCGGAGCGGTAAGAGAACAGATCGAACTTCACGAGAACCGTATCTCCGAGGCCGAAAACCGTGTCTTCGGTGCTGAGAGCCGTATATCTGGGGTCGAAATTAAGATCGCCGATCTCCAGAAAGCGTTTGGATGTCTGAAATCTGGAGATGGGTCTGTGGCTTCTGTGGTTGCGGTACCTTCAGTGCGTGGATTTAAAGCGCCACCCTTCGACGGAACATCTTCCTGGTCCGCGTACAAGCTCCAATTTGAAGCTGTTAAGAAAGCGAATGGGTGGACAGATGCGCAGGCAATGACCGCACTCACCTTGGGTCTTCGTGACCAGGCTTTGACGGTATTAGAGACTCTTGGCAACAATGCGACTTACGAGCAGTTGATTGAAGCTTTAGAGTCTCGATACGGGGACGCTCACCTGGAGCACGTCTTTCGCGCCCAGTTGAAGGATCGCGTGCAGCGCAGCGGTGAAAACCTGCAGCAGTGGGCTCTTGAAGTGGAAAAACTGGTACGAAAAGCGTATCAGTCAGCGCCTACGCTCATCGACGGTAATTTGGTTCAAGCGTTCGTCGATGGCATACGGGACTTTGAAGTCAGAGCTGCCGTGAGGCTTGGGCACCATGAGACTTTGAAGGCAGCCTTGGCCAATGCACTGGAAGTGGAGGCAGTGAGGCAAGACCACCGTGCCCATCGCATCAGGGAGGTTGCGGCATCTTCGCGTGACCGTTCAAAGTACAGTCCCACATGCTACAATTGTGGGGAGAAAGGTCATATTCGAACGAGTTGCCCTAAGCGAAGAGATTCCAGCGAAGATCACACCCGGGAAAGAAGTGCGCCCGCTGCCACCGCTCAGCAGCAGGGAAACGAGTAAAAGCCAGAACTGCGGGGCGGGTGCTGGCTGGTGGTCAAGGAGCCCCAAGGATATCGATCTCACAAGCCCATGATGGGAACAGCCTAATCATCAAAGGTGAAGTGAATGGAAGACCATGTAAGTTGACATTGGACACTGGAGCTTCTCGCACGGTCGTCAGTTCCCGAGTAAATCGTCTTCTTGGGGACTTCTTCAGCAAGTATGACCACATAAATTTAGTAACAGCTACCGGTCAGCATATACCCGTCCGAGGCGAGAAAGAGGTGAAGTTGAAGCTGGGTAGCACAATTTATTGGCATAAAGTCATCGTGGCTGATATAGAAGACGAGTGCATCTTAGGATTAGACTTCATGCGACAGCACTGTTGTAAGATCGACGTGGATCAGGGAGTCCTGAAGTGTGGTTTGGAAGAAGTCTTCATGGAAGGTGCACCATCAGGGAAAGTGCACTGCTTGAAGAAAACTGTTCTTCCTCCCAGGTCGGAATCGACAGTTCCAGTTAGCCTTCCACGCAATACTGGACCGAAAAATCGATGCATTCTCATTGAAAGATTGGACGAGAACCTCCCATGGAAGATGGCGCGGAGCTTAGTACGAGCAGTTGATGTTGCAACTGTACGCATCCTGAATCCAAGTGAACAAGCACAAGTTATCCAGAAGGGTACGTTGGTGGGTACCTGTGAGGACGTAGCATGGATGCGTAATTGCCAACATCCGCCTTCCCGGAACGTTGCTCAAGATGCAAGTTCTCACATCTCGAATCTTCTGGAAGATTGTCGCACAGATTTATCTGCGAGAGAAATGGATAAGGCTAAGAAGATGTTACTTCAATACGCCGACATTTTCTCTGCACATGACGCTGACATAGGGAAGACTGGATTAGTTCAGCACAGAATCAACACGGGAAACGAATTACCTATTCGTCAGAGACCTAGAAGGTTACCAGTGGCAAGAGAAAAGGAAGTGGACGCCATGATTGAAGGGATGGTAAATGATGGAGTTATAGAGCCTTCATCTAGTCCCTGGTGTTCTCCTGTGGTCCTGGTGAAAAAGAAGGACGGCAGCATGCGGTTTTGTGTGGATTATCGTCGGCTGAATGACATTACAAAGAAAGACAGCTATCCATTACCCAGGATCGACGACACTCTTGACACGCTTTCAGGAATGAAGTGGTTTAGCACGTTGGACCTAAAAAGTGGCTACTGGCAAGTGGAAATTGACCCTAAAGATAAGGAGAAAACCGCATTCTCTACGGGAAAAGGACTTTGGCAATTTAATGTTATGCCATTCGGATTGTGCAACGCTCCTGCAACTTTTGAAAGGTTAATGGAGCAGGTACTCACTGGTTTAATTGGAGACGCCTGTTTAGTCTATTTGGATGACATCATCATTGTGGGCCGCACATTTGAAGACCACCTTCAAAATCTGGAACGAGTGCTGTCTAAAATCCGAGGAGCTAATCTTAAGTTAAGTCCAAAGAAGTGCACCTTCTTTAGACAGCAGGTTAGTTTTCTGGGGCACGTTGTGTCTAAAGAAGGAGTGCAAACGGATCCAGAGAAAATCGTCGCTGTCAAAGATTGGCCTATTCCAAAGGATAAGACGCAGGTCAGAGCATTTTTGGGTTTGTGCTCGTACTATCGAAGGTTTGTCAAGAATTTTGCAGACATCGCCAAACCATTACATAAACTTACCGAGGAGAAGAGACCTTTTTGTTGGGATGATAGCTGTGACATGGCTTTTGAGGAGTTAAAGAAACGATTGTGTAATACTCCGATTTTGGGCTATCCTGATACAGAAAATGAATTCATAATTGACACGGATGCGAGTAATACTGGAATTGGAGGTGTGTTATCTCAGCGAAAAGGAGATCATGAAGTTGTCATAGCTTACTTCAGCAAGTCGTTATCGAAACCAGAAAGGAACTATTGTGTCACGAGACGCGAACTCCTCGCCGTTGTGAAGACTTTGCAGCACTTCAGCAAGTATCTACTGGGACGCAAATTCCACCTTCGAACTGACCATGCTGCGTTGAAGTGGTTGCTGCAGTTTAAGAATCCGGAAGGGCAAGTAGCAAGATGGATTGAATTGCTGCAAGAGTTTCACTTCTCAATTGAACATCGTAGCGGAAAGTCTCATGGTAATGCAGACGCTTTATCACGAAGACCTTGTCCTGAAGATTGCAAGCATTGTGTCAGGCAAGAAGCTAAGGAAGCAGTTCCTGTCAGAATGCTAAGAACAGACCTTAGTGATGAGTGGAAGGAAACTCTACAACATGCTCAGCAAAGTGACTCGGACATTAAACCAATCCTCGAATGGATTAAAGCCAATGCTGCTAAACCGAAGTGGTGCGATGTTGCAGCAATGAGTACAACCACAAAGAGCTATTGGGCACAGTGGGAAAGCTTGGTACTCCAAGATGGTGTCTTGTGCCGTAAATGGGAAAATGCTCGTGGAGACAAGTGCCATCTGCAAATGGTCGTGCCGAAATCGAAGGTACCAGAAATTCTTCGGCTTTACCACGATGGATGTTCCGGAGGACACATGGGGGTAAAAAGGACTCTGTTGAAGATCCGAGAACGGTTTTATTGGATCCATTGTCGAGAGGATATTAAAGATTGGTGTCGCAAATGTACCAGTTGTGCGGCAGTAAAAGGACCTCAAACACGCAGCAGAGGAGCACTGAAAGTGTACAATGTAGGAGCCCCCTGGGAACGAATAGCACTAGACGTCGCTGGCCCATTCCCTGAAAGTGAAAGCGGAAACAAGTACTTCTTGGTCGTCATGGACTATTTCACGAAATGGCCGGAAGTTTTCGCTATTCCTAATCAAGAAGCTTTGACAGTTGCTGACAAATTAGTCCACGAAGTCTTTTGTCGGTTCGGGGTACCCTTAGAAATCCACAGCGACCAAGGAAGAAATTTCGAATCTCAAGTTTTCCAGGAAACATGTCGCGTAATGGGTACTCATAAAACTAGAACCACGTCATATCACCCACAATCTGATGGAATGGTGGAAAGATTTAATCAGACACTGGAACGATATCTGGCCAAAGTTGTAGCGAGCAGACAACGGGATTGGGACAAGCACATACAGCCGTTTCTTCTGTCCTACAGAAGTGCTGTTCACGAAAGCACAACTGTGACACCAGCCTTTGCAAACTTTGGAAGAGAGTTGCGCTTACCGGCAGATTTAATAACTGGCATCCCCCCTGATTCACCAAGCAGCATAACAGATTATGCCAATGACCTGCGTAACAAGATGAATGACGTATATGAGCATGTCAGACAGTCAGGCCAGCAGATGTCTGAGAGGATGAAAACTCGCTATGACCGGAAGATGAACAATAGCGGATTTGATGAAGGTTCACTGGTGTGGTTGCATAACCCAGTGCGTAGCAAAGGGAAGTCGCCTAAACTACAGGCAAAATGGGATGGACCATACCAGATTGTGACCAAAATCAATGACGTCACCTACCGGATACGGAAGAGTACGAGAACTGCGCCTAAAATTGTTCACGTAGATCGGCTGGCACGATACTACGGGAATAATGATGCTCGGGACGAGCATGTCTTAGGAGGGGGCAGTGTTACGTAGGTAGGTAGGTGACGTAAGTGTCGATTGTTCCGGGCACATTTACTAGAAAATTCGGGAAAGTTCCACGACGTTCTAGAACGTTCGATGGAGTTCCGAGGGGTCATTCGAGAAACTTCCAGATCATCGTCGATCATTCGCGATGTTACTGGAATGTTCTCGAATGCACCTGGGTACCTCGGGTTGTCGAACTTTCTAGAAAATGTGACCGGAGATATAAATAGCGGACGTGTCGGCACGGGACTCAGTTCAGTTTTGGGAACGTAACAGTGAACATCGCCGCGAAGCGGAACTACGACTGCGATACAAAGTGTGTGTTTTGTGTAGTGTTGTGTTAGTTTGTGTTAGTGAATTCTAGTAAAGTGTTTGTGAATTTTAAATAAAGTTAACGTGTTTATTTTTTTCGGTTAAAACTGCAAGTTTTATTTATCCCGAACCCCAGCTCGTAACAATACTAATATTATAAATGGGAAAGTGTGTCTGTCTGTCTGTTTGTCTTTCTTTCACGGCAAAACGGAGCGACGGATTGACGTGATTTTTTAAGTGAAGATAGTTGAAGGGATGGAGAGTAACATAGGCTACTTTTTGTCTCTTTCTAACGCGAGCGAAGCCGCGGGCAGAAGCTAGTATTTTTATAAGCTAGTTGGAACCGGCATTTCCTAACTGGACTACTTCTGAGAAGAAACGCCGAAACAAACTCAGGGATCACCGTATCTTTTCATTCAATATCTTTGTGCAGAATAACATTCGGGTTAGCCTTTTGAGGAATGTGCCAGTAACAATTTGGGTAAACCTGTTTCAAAAAGCATCGTGAGCTCAACTTTAATCTAAAGGAACTCCACAAACCGATCGTCGCACTATACTTAACTAGATTGTACCACATAGGTTCTGATGTTATATATCCGTCGATATCGATTTTGTCCCTCTATCCGTACTATATACTAGGTATCCATACTAAAATTATAAATGGGAAAGAGTCTGTCTGTATGTTTGTCTTTTTTTCACGGCAAAACGGAGCGACGAATTGACGTGATTTTTTCAGTGGAGATAGTTGAAGGGATGGAGAGTAACATAGGCTACTATTTGTCTCTCTAACGCGAGCTAAGCCGCGGGCAGATCTTAGTAATATTATAAATGCGAAAGTAACTCTGTCTGTCTCTTCTTCACGCCTAAACCACTAAACCGATTTAAATAAAATTTGGTACAGATATAGTCTGGGGCCCGAGGAAGGACATAGGATAGTTTTCATCCCGGAAATTCCCGGAAACGGGAACATTATTCCACGCGGACGAAGTCGCGGGCAAAAGCTAGTTAATTATATACTCATTATATTATTTGTTACTAAGTATGAGCAATGTTATATCTTAGGAGATGTGAACGACGCCGCGAACAAAGCTAAATGTAACAGTATTAACTGCCCTGCTTGAAGTTTTCAGTTTTGTCTATCATCTCCTGTCGTCACCGCTTTTGTGGAGTCTCGCCCTGAGACAAGCTTTATGGGTTAAATGCACGAAGTAAGAGGTTAAATGAGTGGCGTAGCGTGGCTTTTCGCCGCCCGGGGCTGATCGGAAATCCACCGCCCCTTATTTTAACTATAAGTCGCTTTAAGTTTAAATATTATATTGAATTGACCTAATCGTTTTTTTTTTACATCGTACACCTTATTGCAAGTCAAAATATACTACCATGCATTACTAATGCATGCTTCAGGTGGAAAATACATGCAAGAGGAGAAAAGCCGCAAGAAACCCATATTTCTTATATGTATGTCTCAACCCTAAGGACGTATTAGGTTTCTGCGCAAACTGTTCATTGTAAAAAAACCCGTTTCTAGCAATTTTTGAATCTCTAAACTTGCAAAATAACTTTAAAAAAGTATACACAGTTTTAAAAACCATTTTCAAACCACTTTTTTGAATTTCGGTCTGTAACAAGAGAAATGTATGGTGGCACTAGTTGTAGAGGAATACGTCCAATAATGTTTATATCTATACTTGCTTATAATAAAACTGTAGAGAGGTCAATTCTGTATATTGAATATTTATTCAAAATTAATATTGGAGGATGATTGGTGATCGATACTGATGCCAAAAATGCAATTAGTAAATTTGTCTGTCTGTCTGTCTCCATGTGCACGCATGGGTTAAAAACTACTGAAGGGATTATAACCAAACTTGGTACGATTGTAATCCATACTCTTTGGCAGGCTATAGGCTATATTACACAACGCTAAGACACATAGGAGCCAAGCAGTAAATAAAAGTGTGAGAAATAGCGGGAAAAAAATATTCCTTTTGAGAGATTCCGGTGCGTGCGCTTAGGTAATGGTTGAAGTTATGCAAAAAAATATGTAAAGAATCGTTTTTCTTAAAACGTTCTAAAAAAAAGTCTGCGACAGCATATATCTAATATTTATAGTTCATTCACTATAACCATTTTTATGGCAATGAAATTAGTTCTAAAATAATGCTTGATTTGCCAGGGAGTCTTAATGAATATAGCATCCTCCTTATCAATATAAATACATTATCCAATACAAGTTTATAATTTTGTACAAAATTGCCGTTTACATAATTTAAATTCAATAAATTTTTTTAGAGATATCACAGACTTTTAAAGTTACTCCCCAGCAATATAATGATGGTACGTACGGGCAGCAATAAGGCTGGCCGATGGCTCTGCAAGTTATTTGTAGCTTATACATCAGAATAACACATAATATTGTGCTACATAACATTGCACCATGAGCCGCGGGTGCAATGTTATGTAGGGACCACGAGGGTGTACGGGATCAGAACCAAAATCCTAACATAACGTGGGTACGCGAGGATCGTGCGGTCCATGGCCCTCTACCTTGACCTACCTCTGACCTTGGCTCCGGTCCGGCTACTGAGGGCGTTCTGGAGGGTTATAACCATTCGGATGGTGCGGGGAATACCGCGCGATTTGGAGACTATGCGACTGTCGCAACGCAGTGCTGGGCACGCCTCTTTGAGGAGTTGGCTGACGAGGCGCCACGGCGCTCTCACGTATCGCCGGATACAGGTTGTTACCGGACACGGACATTTTGGGAGGTTCCTGTGTCGGATTCCGGCGGAAACGACGCCTGGGTGTCACCGGCAACGGTCGCCTGGAGGTATGCCTCGCATGGGCGGGCCCCCGCCGTGTCCTTGCAGAGGCGATCGGCGGGAGTGACCGAATGAGAACCCGTTACCGCCTTCTGCGAAGCAGTCATGCTGGAGAAGTAGGCTGCTGCACGCGTGAGGCAGCGTCAGGCCTCACACCCCGGACAAAAACCCAGGCGTAGGCGTCGAGAGTGGCAAGACGACTACCGGCCACCGTAGACGCGGGCCTGTGGGCGGCGATCGATGGGTAGCTCGCTGCCCGGTAAGGACCAGGCCCGTGTCGACGGCGCGTTTGTTCCACTCGCGCCCCAAGGAGCGCAAAAAACGCGCGGGGCGCGCGTCGCCGGCGCTCGCCAGCCGCCTGAGCCCGTGCGGACGTAAAAGACGTACGACATCACACCCTTGCGGTATAGCTTTCGCGGGTGCTGTTGGTACCTAATATGTATATTGCAAACAGTAGGTGTAGGTAATTTGGAAAAGTATTTATGCAATCTAATATTTTCGTCATGTTCCTCAATTGCCGCCCCCTTTCATGTGCCGCCCGGGGCCATGGCCCCCCCGGCCCCCCCCACGCTACGCCACTGTATCCCCTTCCATAAAAATTAGGATGAAGAAGAGTGACAATAGGCTCCAAATGCCCGGCGGATGTTACGACACTGTTGGTGGCGGTGAGCGGGCTCGTCCTGGAGCCAGTAGTGCTAAGAATCTCTGGGCAAAATCGACTACCACGACTCACGCAAAACACAAATTAGATAACGATTAAATGCTTCGCGTTTTGACTAATAATACGCGAACTTTACAAACAGAAGATAGGACGTTAATGAGATTAACTGAGATATCGTAGGACTGTCGAAGGAAAGAAGAAACTATAGAAAGAGAAAGTAGTATATTTTATTTTAAACGGAGTTGGCTAGCTTTGTGAAAAAAATGGGAAATATAATATTTTAGAATTTAGTCTATATTTAGACAGAATAGCAGTTTGAAGTTTCGGACGTGTAAAAAACACAAACTTTTGTCTGTATACAATATAACCCCCACTAACTTTCACCCTAATGTCCAAGTAGATCGATGGGCGTTGAACTTCGACGAACCTGGAATATTGTTCTAGGCGATTTCAACTCAAAAATATGGATAGCGAATACATTGTATGTTCTCATAGTTCTGGCAACCGAAACGATCGCTGTTGCCGACTAATGAGTTTCATCGTAATCGGTTCAGCGGTTTCTAAGTCTTCTAAATTTTTGTTAGCTACTCGGCGGGTATTCTTACTATTTACCTGAATGCCGAAAGGAGGATGATGGGTTTCGATTCGAGAGTATATATGTGTTCATTGTGCTTATTGTACTTATGACACGTTCTACGGCCTAAACCGTTTAATGGATTTCGGCATATGAGGTTTCACTGAATTCGTTTCAGTTGTGTGTGGGGTGTATTTCTTTAAAATTAAATAGGTAATGATTAACGGTAATAAGTAGGCATATTACAAAAATTTGTTGACTGTTTGTTTTTTAAATTTTTTTTCAACGATATTCGATTTCTTTAAATGTATTTTCAAAAAAAAACATAATTGTATTTATTTTTTACTTTTATTATAGGGTAGGTGTAGTGTGCAAGCCGACCTTACTCCCGACGTACCTATACGTGTACTTAGGATAAGTCAGTCAGTATAATATACACCTTAGTCATAGCAACACGTCTCTATCAATTTGTCACCAATAACTCCCCACATATTGCATGACATAGGGTATCTTAACTGAAAAAAAAATTTTAAAAAAATACAACTAAATAATCAAAAAACCCAACAGAGATTTCGGAAGTTAGTGGCAATAATATAAAACAGAAACAAAGTCACCGACTTCCCATATCGCAGTTGGATTTTTGATTATTTAATTATATTTTTTTTTGTGTTTTAAATAAAGCGATTATAAAAATAGCTATTTTTTCAATTATATTCGCGAGTCGACCAATTAGTATTTTTGTAAAGATCTCTTAATAGTTCCTAGACTTTCAGAGATAGACAATAAAAGTCCTTCAGAAAGAATAGCGCTCGTATTTGGTTATTGTACTAAGGATTAAAAGTAATTTGCTGGTTGATTACCTAGCCATGGTCAACTGGACTTCGAAGACATCTTACGGAACTCCTCATTGACAAGCATTACACATTCAGTGAAAGGAATGGTGAAACACTTGCTTGGTAGGATATTTAGCGTCACCGTAAATAGGCACGACGAAGAAATAGAAATAAGTCAAATTAAGAAAGTGTTATTATTGGGTATTTTATCAATTGAAACAATTTTATGTTAGGTAGGATTATTTTTGCTATGTATAAACGCTATAGTTAATACATAGCATACCGGCTCAGTTGACATACATCATCGTCACCATCACCTCATTTTGACCATGATTGATTCTTTTATACACTTAAGGGGAAAATATGAAGTACTTAAAAAGTTTGTATTTAAATCAATAAGTGTTCCTTAAGTTTGTCTCAGCCTGTGGTCTCAGCTACCACTTACATAGCTAAAGGAAAATATTGTAAGAAAACAAGGAACGAATTCCGTTCAGTTTTCCGCGTATATTCTAAGGTGAACCCCAACTAGCAAAAAGTGGTTTTTGAACCATCCTAGAACCATAATTATCGAGGACTATATCAAACTTATATCCGCATATAAGTTGCGAAAAGGGCCCACTTTTTAAGTCTACTTTTACTTATGATGTATTTATATTAGACCGCTGAAATGCCTTTGACGCCTATATGACTCCTATAATAGAATTATGTCAATACTCTTGTACTACTACTACTCTTGTAAATCTCAATATAAGTAAGTTTTAGTAAAAATAAGAATAATACGCTCCTAGAAATGCTTCATTAAGTTCATATGTTCGTATGTGTATTGAGCATTGTTGTACTCTATGAAAAAAATATTTTTATTTCGATTGTCATATTTTATATGAGTCAGAATTTATTAATGTCAACCAATATAGAAAAACAAAATCTTACTTTTGTCAAATTGTTACTCTTATAGCTCAATCGTAGGGGAACGTGAATTTTCTGTGAAATCTATCATGGTATCGATCAAAATTTTTAAGCGCCTCTTGAAATTTGCTTATTTAATTTTTATTATTAATTAATATTAAATGAAAATTAGGAAGGCAGCTGCCATTTTATTGGTGAGCATTTCCGAGTGTGATATAGTGCTAATATAAGTATTTTTAGCATTTTTAAGTGTGACATAGTACCAATTTTAGTATATTGGTTCTATATCGGGTTTTCTCAAAACTGAAGAGGAGTCGCCATTGTACGTACAGTACCTGGCCAAATTATTAGGAAAGTTACTGTAGGTTAGGACAGACAAAAATATCGCGTTACTTACTTATGTAAGGAAATATTTTGTGTATAATTGAATATTTTGTGATGCCTTAGTATCAGGTCTTGTAACTACAGGCTATACTTGTAAATACACCTATAATAGCTGACACCTAGAATAGCTGCTAAATCTCTCTAAGAGTGTGTAAAATGCAGCAATAACGTTTGTGTTTTTATGATTTTTGGTAGAGACGCAATGCAATTTGAAAAAAAAAGTATGCAATCAGAAATATTGCTTGCGGTTCTATTAGCTTAAATAGAAAAATCTTGTAAAATGAACACAATCCTTATTTTGCCATCAATGAAACAAATATAATTTTTAAAGGAATTCAACAAAATTGTTATATATTAGAAGCTATACCACTTTTTTGAATATGGCTCTATCTCGTGGTGCTATCACATTACAAAAATAATAATAATCATAACAGTGTAGTGCTACCAAACCTTAAAACCTACATATTATATGAAACTATTATTTAGTTTACTTGATTAAGGTGTTTGAACAAAAAAAAATCTATGACCACTGTCCCTAATAATTTGGCCACCCATGGTAATTAAAATTGCTTGATGTCAAATCCTACAATAGAATTTGCAAAACTATATAAAGCGTATTTACGCCTACGTACTAGTCGTTACAGGCAAAAATGGCTTCTTAAGAGTTTTAACCAGGATTGTTAAAGATTACTTGGACTATAACACTACTGTGAAATGCCTAAATAAATATGTCTAGGTTTAAATCGGCATACGATAAATAGATATCCTAGAGAACATTAATTTATCCTACCGAGTGTTGGTGATTTATTAAAACTTACTTTTAAGCAACTCTTAAGCTTATATAAAACCAAACCATAAATAATTTACAGTAATTAAAATTTAATTTACTTATATTGGTCATAAAAATATAGCTTATATGAGGTTATAAGTAAAAATAACAAGAATAATTGCTCCTCAGTGCAAATATTCTTGGTACATGCTCCTACAGGAGTATTAAGATTTAAATGGTCCGCAGATGTCATCTTATATGCGCATATAAGTCCAAGCAACTGGACAAATTACTCTTGAGTGCAATTACTCTTGTTTCATGCTTTTATAGGAGTCTTGATCCTGTATTTGCCAGGAAATATGATCCGATATACCGATATAAGTACAAATTATAGGATTAATAATACTTGAGTAAAAACAGCATGTATGTATCCTGTTAAAAGCGCAGTAGCAACTACCAAAACCATAATTGGCGCTTTATAATTCCAAACAGCATTAAACAATCGCTTTCCAGGATTATTTTGCTTGTTGGGACGGACTCACTTACGCGTCTCCTTAAGAAACAGATAATATTTATTGTACACAAAAGTTTATTTGCTAAGCGCCGATTTTTCAATCGCCAGATAACTTTTATCTGAAGAGTATGTTTGACGTTTTGACAGCTTTTGTATAGAAAATATGTCAAACCGTCATAGTTATTCCTCAGATAGAAGTTAACTGATGATTGAAAAATCAGTAAGTCCTATTACCACTTACGCAAGCAGAAAAAATTCATTACCATACGGCAGAATTTAATGGTATTCTATAATGGTCGCTTATTCAAGCCCCTAGATGATAGTACACTTCTATTTCCACACCTTTTAACTTTTAATCTACTCCTTTAATGTATGTTATGAAAAACAAGTAGCTGCCAAATAGCTCTAACTATTGTCGTTTTTTTGCGAGATTTTTTGGTTTTGGTTATTTAATGTTTTTTTACGTATAAATGGGCAAATCGCTAACTGAATTTAAAAAATATTTTGATAACCTGATTCACGAGAAATATATGCCTCCCCATTTAAAACCAAAAAAAAATATTTGAACCTCTTTTTCCAAGATGGCGGCTGTGGGACAAAGGTTGCAACCCCACAAACTTTAAATTGACCCCCTATGATATTTAAAAAAAACATTTTAATAATATCATAAAGAGCATCGCTCTTTTTAACAATAATTGTACATTGATATCTCATTTACAAACGGGTTTTGTTATAACTAACAATCATTATTTTATTTTTAATTTTTTTATGCATTGTCATCGACAGGTGTGCAAAGTTTGGATTTAATCTGATCGTATAGGCACAGATTAATAAATAGGTATAGGTCAAAATCGGAATCGGTTTCATAATAAGGTGAAACTAATAAGTGTGTTAAGAAATAAAATTGCGTCCTCTAATAAATGCAACTATGCAACCCCATGTTACTTTTCAATGAAGAATTCGAGAAATATTGACTGAATATTTTTTATTATGCATTGTCATCGGAAGGTATGCAAAGTTTGGATTTAGTCTGATCATTTATATAAAATAGGGCAAAATCGGAATCGGTTTCATACCTAGGTGAAACTAATAAGTGTGTTAAAAAATAAAATTGCGTCCTCTAATAAATGCAACCCCATGTAACTTTTCAATGAAGAATTCGAGAAATATTGACTGAATATTTTTTAGTTCCAAAACAAATATTTGATAACTTTTGTTGTGTGCATTTAAATCCAAGCTCAATTCTAATAATGTCCATTTCTGAAATACGGTTGTTACTGTTACAAACATTTATTTTTTCGTCGGTTTTTGAGTCGAGTTTTTTTGCCACCTTATGCCATAAGACATGGATTCATCACACGTGAGCCTTATATTACAACTATTGTTAAAAAACACATATGACAAAAAAAACGCAAGTATTGATAAATATGAAATAGTTTTTTAAGTAATCACAGCTCGCAAAAACAGTAAGTTCTTTATAAAAAGCGGATAAACCGGGCCTCTCCGTGGTGGCCTATGGCCTCAAGCCCAAGCTTTATTTTTATAACATTCCACGCCTCCTTTACAAAAAAAAATATTTTTACGGACCATTACTAAGCAGCTTAAACAGGTATCATGTAGGTAATCTAATCTGCCTGCCGCATCATAGTCTCTCTTTGAACTCGTATAAAATATTGACCCCTACTCCTAATTCACTACTGAAATATTTTCAATTATTTTATCCAATCTGAGATACGATAATGAAATCCAGTTTCATTGTCAATGTATTTGCACTCGATAACATCACGAGACTATGTGGAGTAACCGGCTAGACCTGTAGTGTGTGGCTAATTCAAAGTCGACCAAATAATCATAATTTCTGTCCGATGTGCGTCTAGCATTCAAATTCAATTTGTTTTTTTTTTTACTAAAATATATGTTTAATTAAAAAAAAAAACAGTAGCGGTTATTATTACCTCGAGTGATGTCGAGTGGTTACGTCCTTGTCCCGCAGTCGTCGGGTATAGATCATCTACGCATTTCAAATACATACTTAGAACTAAAATGTAACAGGCTGAAAACAACAAGGAATTATTTTCTAAATGAAATAATTATTTATTGTCAACGGCAATGCACTTAAATGTTGCAGTTGGCCTAAAGTATGCAACATTATGTGTACACGCAACGGTACATACAAGGGTCGTCATATTTATTTAATTAAGTACCTAATAAAAGTTTGAGTCAACATACAAAACTTGTTTTTTACAAAAATCTAAGAAAAAGTTATTATCTCCTATAACCAAAGTCATCTATCAAAAACAAAAAGAAATAATAGAGCTATGATATTTAATAGTCCTGCTTAGATATTTTGTGTTTGATTTCCTAATGCTGGATATCCACAATTTAATGATCGCGAACATCTTACGCGCCGCACTCCCACAATCGCTTTTTTTTTACAGGGCCACTCGCACGCAGTTCAGCTCTCTTCTGCTTTTTACTGCTCAACCGATCTTTTACCCCGCAATCGCTCTGATCACAGAACATAATATATACCTTAACGAGGCTCTGATGGAGACTGGACTGGAGCTCGTCTTTGTGTTCGCCTAAAAACAGACACCAACAAGTGCACGGCCCTTTGCACGCAGCAGGAGCGAGAATGAATTTGGAGCTGTCTGTCTTTTGAGCTCTATGTCTCGAATCACGTGTATTCGTAGGTTTAATTAAAAGATCAAAATGAGTGACACATTACTTATTAAGGAGTTAATGGTTTGGTTTGTTTAACGGGCGGCACAATACGGTATTTGACTGTTGGACACCATCATCAATTGAATCCAGAAGTGCCCTGGAGGTCATAGTAAAAAATTCTTTTCAAGATAATCTCGTAGTCCAATTATTATAAATATCAAGACAATATTACTTTCATGCTCCAAAAGGAGCGTTGACGTTAAATTGGTATGGATTCCTAGCCATGTTGGTATAAGAGGCAACGCACTTGCGGATATAGCAGTCAAGAGTGCGATCAATAGTGATGTGGCAGATAAAAAACATTACTCAGTTCAAATTTATGACCTACCACTCCACAAAGCTAAATCTGACCTCTTCCAGTCCTGGCAAACAGACTGGTCAGAAACAAGTAAAATAAGAGGTGGTCTATTTGCCTCGATTCAACCGACAATCCCACCAAAGCCTTGGTTTTATAAATTTAAACAGACTGGCATCTAAGACTGTTGTTTCAGTAATATGCAGAATACGCATTGGCCACTGCTGCACTCCCGTGTTTTTAAATAAAATTAGAGTCCGAGACAGCTTTTTTTTTTGGTGAGTGGGAAATCATCCAATGACTGCTCCCGTCCTGGGTGCGGCGGGAGGGCATGTCAGACTTTTGACTAAAACCCACTCATGTTCCTTCGATTGCCCTTTATGTTCCAGGGTCACGGTAACTATGATAAACATTCCGCATCCCCGGCAGGCGTGGCCCTGTTGGGCCCCTTCCTGTGCTGACTCCTTCTCTTTGAGGCGCGCGTGGAACACTAACGCGCCGTCGACGCGGTCCTGGTCCTAGCCGGGCGGCGAGCTACCTGTCGCGACAGACGCGAGAATCTGAACACACAATAATTTCCGGGCACACAATAAATAATTAACAAGAGGGCGGCGGCTGCTGCTGCCGTGTCTGGATAGGTACGGTGGTTTCAGCCGTCTGGCTCCTCGACCTGAGGTGCCGATGTGCGGCAGGATACCTCGGCCTGGATGCTTGGCGTCTGGGCTCCCTGAGCTGGTGATGAGTCTCCCATTAGGGGGACTATCCTCTGCTTAGTGTACAGGACTTAGGGTGTCCTTTCTCCGGCTGGATAAGATGGTTCTCTTTGGCTATAGAATGAATGAATATATGTGTAGGGATTAATTGTCTGGAGAATACCATACTCATAGAGCAATAAAACCCACAGATCTCTGAGGGATACATACAGCCGCTCTAACCGAAGCAGATGAAAGTCTTCTCGGCCCTGGAGTAGAGGGACTGAGAGAGAGACAGAGGATGAAGAATCCTGCCTATGATGTGAGGGTATGTATGCGATGCATTCTATATACCACTTCCTAAGTTACACCCCCAATCACAACAACATATTATGTTGCCACCTTTCCCCTATTTACGGTTCTTTTTATATACCGTAGGCGGCTGGGGGAGAGGTGGCCACACTACCCATCGCTCGCCATCCGCAGAACCGCGCCTACGGTGGCCAGTAGTCGTCTTGCGGCTCTCGACGTCTTCGCCTGGGTCTAAGTCCGTGCGAAAGGCTCGTCGTTGCCTCTCGCGCGCCACCGCTTCCTTCACCAGCATAACTGCTTCGCAGAAGGAGGCGACGGCATCCCATTCCGTCTCGCCCCGAATCATGGCCTGAACCAGCGCCGGGCGCGAGAGGTCACCGCCGCCGATCGCCTCTACGAGGACACGTCGATGCTCCGCCCATGCGCGGCACGTCCGAGACAGCTAGCTCGCTGTGCGAATGTGGTCTGGACGAGGGTAGCATGGATCATATTTTTTTAAATTGTAGCTTAAATAACTCATTTAACTTTGACCAAGTAATTTCTAAATTAAAAATTCAAAAGCCCGTTAACGTAAGTACGTCATCTCCTCTCATTTTTCCTAAACCCCCAAATGATTTGTGCTTTTATTAAATTTATTTCTAACAATAATATTATACTCTAACATTGTATTTATTTATTCAAATAAATTTAAACTACTTAAAATATAATTATGTATACATAAATATTTTAGATAGTACTAACATCTACTAAAACAAATGTGTTTTGTGTTTGTTTCAGACCTGAAAGGATCGCCACAAAAAGCTTTAGTTTTCCTTTTTCATATTTTTCCCCCTTTTTAGGGTTCCGTAGTCAACTAGGAACCCTCATAGTTTCGCCATGTCTGTCTGTCTGAAAATTAAAGCGTCCCCCCCTCCCCCCTTTAACTTTTGACCCGTAGGTTTAAAAAGTATGAAAAAAATCTGGAAAGTAGAACTTTATAAGTACTTTATAGGAAAATTATTATATTTTGAACTTGATAGAAAGAACAGTTTTTGTACAAAAAAGACAAAAAGGTTGTACAAAATAATTTCTGCGTACTTAGTATGTCAACGTAACAAATAGCCTTTTTTTAACTTTTATGTGGGAACACTTATTGTGACAGACGGGAAAATACGGAACCCTACATTGAGCGTGGCCCGACACGCTCTTGGCCGGTTTTTTTTTATATAAACCCATGAGTTCACATATTACCAGCATAAATTGCCGTAGTCTTCGGCAGATTGTCAATATAAAAAAAAACCGGTCAAGTGCGAGTTCTACTCGCGCAACGAGGGTTCCGTTAATTTTTTTTTAGTGAAATAACTACAAATTTACGGTTTTCGGAGTTTTTTCTTTACTTGTGCTACATGACCTTGCTTCTTGCCAAATTTCACGATTCTAGGTCAATGGGAAGTACCCTATAGGTTTTGAGTTTTGATTCCCTTGAAAATGTCTAAAAATGCAATATAAACCGCCGTATCTTTTTATTGCGTTGATTTAGAAACTTGATTTTTTCACTGCTTTGGAAGATAGCAGACTTGAGTATGTGATATTAATTTCAGTTTGATATCTCGACGCGTTCCTGAGAAAACGGTTCTTGACAGACAGACGGACAGACGGACGCCTGATGTGAACTAACTACAAATTTACAGTTTTCAGAGTTTTCCCTTTACTTGTGCTACATGACCTTGCTTTTTGCCAAATTTCACAACTCTAGGTCAATGGGAAGTACCCTATAGGTTTTGAGTTTTGATTCCCTTGAAAATGTCTAAATATGCAATATAAACCGCCGTATCTTTTTATTGCGTTGATTTAGAAACTTGATTTTTTTACTGCTTTGAGAGATAGCAGACCTGAGTATGTGATATCAATTTCAGCTTGATATCTCGACGCGTTTCTGAGAAAAAGGTTCTTGACAGACAGACGGACAGACGGACGCCTGATGTCAACTAACTACAAATTTACGGTTTTCGGAGTTTTCCCTTTACTTGTGCTACATGACCTTGCCTTTTGCCAAATTTCATGATTCTAGGTCAATGGGAAGTACCCTATAGGTTTTGAGTTTTGATTCTCTTGAAAATATCTAAATATGCAATATAAACCGCCGTATTTTTTTATTACATTGATTTAGAAACTTGATTTTTTTACTGCTGTGAGAGATAGCAGACCTAAGTATGTGATATTAATTTCAGCTTGATATCTCGACGCGTTTATGAGAAAAAGGTTCTTGACAGACAGACGGACAGACGGACGCCTGGTGTGAACTAACTACAAATTTACGGTTTTCGGAGTTTTCCCTTTACTTGTGCTACATGACCTTGCTTTTTGCCAAATTTCATGATTCTAGGTCAATGGGAAGTACCCTATAGGTTTTGATTTCCTTGCAAATGTCCAAATTTGCAATATAAACCGCCGTATCTTTTTATTGCGTTGATTTAAAAACTTGATTTTTTCACGGCTTTAAGAGATAGCAGACCCGAGTATGTGATATTAATTTCAGCTTGATATCTCGACGCGTTTCTGAGAAAAAGGGTCTTGACAGCCGGACGGACGGACAGACGGACAACAAAGTGATCCTATAAGGGTTCCGTTTTTACCTTTTGAGGTACGGAACCCTAAAAAACATCAATTGACGTACCTACTTTTTAAGAACTGTCAAAACGTGATTCTCTTATAGATTTTGAATGGCAATATCACCTTGTGACGTCACAAGCTAGCAACCCTATTGACTAACTATTTATTGATTTCAAAGCAATTAAAAATCCAATTTTACAGTAAATTAAAAACAAATCCGATGTGTAGAACTAACAAAAAGATAGGTTTTATAAAAATTATGTCTTAGATTTATCGGTTGATAGTGTCAAATACCGTATTGTGTTATGTCAGTTCATAGACTTATTGCGAATGATAATTTTAAATAATAAACATCAAAATACTAACATTTTATTCTAATTAAATAATAAACAGCAAAATACTAACATTTTATTGTTACTTCAAGCATTGTTCAAGTATTTTTGTTTAAAAAAAGTTTTGAAAAAACGCGGGTGTTTTTATGACTTAGTTTACAGAGGTGGCTTTATATTAGAGAAACTATGGTTTCGTTTATTACTCCGCAATTTTATCAAAACTAACTTTATAAAACTACTCTGAATAAACGTCATTATAACGATTTGTCAATAGCAACAATAGAACCAACGAAAAGCGCGGGAAACTTCAAGCTTGGTGGACGCGTCCTTTTTGCGATAAGATTTTAAAATATTTTTTCATTGAATAGGATCAGTTAACCATTAGTTTTAGTCTCATATTTTCATTTATTTTTAATTTAATAGTTAGTTCTTAGAAATATTCTTCAGTAGGTAAGTTTTTAATTTATTATATAGTAGGTAGCATGAGCGAACCGCCTGACCCGGGGGGCTTTGTCCCCCCGGCAGGCAATTTCGTCACAATAACTACTGCGTCTAATGAATCGGGAATGGAAACCGATGGGTCATCTTCGACCCGTAATTTAAAAAGAAGCCGTGTGCATGTCTGCAAACATTGTAATAAGCGTCGTCGTACACGCAAACACGGATCCGAGTCTTCGGGTTGTGGTTGCACAGAAACAACTTTAATAGCCGAGTCAGAAAAAAAAACTATAACAACAAGTATAGATCCTAACACAATTTCGGCAATCCCTGCTGCTTCGTCCTTGCCTGTTCCTCTGACCCATATTGGTAGAAAACTATATGAAAAGTCGGACAGCGCGCCGTATGTAATACACGTTCAAAAAACGCAACTTTCTCCAGATGATGGCACCACGCTGCACCCAGTCGCATTTGGTAAATTTTTGAAATTCAACGCCTTCCAGAGTATTATTAACGGCAGTGTAAAAAAAATAGGCCGTAACAAAATTTCCATAGCATTCTCTAGTTTTCTGGACGCTAATTCTTTCATTACAGACAAACGTCTAGACACTTACAATTATAAAGCTTTTATTCCAACTTTCAATGTTACGAGAATGGGTTTAGTGCGTGGTGTACCTGCAGAGTGGTCTCCAGAGGAAGTTATTGAGAATATTACGGTGCCCATTGGGTGCGGTCCAATTTTAAAAGTTAGGAGACTTAATTTTAAAACAATAGTTGATGGTTCAACCGTTTGGAAACCATCTCAGTCCATGGTTATAACTTTTGATGGACAGGTGTTACCAAAACGAATTTTCATGTGCTATAATGCATTACCTGTAGATTTATATATTTTTCCTACTGTACAATGTTTTAATTGCTGTCGTTATGGTCATACCAAACTTCAGTGCAGGTCCAAACCTCGCTGTTATAAATGTGGTCAAGGTCACACTGGGGACAGCTGTGATATAGAACCAGAAAATGCTTCCTGTTGTCTTTGTTCCGGGTGCCACTTTGCAACCAATAAGTCATGCCCAGAATTTTCCAGGCAAAAATCAATAAAAACACATATGGCACAAAGCTCAATTTCATATGCAGAAGCCTCAAAATTACACCCCCCTGTTACTAAATCTTATGCTGATACTCTTTTATCTTCTCCTTCCAAAAACTTTTCCAACATCCCATCAATCTCTTCGCCTAATATAAAACCTGCATCTAGCAGTTATAAAAAGACTGTCTTTCTCAAACCACGTTCTCCTCCCAAATCTGCACAAGGCTATAATAAAGAGGCTCATAATGCCATTATTAAAGATTATGACATTCCTCAACCATCAAATGGTTGTGCTATTACTAATAATTTTAATAAGGATGAAAATGAAACTAATTTTTCAATAAATGATTTTCTTTCTGCATTACATAAACTTCTGTCACAGTTCAACATTTCACCGTCCAACGATGCCCCTTCTTTAAATTTTTCTCAATCCATTCATAATGGACAACACATCAAACATTCTTCAGTGGAACTGCCGCAGTCTGGTAAACAAAAAGAGTGATGTTATATATCTGTTAAACAAGTTTGAGCCATTTGCCTTTGCCTTAGCAGAGACATGGCTCAAACCTCATCATATTTTTAAAATCAATGGTTATTCAACCATAAGAGAGGATAGATCTGATGGGTATGGTGGTGTAGCTATGCTTATCAAGAATTCTATCCCATTCTCCATCATTACATTACCTCCTCATAGTGAGGAGATTTCAGTTGTAGCAATAAAATTGTATCACACCTGTCTTGTATCTATTTACATTCCTCACCCTTCTTCTCATTTACTTCAAGAGATGAACAATCTCATTTCATTTCTGCCTAAGCCACTTTTAATATTAGGGGACTTTAATTGTCATCATCAATCATGGGGATGTTCAATTTCAAATAGTTATGGGGATGAATTACTAGAAATAATAGACTTACATAACTTATGCATTTTAAACACAGGATCTGTCACACGCCGCTCAGAGCCTAATCAGAACCAAAGTGCAATTGACATTTCCATCTGTTCTCCAAACTTAGCTTCTACATTAACTTGGCATACTCTAACCTCCACTTATGGTAGTGACCACTTTCCAATAGTAATTTCTTATCCTCTTTCCAAATCAAAGACATCAGTACGGAGATCTAACTTAAAACATAAACTGCCTGACAAAACTAATAATGACTGGGACAATTTTAGAAACATTGTTGACAGAAAGTTATCTTCCTTACCAGTAATTTCTGTTGGGAATGAAAATAGTTGTGCTGAAGCCTTGGCGCACATATTAATTGCAGCAGCTGATGAAGTTTTCCCTGTAAAAAATAACAATATTAATTCAATTCCTTCTCCTCCTTGGTGGGACTCTGAATGTACAGAAGCAATTAAAAAACGCAATGAGGCTGAACACAATTATAATCTCGACATGTCTGATATTAATTATGATATCTTTTCTAACATAAGTATAGAAACTCGCAAACTATTCAAAAAGAAAAAATTTGAAGGCTGGCGTAAGTTTTGTACGTCGATTTCACCGAATACTCACCCTACTATTGTTTGGAGCAATATCCGTAGATTTAGGTCCATTTATAGGAACCCTTCGACTATTCCTGACACTTTATCTAATGAGTTTTTAAATAAATTAGCGCCGCCATGGGTTCCGGAGGCTATTAACCATAACGTTTCTCGGTCTCCAATCAATAACCAAAACACCCACGAGCCGTTAGATCTTCCATTCTCTCTCACTGAAGTTAAGGCTGTTATCCATAACACTAAAGAATCTGCCCCAGGTATAGACGGTATTCCATATTCCTTTTTTTCTCATTTAAACGATGACGTACTCTGTTATTATTTAGAACTTATTAATTCTATAATGAATACAGGAAACATCCCTGTTAAATGGAAACGTCAAATGGTGTTACCATTTCTTAAACCAAATAAAACACCATCTGATGTTTCTTCATATCGTCCCATAGTTTTGTCTTCAGTTCTCATGAAATTAGCAGAACACTTAATTAAAAACCGTCTGGAATGGTATGTTGAAAGCAAGGGTCTATTAGCAGAATCACAATATGGCTTTAGAAAAGGTAAAAGTACCGCTGACTGTATAAGTATTTTAACATCCGATATTCGATTATCCTTTTCTAATAATCAGTCTACCATTGCAGTTTTTTTAGATATCGATGCAGCTTATGATAATGTTATATTATCAGTTTTACAAAATAAATTAAACACTTTAAAAGTTCCATTAAACCTGTCGAACTTTATTATTAATATCTTATCTGAACGCTCAGTTAGCATGTTAATTGGAGATCAGGAGGTATCTCGTCTAGTATCGAGAGGTCTCCCACAAGGTTCTGTGCTCAGTCCCCTTTTATACAATATTTACACATTTGATTTAGATTCGGCCATATCTAACCAAGTTAAAGTTCTTCAATATGCTGATGACTTATTATTATATTCTTCCAATCATTCTATTGAACAAGCTAGGTATGCTATCAATTCTGCTTTAACTACCTTAGAATCATGGTTAAGTCTCAATGGTTTAGATTTATCCACATCTAAAAGTGCAGCCATTCTATTCACTCGAAAGAGAAATGTTCCTTTAATAAATCTTATATTTAAGAATACAACTATTCCGGTTAAAGATAAATTTAAATATCTGGGGGTAATCTTAGACTCTAAGCTAAATTGTGCTCCCCACTGTGAATATGTAGTTAATAAATGTGAAAAATACTTAAACATGTTAAGATGCCTTTCGGGTGTATGGTGGGGTGCACATCCTTTTTCTTTAAAGTTAATTTATAATGCTATTATCAGAAGCATTCTGGACTATGGACTGTTTATTTTGGACCCTGGTAGCATTACCGCATTTAATAAATTGGACCGCATCCAATCTAAAGCTTTACGCATTATTTCGGGTGCCATGAAATCTAGCCCCATTAATGCACTACAAGTTGAATGCGAGGAAGCCCCGTTATATCTTAGGAGGCAATTCCTTTCCGATAAGTATTTATTCCGGATTATTCAATTTTCAAATCATCCTCTCATTCCCAAACTAAACTCTTTAGTGACGTATATCGAATCCTCAGATTACTGGTCTCATAAACGTGCTCCTTGTTTAGTTATAAGCTACAAAAAAACCCTGTCTCTATCTTCTCCCACTCATCATTCCAATAAACTCCCCATATTTAACAGTAGCTATGAAAGTTTGCAATTTAGTCCGGACATAAACCTTGATTGTGTAAGTAAGTCTGACCCCTATTGTCAGTTTAGTTTTAATAATTTTCTCGATGAACACTCTGAGTACCAACATATTTACACAGATGCAGCCAAGCGCTCTCCGACGGATTGCGTTGGGATAAGCACTTACCATTCACAGTACAAAATCGTGCAGAAAATAAAATTACCTCCGGAGACTTCTGTTTTTACCGGGGAATGTTTTGGCATTTTAAAAGCCATTGAATATTTCCGTGTTGTTAAATTAAAAAAAGCTATAATTTTTTCAGATTCCCAAAGTGCTCTTCAAGCCATTGGCAAATCTCCTTTATTTCATAAGTCCCAGAATCCTGTTGTTTGTTTGGTTAGAGATTTAGCGTGTAGAACTATCTCTGAGGGTAATGCATTGAAATTTGTTTGGATACCGGGTCACGCTGGAATACATGGCAATGAGGAGGCCGATAAACTTGCCGGTGACGCGGTGCAGTGTGGTGATTTATCACCTTATACAAACTTTAGTTCTGATCTCATGACCTTACCAAAAACTTTTTTACGAGACACCTGGAAGATAGCGTGGGATACAAGCAGCAAATCGAAAGGACATTACTTTTCTTTAATTCAACCTGACATTCAAGAAAAAGCGTGGTTCGGAAAGATGAAGTTTGGTAAGATGGAGACATCCATTCTTATACGGATGAGGCTGGGTCATGTTTGCTCCCCAGCCCATCTTGCCAAACTTCATATCATCGGCGACCCTAATTGCGAATGTGGCACAGACGTAGGCGATCTAAATCATATCTTTTTCTCCTGTCCTCTTTATGATCATTCCTCTTTTATCAGTGACCTCACATCCCTTCGTATTCCTTTTCCTACTTCCTTACTTTCTTTGTTATGTACAAATAGTTTTTCTGTATATAAATGTATAGTTTCATTCATCACATTAAATAATATTAAGTTGTAAATTTTCTCCTTTAATTATTTTAGATATAGCGCTATTTAATTGTATTCGTAACTGTTGTAAATACTGATCCTATAATATTCCTTTTCCAAATTCCGCTAATTCCCTTATTAATTTAATTATATTTACGTTTCCCTACCTTTTACAAAATAAAAACTCATAAACTTGACATTGGCCTAATGCACAAACCGTGCGGAGCCAGAAGAAAAAAAAAAAAAAAAAAAAAAAAAATAGAACCAACACCAAAAAAATAAATAAAATAGTAGTTTATTTTCTTAAAATTTGTCATAATTTCTAGCGGTGACACTTGATGATGATGTCTAAAACTTGAACAAAAATAGGGTATTACACTGTATAAGAGAAAAAATATAAAAATATATTATTGAGGTAGCTTAAGCAAAAAGCAGCCGAACAGTGTTAGTTTTAGTTCATAAAACTAGAAAATATTTTTTTAAATTCAATTCAAAGTTTTCAGTTTTTTTTACCTGTTTTTGAACACACCGAAATACAGACCACAGACAGTGACAGCTGTCGACTGTCAACAGTGTCAACTAGACGTCACTATTTGTTTTATTTATAACCTCCTAATACGATCTTTATTATAAAAATATACTTTTTCATGGAAGTTATTGTGAAAGATATTTTAGATGGCTAATGCACATGTGTACTTACATCAAAGTGATATTTACAACAACAGTACAAACGGTACAAACGGGTTTTTATGGTGTAATAGTTGGAATACTCTTCCCACAACTTTTAACTAAATTTTTCTTAAATTCGAATCAGTTAACACTAGAATTCACAATTATTCCGATGTTTTCACACTTGTGTTCTTGCATTCCGAAACGCACACCAACGGTAAGTCGAACAGTAACTAATTTTTGAGATAAAAACAATAAAAATTATGTAAAGTGTCACAGCGCGTTTGTTTATTTACATGACGTAAGGACGTCATATCGCCAAAGCAAAACCACGCCCACGGCGTTTTCCGTTTTTGGAAATTTCCGCGCGAAATTTGAAAATACAATTTTTAAAAGCGTTTTTAGGGTACTTAGCGCTTAGTAGTGGTTTCTTAGTACTGTAGGAGTTATTTGAAATACTTAAAAAAAAAGAGTGTAATACCCTATTAACAAGAAATGCTAAATAAATAATGTTGTTTTTATTATTTTTATATCAATATATAAAATTGTAATTAGTATGTATTTTAAAATAAATATAAATAAATGTCCTTTTAATATTATTATTTTAAAATGTATTGTTTTTGTATTTTTCAATGAATAAACGAAATACTACTAAAACGACTTGCCAAAACTTGCCAGGGATTCTCCTTAATTTTACTCTTTATTTAAGAGCCAAGAAAATGTGCGGGAAAATGTATCGCGTCTATTTTTCTCACTAAATAAACGAGTGATCCAAACATGATCGTCAGTGTAACCTCATTGTAGTTTTGTCAAGACCACTGGCTTGCAGAGAAGTTAAAATTTTATTATCATTTTTTTGAAAATTAATTCTTTAAACTGCAAACCGTATTCCACTTGTGTAAAGGGTACGTCACTAATCAAGACCTCGTCACAATCTCTTCTCCAGCTCTCGAGCATCCAGTACACAAGCGACCTGCCGCCACCAGTTGAGTGAGGTATTGACATTGACACCACTGACCACCGCCTGACAACTGATCTTGCATGTGATCTCTTTTCTCGAACAGAAGACATTATGTAGCGACATCCTACCTAACCTCACCTCATATGAACTGCAACGTTAACGTTTATGAATAATAGCTGTCCTGTCCCCCGCGGTTACACCCGTATCTTTAGTTACTACCGTGACGTTATATATATAGCCAGCCACAACAAACTCTTCAGCTTTATAATATTAATAAAGATATACGGAAAATATATTATTATTATTGAAATTATTAATACAAAGTTGGTTTAAATATATTTGAGGGAATTTTATCTACAGTTGGTAGAATCTCAACTTCAACTCTTAATGAATGGCCTTTGTGGAAAAGACACCACAATTCTGCCAATAACACGTGAACTATTGGTAGAATCTCGAATGGAGCACTAAGCACACTCATTATCTGTCAATGTCAGTGTCTACCTACAAGATCTGTGACAGACTAAGGTCTTTGGTGACAGATGACTTGTTTGTCATGCACACCAATACATACATACTGTCAATTTGACGCGCTAAATCCGAAGTCCAAAGTTTATTTTTGTTTATCGCCAAATTATTTATCTTATTCTAGGTCAAACTTCAGTGTGTTCAGATATCTGATTATTTCTTTGCGTTAGTATCTTTTGCAGTTATAAATTGAGCTCTGTTGAGTGTTCTCATTGGATAACAAGAAAACGTGTAGATATTAACTGGTTTTCAGATAATATTGTTGATCTTATAAGGTACGTTTTTTTATACCGTAACATTGATAACAACTGCAAAGATAACAGTGTCTAAAGTTTATTTTGTGTGAATTCTAGTTTCCGATCGGAACTCTGGAGATAACTTTTAGTTAGAGATAAATTATTATTTTTAATCATTAAAAATGTTATTAGGAAGAATTAGCCAGCTGGTACTAAGACGTTCCATTCATATATCGCCGAAATTAACACAAGCAATGGGTGTCGACGGAAATACCATTTTAGCAGAAAGTTTGAAGAAACAGGTGAGATCTAACTTTAAAGTCATATAACTGAAGTGAAACTTTTCTCTGATTGGTTCAAAAACAATTGTCTGGTTTTAATTCTTTGATTTTGATTCTTTTAAAACTCAACATTGTTAAAGTAATTGTCATGTACACTTTATGCTAATTTTAACTCAAGGCAATGACCTGGTTTTATGAATATTCCAAATAAGGTATTGTATTAAAATCTATGATTTATTATATTTTTTCCAGGGTGTGGAATATGTATTCGGTATTGTGGGTATCCCTGTGATTGAGACTGCCCTGGCTTTCCAACTGGCAGGTCTGAAATATGTTGGCATGCGCAATGAGCAAGCCGCCTGCTATGCTGCACAGGCCGTTGGGTACCTCACAGGTAAATATAGCTAATAGTACCATGATTATTGTGGTTAACAGCTAAGGGTGCTTTCTCATCTCTTAGTCCAAATGTACTTTATGTTTGATCATGTATGAATTGGAATGACCATGGGAAATGGAGAGAGTGTAAATGTATATGAATACATTGATTAAAAACATTCAATTTGGTAGTCGGTTTTCCCATTGATTGTCTAAAAGACAGTCTCTCACGACTTTGTGAATGCTATTGAATGTAGCTCTCAAAATAAAAACTCAGATTATATTTGATTTGATGAACATGATAAGTACTTGGTCAGTGTTAACAAAATTGTTTTAAAAAAGTATTGTTTTGTAGTAGGAAAACAAAAAAAATACACATACTTTTACCCCAAATTCTCTTACTGTCTCAAATACTATTTACCTACTAAGTTTTACAAACATAATAGTGGGGTGGTATGACCTTCTACAAGCTAAAGATTCAGATTTACACTATTAAGCATGAGTCTATCTGTTTACAAATGTAAGGAATGTAACTACACTTGCTTTTCTCGCGGTTTTACCTGTGTAGTTACGGTTCTCATGGGACTTTTGGGATAAAAACTATCTTTGTCCTTTCAAGCGATATCTTTGTACGAAATTTTATTTAAATCGGTTCAGTTTTGGTTCGTTTTGGCGTGAAAGCGAGACAGACAGACAGAGTTACCTTCGCATTTATAAAATTAATATAGATTAAAAATAATAGCTATTGGAGAAGTGTCTCAGCAGTTGGGCTTGTACTAATTTTGAACCCTAGATACGCTAGTACCCATAGCATAATTTAGCATAATTCCCTTCAAATCATAGTGTTAGCCTCCCTAGCTATAACTATTATTGAAGTATGCTAATGTATTTAAAATTATTGATTTATTTACTGATTAATAATACAACAAATATTTAATGTGTTAGTTAATACCTAGGAAATAGTGTATTTTATCACTATCTAGAAACAATGTGGATTATTACATTTATTATGATATGATATAATACTAGCTTTAATTGATTACTTAGATTATCATCAAATTCAGTAAAAGTATCTTTGTGCTAGTAAATAATGATTGAATGGATATTAATTTTAATACCTGTTTTAAATACTATGTGTCAAAAAGCAAGAGAAAATATATAGACAATACTTATTATATTACTGATAAAAAATAGAGAAAAGATTTTCAGTTCAGCCCAATACTCTTCCTAGACAAAACAGCCAGTAGGTTCTCACATGTAAAAATGCTATAAACCTACATTCTC
Organism: Athetis lepigone; assembly: GCA_033675125.1. NCBI lineage: Eukaryota > Metazoa > Arthropoda > Insecta > Lepidoptera > Noctuidae > Athetis > Athetis lepigone. Next base: position 9,654,420 of record CM066224.1, read on the forward strand.
AGCGACTTCCAAACTCAATTTAATATTTTTTTTAATCTTTCGATGACAGAGCGACAGCCGGCTGTCGGGCTGCTATTGGTGCCGATTCTTTTATTCACAAACTAAAGTAAATTTAAGTTAAGTGCATCATTCTCTTTCCATTTTATTAAGAAAAGGATAGAAGGTAAAATATTAGTTAAGTCCTGTCAAATATAGACACTCTGCGCCTTACTAATAAACGCTGCATAAAGTTATGACAGGTTTATACGTCAAAAAATGTATGGTTACACAGGCTTTATTCATTGCATATCTTTACACAGTGATTATTAGTACGGGCATCTATAGATAATTTAGACGCGATTTTTAAACATGGTGACTAAATATACGTAATTTTTTTTAAATCTATCTACTGTCCAGATGTCCAGAATGATGCATTTAAATTTAACTTAATATTAGTTAAGTTTGTGAACAGAGAATCAGCACCAATGTCTTTTTATTCTGTCCCGAAACACGTGTGTTCAAAGGTTTAATAGACAGTTTTAATTATTGTCTAATATTCCAGGAAAGCCAGGAGTATGTCTAGCAGTATCAGGCCCTGGTCTACTGCACTGCATTGGTGGCATGGCCAATGCTCAGGTCAACTGCTGGCCACTCATAGTCATTGCTGGCTCATGCCCTCAAGACCATGAAGGCATTGGAGGCTTCCAAGAATGGCCACAGGTAAAAATATACAACTTAAGTACAGTCCCTATGTAATACAGGGATATCCAGCTACTTTATAATGATAGTCATTTATTTAGTAATATCGATCACCTTCTTTCCACATAGCTGCTACTTTTTCAATTTATCTAAGTCATAAAAATATAAGTTTAGCAATAATATAGGTAAATGAGAAAATGTTAAGCTAGCATAACTTAGTACCTGCCTATCACAGATAAAACTTTTAAACATGAATAATAATTATTAATTAAAAACATTTCTCAGTGTCGGATCTCTGCAACATCAAAAACAGCTTATAGCTGGTGTAACTATTGTTATGCAAATAATAATAAATTACTTGTCTTGTTGCTCAACTTACGTCGTTATAATAGAGTTTTATACAAATTTTAAAATGTAATCAAAACTTGTACCGACTAAGTATTCAGAATGATTAGTAAGAAAGATAAGTTCATAAGTATTTGCACTCGAATATAATTGTCATATCCAAGTAAATGTGGATTCCAAATGTAAGCTGTCTCTGTTTTATTCGTATTGCTATTTATGTTCAAAACACAATTTACTAAGTGAATATTCATATTGTCATTCAGAAGGTCATTATTTGTTTTAAACAGTACCTACAAACTCGTATTGTTCTAAAATTATTATTGTTTCCTTTTTTGTAATCTTCTTCACATAATATTTTTGTTATATTATTTTTATTAAGATTATTTACTTACTACACGAACTCTATATACGAAGTAGTTGTGACTGGATAAACTCCAAAACACAATTTACAAGGTAGAATAATAAGGTTTTCTTTAAGATCAGGGTCATCTTGTCACTTTAAATGATACTTAAAATCAGTATACACTAAGAATCCCTTAGCATTGTCTCCTGCTGGTTCAGTGTTGTTGTCAAACTGCAAAATATCACTGTCCAAGGAGGCGTAGCTGCATGGACGCGTATTCCCCTTATACGCTTGATGTACGCCTGGCCGCAGCTTATACAAAACTACGACAGTCTGTCGACGAAGGAGTAGGCGTGAGCTCGATTTGCCACTCCATGGAGTCATAGTCAGAGTCATAGTTTTGTATGTAAGCTACAAACAAGCGTACACCAAGTATACTGTATATTATGATGAATACGCGTCTTTGCAGCTATGCCTTTGTGGAAAGTGGGCCTAGGACTGCACATGGTTTTCATACTGTTGACACCTGGCCATGACGTTTGCCGTATCCATGGGCATACGTTTGTAGGTCGTCGAGATCAGTCAGAAGTCAATTTTTTTTTTTATTTTTATTTTATTTTTATTGACTGCAAGGCTTATCAGACCACCATGTGATGGTGGGGATTAAATAACGAAACTGATTATATCATTTATTCAGCCCAAAAGTAATAATAATCTGAGATAAAGAGAGATTAGCTATCTGAATTACGTACCCGCGTATCTTTCCATTACATATTGTACTTACTTAATAAAAATATAGGTAGGTATTATAATTCCGTCTGTCATGCTATTGTTTTGACAATAGACTTTGTACTTATTGAACATACGATCTTTTAGTTATTGTGGCAATTTAATTAGAAATACTTACAAAGATTCCTTCCTAGATATATCATATCATTCTTTTCTTGATAATGGTAACTGTTTAATTTAATTTTTATTTTTAGACTTTTTAATATAAACAAAAATAGATGGTTAGTTGAATAAGAATGCCTTTGTCTTGCTATATGGAAAAGAGTGATGATAGTAAGTCTGATAATTATTAGTGTAGGTACTCTGACAGAAGAAAACATCACCTAATCCTCTAACAAACAAATATCCAGGGACAATTTACACACGATTTGATCCCAAACTAGGCAGATAGAGCCTGTTCCATGGTAATCATTAACAGGGACGTAGCTACCGCCGTATCAATCGTATCAATCCCTGTAGCCATATATTGCAACGGCCCCCGAATACCTAGCTACGCCTCTGCAGATAACACTGATATGCATACTTATATAATTTATTAAACATACCTCCATATTTATTAAAGAATATACACAGATGCAGAACAATCGTCCTCTAATAAGCATGATGACACTCTGGTGGTTAGTGGACAAATCCTTCTGTAATCACAAATATTGGTCCAATAATCATCTTTTTAACCGACTTCTAAAAGAAAGGAGGAGGTTCTCAATTCGGATGTTTGTATGTTTTTTTTTTTTTATGTTTGTTCGCGCATATCTCCGTCGTTTGCCAACCGATTTGAAAAATTCTTTTTTTGTTTGAAAGGGTAGACTTCCCAAATGGTCCCATTGTCATCAGGTCCAGGATCTGATGATGGTATCATGCCGAAATCGAGGGAACTCCTCAATTTCGATGGAAAAACGTACATTTTTTTTTGAAAGTTACTATAGAACGTAGTTGGGACTCTAACTAAAAAGTAAAAAATAAAAAACTTTTTCAAAAAAAAAGATAACCGACTTCAAAAATTAAAAGCTCAAAAATAACTATTTCGGAAGTCGGTGGCAAGGCAACACAATTCGACCGGTAGAAGAGAAGCCACCGACTTCCGAAATAGTTATTTTTGAGCTTTTAATTTTTGAAGTCGGTTATCTTTTTTTTTGAAAAAGTTTTTAAGGTATACAACAATAGGCCTATGTAGTCTGATAATAAAAGGTTCTTATTTCTTGATAAAATGTACTTAGTTTATTAATAAGTTATTAAACATGCATAGGTGGAGTCCAGTCGCCTGTACTGCAAGTACGCGGCCCGGCCTCCGTCGCCTCGCCTCATTCCCTTGCACGTGGAGAAGGCGGTGCGCCTCGCCGCTACCGGCCGTCCGGGAGTCTCCTACCTCGACATGCCCGGGACACTGCTCATGGTTAGTACATACTGTAACAACCAGTATACCGTTACAGCCCTGTGACAATTTCAACCAATGGGAGTCCCACTGCCGCCTCCTGTCTTGGTTTACCGGGTACTCTGCTTGTGGTAAGAACGATGACATACTGTAAGCCTCTTCCAGTGATAAGTATAGGTACGAGTCTCCTACCTTGATATGCCGCTGGGGATAAACACGTAAAAGCGACTACAGACGGTAGCATACTACCGACCTAAGTAGTAAGTCCATCAACCAATGGGGAGGTTTCATGCGCCGATGTTACCCTTTGTGTTTGTAAAAAAAAATAAAAGGTTCTAATTTCGAAATGTATAATTTTCTTTCTTTGTTTGTCACCTCTAGCATTCTATCGGTATGGTCCCATTGTCTAACGGACTTAAAGACCACAAGCTAGGGACTCATGAAGTTTTACACGTCTTGTAAACCTATTGGTACGCCACTTCACTACGCGCCACATCAATAAAGCATGATCGTTTATTTAGCCATTAATAAGGCGTGGGATACGTGGGGTACCTACAGAGGCGGATTATCTCTGAGATAAACTAGGCAAAACCCTAGGGCCACTAGGTTACAAGGGAACGCGAGTGCAGAACTAACAAAGTTAAGTATGGCAGAGAGGAGCCGATAGGTGCCTAAGGCGCTCTTGGTGCTAAATTTTCCTCTGGGTACGATTATGCGTCGACTTTTAACACATTGGTTGAACTGAATGCCTAAAGGCTACATAAGGTCCTTTCCTCGATTAGCTTAGCTTAGTTCCTTTTCTACAGTAACAGTAAATGCAAAAACTTCTATTATAGTCATTAGATAGATGCTTTTTATTTGGCATAATCCATTAGTATGGCAACAGACCGACACAATGTCAAGCAAAAGGCAGTGAGGTTAATAAAAGGAAAAAATATAAGTTGCAATTAACTTTCAACATTATCAAGAAGTCACACAATCGTCTATAAATAAAATAATTTATCACTATGACTCTTGCGGCACTTACAGCTTATAATTATTTATACGTTTATAAAAACTTTTTTACATCTTTAAAAGACCCACCCACTGTAATCAACAATTCGTCACTAGCATGAAAATAACTACTTATTACGAAACGGTTGGCGCAGTTAGCGACGGCACTGCCTGTTGGGAGTTCGATTCCCGTACAAGAATAATATGTATGGCCTAAAAATGCATACAATGCATGGTAACTTTCAACAAGTCAGGGTCGGTAATGGTGACTATCTTAATCGTTATAGCTTTACGAAAATGGTCTCAAAAAACAGTTAATATTTTTTCAAGAAATTTTTTTCCCCATTCACAAGTTACAAAAAAATGTGGATAACAAAAAAAGGGCGATTTTACATATAAACCTTTCAACGACCAAGCGACAGTCGCGCTGCTATTGTCTCTCTATAGTGTCTCGAATCACGAGTGTTCAAAGGTTCAGTACGAATCGATCCTGTTTCAACCTTCCTTTCACACTACAACGCTCTACTTATAAATAAAAAAAAACAATAACGAACTGTCAAACCAGGCCGAAGCCGAAGAAGACAAAGTACCAATGGACTTCTACAGCGCGCCTCCAGTAGCCCTGGCGCACCCCAACCCGGCGCTGGTGGCGCGCGCCGCCGAGCTGCTGGCGGGGGCGGAGCGCCCGCTCGTCATCGTGGGCAAGGGCGCCGCGCACGCCAGGGCTGAGGCGGCCATCACCAAGCTTGTGGAGGACACTAAGCTGCCGTTCTTACCTACGCCTATGGGTATGTGATGATTGGTGATGGTACTATCGACCAAATTGAATCATGACCCATTTCGACGCCAAATCGTTTGAAGCTGTCAAAATAATAACACTAGACGTGTGACATTTTTAATACATGTTTACGCGATTGTCGACATAATTGTATTTAAATGTCTGTAGGAAAATAAGCTTATGATGGGTCATGATTCCATTTTGTCGATTGTACTTTGTATGGGCTGCAGTTGACGAAAAGATGTGATAGGTTTTTGGTCGTCTTTTTCTTGGCACACATAATGTAGGTATTAAGAAAACTAGTAAACACACTAATTAATTATTCATACTATTGTATTTTGTATCGATACAAGCTGCACAATTTACGAGTAATATCATGAAAAAATAACCATCTCGTTATTTGGTTTGTAGGGAGATAAATTTCATTGACTATAGCTACATTATTACTTAAGACCAAAGCTGGCATATTGCCAGCCAAGACACTGCTAACACCACAATTCTAAAATTCAGCCAAACAACAAATGCATTAACAAATAATTTTCGACAATCATGCTCAAACGATGTGCATCGTTACTTAGCCGCATACGTGTCAGCCCGAACACCATTTTTAGACTCTATCTTAAAGCGATGGATGGTTGGTGTGGCTCATCCAGGCTAGTGAAAATAATGTGTTGTGTGTGTTACTAACATTAGTTATAAGTTTTAATTGTTACTAACACACTATGGAAATATTATTATATTCTGAAATAAACTAATTTCATTTACATCTCTCATATTCGGTAAGTAGGTCCTTATTACCCCCAAATTAGGCTTGTAGGTAACCAATTAGCGCTCTAGGGTAATAATGTAGCTAGAAAAGCCCTAGGGCGGTAAGTAATAAAAAAAAATCTTTTCACTCTTTCAAAAAGTTCCCATACATCTAACCATCATGCTGGCAATAGACATCATGCATTCAGCCCAATGACAAAAGAGGTCGCTTCGCTATTCAGCCTTGTCTTCGTATGAGTATTATAGTCATCAATTTTAAATATCGAAAAGCGAAACTAAATTTCGAAAAAAAAACAAAGATGAAAAAGGCGGGAATAGAAAACTTTTACTTTAAATATTGTTTGTTTTTAGGATTTAGCTGGTTTTTTTCTACTTACCTCACAATCGAGATGTAAAGCAGAGTAGTTAGCTCGGGTGTAAGCATCAATTGCACCCTCGAACTATAGCGGGCTGCAATTGATGCCTTACAGCCCTTGGCTACTAATCTACTATTAATAATCCCTACTAACCAGGCAAAGGCGTGGTCCCGGACGAGTCAGAGTACTGCGTGTCGACGGCGCGCACTCAGGCGCTGCTGAAGGCTGACGTCATCCTGCTGCTGGGCGCGCGCCTCAACTGGATGCTGCACTTCGGACAGCAGCCCAGATTCGCGCCCGGCGTTAAAATTATACAGGTATTAGGAAGACTTCTCAGTTTTTGTTTTTATTTTTACCTACCATTTTATTATATACAGTAAAGTACGAGTAAGTATCTACCTAAATAAGTGTAATTGCATTCACTGAAAGCCAGAAAAGTAGTCGTTATTATATCTATACTTCTATACTAATATTATAAAGAGGAAAACTTTGTGTGTTTGATTGTAACGAATAGGCTCAAAAACTACTGGACCGATTTTAAAAATTCTTCACCATTCGAAAGCTACATTGTCCACGAGTAACATAGGCTATATAAATCACGCTATGTCCCACGGGAGCGAAGCAGTAACCAAAAAATCTAATGTAACGTGGGTGAAACCGCGAGGAACAGCTAGTGTATAATAAAATTTGTGTTTCAATGCCAGAGTCAGTTTCATACTAAAAGTTGTTGATATTGTAACTTTTATTATGAGACTAGCCCTGGCAATGTTCAATGACCTGTTTTCTGGTTTTCAATTATTATATCTACAAACTGTATGACTAAGCAAATGGACATTCTTGGTAAATTAATGTTGAGGGTTGTTTGAGCTTCGGCCTGGTTTGAAAGTTCGATTATTATCAAAATGTAACTAACTCATATTTCCATAAAAATATTACTGTCAAAAAATTGCAATGATTAGACAAAATATACTAAGTATTCCTTACTACCAGGTCGACATAACTCCCGAGGAGTTCCACAACAGCGTGCAGTCGGAGGTGGCGATCCACTCAGACATCAAGCCGTTCACCGAGGCGCTGTCACAGCAGCTGGCACAGAGGAAGTTTAGCCTGCAGCCAGCCAGCAACAGCTGGTGGCAGGGCCTGAAGACCAAGCAGAAGGCTAACACTGAGTTTGTTCAGGTACTTAATGTTACAATAATACCAGCCTTTTAGGGCTCTATTTCTTTAGGATACCATAGTGCGGTCACCAAAGTCACGCCATCAATAATATACATGCAGTTGTATTAAAGTCATTTCACTAGGTGGCGCGACCGGGGTGGCGCCATTATGATGTCCTAATGAAATACTGAATAGGGCCCATAATAACCTGCTACTGTAGCCCCACGCTTGTTGAAGGCGAATAAATTGGCCTTTTCAAACTTATTTTTAAATGTCCAATTCCCTCACAATGTTTTCGTGGTTTTCACTTTACCTTCCGGTACCTAAAACCAAGTTTAATAAATGTTCTCTGGTAACTAATAATTATAGATTTCTACTTATTCCGTTCGGCTCAGTTTTCATATTCCTATACCTATAATATAAAGAAACCTATCGAGCCACGAACCGTACCTATGAATATAAACATCATTGTTTTAATAGCGTACTAAATAATTCATACGACACATAATAACAAAGATAACACACCTTGTATACTAGAACAATCGTACAAGACACTAACATAATTATTATTAACAGCCGTCTATGTCCCACTGCAGGGCAAAGGCCTCCCCTTCCTCCTTCCACTTATCCCTATCTAATGCGGTTTCGGGCCAATCCCTGAGATTACTGTCAAGTTCGTCCCGCCATCTCCGCCTGGGCCTGCCGCGTTGCCGTTTACCGCTATGTGGGATCCACTGTGTGGCTACTTTTGCCCAGAGCTCCTCCGGCATGCGACAGATGTGACCAGCCCAGTTCCATTTGAGCTTGGCAGCCGTGTGCCCTACATCCGCAATTTTAGTTATGGAACGCAATATCGAGTTTTTTATGCGATCTGCGAGTTTAACTCCTAGGATACTGCGTTCCATCGCTCGCTGGCAAACCCCGAGTGCGGACTTTTGACGTTTGGTTAATGACCACGTCTGCGCTCCGTAGGTGAGGGTGGGTAAAATGCACATGTCCATGAGCTTCCTTTTTAAGGAAAGGGGGAGTGTTCCCTTCATTATCTGTTTCATCGACCAATAGCTCTTCCAGGCGTTTTCGGTGCGTCGAGCAACTTCTTTATCTTGTCTCGCCTGGAAGGAGACTATTTGGCCGAGGTATATGTACTCATGGACATATTCAATCCGCACACCCCCAATTGTTATAGCGCGTTGGATGCTGTTGGTCATCACCTTCGTTTTCGTCATATTCATAGCGAGTCCGACCTCGAGGCTGGCGTTACTCAGTTGGTCGAGCATTAAGCTTAACTCGGCTGCCGAGGACGAGAAAAGGACAATGTCATCGGCGAAACGGAGATTAGTTAATCTTCTCTCGCCCATAACAATGCCCTTGTCCCTCCAACCGCTTTTTTTTACTAACATAATAAACTATCTAATATAATAAACATCTCCCATTCTTCACCAGTCACAATCAAGCAACACAGCGGTACCGTTGAACTACTTCGCAGTGTTCAAGACAGTGCAGGCTAACATCCCGAAGGACTCCATCATAGTGAGCGAGGGAGCCAACACCATGGACATCGGCCGCGGTCTACTGCTCAACAACAAGCCACGACACAGACTCGACGCCGGCACCTTCGGCACTATGGGGGTCAGTTATATTTCATTACGAAGTTATATGACTATTTAGTAATCTGTGGTTATATTTATTAAACAAGATAATATAAGGCAATTCAAGTATTATCTACAAGCTTTCACTTGTAGATGGCGTCATCTCTTTCACTCATACTATTTTTTTTTGTAAGTTGGAAATCATCAAATGACTTCTCCCGCCCCGTGTCAGATTTCTGCTGACTCAAACCCACTCATGTTTCTTCGGTTGCCCTTGATGTTCCGGGGCCACGGTAACTTCCGCAACCCCAGCTATTCTGCAACCAGTAACAGTTTTTTTTGAAAAATGTGGGGGAAATACTGGACAAGTCACACACATTTCGATTTCTGTATAATATCAATCGCTCGATCGAAGTGACGTTGATGCGACTTTAAAATTGGTGTCGTTCTAGCTCGATTGACGGATGTGAATACGAAAATGATCTTAACGACTTAGTCGCTACGATATCGCTACGGTTTTGATTAAGTGAATTGGGCTGCTGAAGATTTAACTAAAAACTGAATACTTACCCAAAAAAAACAACAGGCAAATTGTTATTGTTACCTAGAGTAGGTACAGACCTCACATTATTAAAGCGATTTTTTTTTCATTCAAAGGTGGGTCCCGGCTTCGCAGTAGCTGCAGCCATGTGGTGCCGCGATTATGCACCGGAGAAGCGCGTCATTTGCGTTGAAGGCGACTCAGCCTTCGGATTTTCAGGTATGTTATCATTACAACCAGTTGAAAAAACAAAGCAGTGATTAAAAACTTGTTTCATATTTTAACAATAATATTGTCCAAGAATGTCAATAATCATGTTACAATATCAACATGGTTTATTCTGAGTCATGCGAATACTTTCAACAACTATTGAAATGGTCCAAAAAATAACCCTACAAGAACTATGAAGTAAGTGGAAAACCTTAATAATGCTTCTATATTATGTTTTGTAGGTATGGAGATCGAAACTATGTTCCGGTACAAGCTGCCCGTGATCATCGTCATAGTGAACAACAGTGGCATCTACAGCGGCTTCCCGAAAGACGTCATGGAAGATATACAGTCTGGTGGCGATATTGCACAGTGGTAAGGAATCCTACATAACGAGTAATACTGTTTGACTAGCCATCGATTGAGAAATCAATCCTAGTAATCTTTGCCTAGCGCAAACAGACGGTTTCAAGAAGATTCCAATATGTTTCTCTTTTGCCAAAAAAACAAACAAAATTAAGTTAAAATAAAACAACAATGTATATTATTTTCTAGCACCCCACCCACTGCCCTCGGCTGCGAGGTCAGGTATGAGAAGATGATGGAAATGTTCGGCGAGACTGGACACCTCTGCCGCACCGTTAAAGAGATCGAGGCCGCCATCAAGAAGGCCGTAGCAGTCACAGACAAACCTAGCATCATCAACATTCTTATTGACCCATCATCCAACAGAAAACCACAAACATTCAACTGGCTGACTGAATCTAAACTGTAAAATGGTTACTGGTACTGACTTACTGTTATTCTGTTAATAATTTAAATATTTTTGTACGAACAATAACATGAACAGGGTGGTGGGGTTCAAGTTTATAAAACTGACTTCAAAACTACATTCTTATTGCATTTCTTGTGTTTTGTATTGCTGATGTATTAAACTGGTAATAATTGTGACTGCACAAAACTGTATATAATATTATTATGAATGATAAGTGTAATGTTATTAAGGTACTTAATAAAACAAACACGGACTTGATATTGTCTGTAATTGAGTCATACTTATTTATGGTCACATTGTTGTAATTTGTATATAATGAACTTAAAAATATATATAAATTTACATTATAAACTAAATCCCTGTATTATCATTTAACTCCTGGAGGCAAATGAATCTGCTGTCTTGTTGTCCAGAGCAACTTATGATGAGCAGTAGTTGTGTAGAATATTTTACATTTTGCTGAGGCAACCAATCAAAAAGTTCTCTATCACAGTTTGTGCTGGAAGAAAAAAGAATATCATTAACAAAATTCATCATAAAAAAGAAAATACATTTACCGAAAACAGATTGTATCTATATGGAACGACTAAGATAATTACCCAGTTTGCAATTATTGGTAGTAGTCAGTGTGTAAGCATCTTGGTCATAATCATTGGTAAGTGTGAGATCAGCTCCTCTTACGAGGAGTTCATTGCAAGTATATGGGAAGTCAGCCGCTGCTGCATACATCAGCGCTGTGCTACCAGACTGAAACAACACAACACAATAAATAACTGCCCACACAAAACTATAAGTAATCAAAGCTAAGTAGTTCTTACATCATCCTGTATGTCAGCATCAGCTCCTTCATTGAGAAGAAACTTCACAACCTCATGGTGTCCCCCCGCAGCTGCCAAGTGTAGTGCCGTCTCACCCTCAGGACCCCGCATGTTAACATTGGCACCACACCTATTTACAATAAAACAAAATCTTATTCTTGATAGAAAGCAGTTTGAACCAATTTCACAGAGAAATGTCACCAAAAGTAAAAACAAACTAATCCTTGTCCCTTTGTCATTGAGTTCCAAATCAATCTAGGTGAAGACAAAGGACAAAGGATTGTCTGCAGTAAGTACTCACCACACCAAGTCTTGACAGCTGTTTAACTGGCCGTAACTGGCTGCCCAGTGCAGGGCAGTAAGTCCATGCTCATCAGTGATGTCAACATACTGCTCCAGTTTCACGTCGTCACGGGTTATTTCACCGCGGCCAGCCTTCGCGTGTAAGCTACAATCTGGCTGGGGTAACTCCGGGACTCGCGCCTGCGTATTACCTGCAAGAGCGACCTTGAACGTTTTACTTACCTACTTCAAACCCACAAAGAAAATCCTAGAAATCAATAGATCTAGACGTCGTCATGCTAGAAAAATATTACACAGTATTGAAAACGCTCGTACCTCTTTGCAAATTGGTTAACGCGGTGCACTGGACAGATTTATACGGCGTAAATGCACTTTTCCTTACACCGTTTAAATTGGGCGCCCATCGTTGGTAGCCTCCGCTACCACTTTTACTGCTATCTTGGCTTCCTGAATCGTATTCAAACTTGTAGGTCTCCAAATTTTCTTGTTTTTCTTGCTTTATATCAATATTCTTGCCCTCGTGCTTCACTGAAACAGCTTCTTCCATTTTTCAGATTGTTTTGTGTATTTTTCAATCAAAATCAACAACAACTATGAATGAGAATGACACATACAGTACAGGGCTGCCAATGCCATTTTATCAAATCCCCCAGGCCCCAACCAACCAAACTTGCTGATTTTCAATATTCCCCTCAAAGTGAATAAAAAAACTGTTTTTTTGTAATATATATTATTTCCTTACTATATAATATGGAGACTCGAGACTCCACATACTTTTGTTAGAAGCATTTTGCGGGATGGACTATAATTTTAGTTTGTTCAATTTGGATATGATAGTGGCGGCGAGCTTAATAATTAAAGAGTGAACTAAATATGGGAGCTAAAGAAACAGATTTCCGGTAAAGACAAATCAGTACGGGTCGGTACCGATCGACCTAAGGCTACAACCTGAACCAAACCAACCAACCTGTTTCTTTCTGAGTGAATTCCTATTTAATTAAATTAATTCCAACTTGCCAATCCCTGCACTTTAGGAAAATTTCTTCGAATTGGCAACCCTATTGACAACGTAAGACCAAAGACAAATAAAGACCATAGACAATTTAGGAAATCAGCCACAGACGCAGTCTAGCCTGCTCTGCCTTAACAAATACCAAATCGAACTAAAATTACTTGGAGAAATGGAAAAATGAAATGTCGTTTCCTTAGAATTAACAATTCAGCAAAACGCTTGTAACTTTACTCCACTTTAGGCAACCGGAACAAGAGGTTGTAGTCGTGGATTTATAGGTCCATGGCTGTAATACCTTTTGCTGCGGTTGCCTAGCAAGACATACTTATTTAGTGAAAGATAAGGCAGTCACAGGTAGAGTGGAGTGGTTATTTTATAATAAACTAGCTGTTCCTCGCGGTTCCACCCGCGTTACGTTAGATTTTTGGTTACTGCCTCGCTCCCGTGGGACGAGGCGTGATATTACATAGGTAGCCTATGTTACTCGTGGAAAATGTAACTTTCAAATGGTGAAAGAATTTTTAAAATCGGTCCAGTAGTTTTTGAGCCTATTCATTACAATCAAACAAACAAAGTTTTCCTCTATAATATTATTATAGAAAAATGTAGGTACATAACTGGGAATGAAATGATCTATGGTTAGGCCATAGGCTTATACTTGGCTTATACCATCTGTCATTATTTCATGACTGTGAACGTCAATGTCAAAATTAGCCAGCTTGACATAATGAAATTCAATTCAAATGATCGCGATTAGTGGTGGGTGATTATGAATGATCGGCATAATCGATTTATTTTGTATTACTAATGTTGATAATCGATTATGGAATTAGTAACTAATTTGTTTTCATAATCGAATGATGTTACTAATTAGTACTACTAATCTGTTTTATGAAGTCGACAGCTCGTGACGAATACCTATACGATAGACTACAGTGGATTTATTTAACAGAAGATATAGCCTTTTACGTAACACTTTTCGCTCGCTTTATAGCTTATCCACTGTTTTGATCAAAGAAAGAAGTTTAGTCAGGTACGACTATTACACTATTATCACGCGACGATCGTGACTGAAGTGAATACTCTAACTTCATATTAGTAAGTAGTAGCTTAGCATTAGTAACTACTAATTGTCATAATCGAGATATCTCGAGACATTTCCATAATCGAATGATTTCATTAGTATATCTCATAATCGCCCACCGCTAATCGCGATCAGTTATTCTAAATAGGTAACAATCACAGATTTCTATAAACTATTAAAACAAAAATGTCGACGTTAGGCAACGAAAATCAAGTTTCTAAACAGTTGCAACAAGACTTACAAAATGAATTAAACACTGCCAATCAATTGTTAAGACTAATGTAAGTAAAGTGTTGTTTATTAGTGTTATTATGTTGTTTTACTGCATTTATCATGTAAATTGCTAATTAAATTATTGTAATCGATATAGAAGTGTGTGTTTTAAAGTAAAAAGGTAGATGCATATACTCCCCTTTCTATCAATTTTTACTACTATGTCGGTAAGTAATTATTGTGCTTTTTCTTAGCATACCAATTAAAATATGACCCTAAAAAATTTTAATAATAGATTGTATAAATGTGCCTTTAACATTTTATTTCCAACAAATTGTATGATTTACAGATCAGTAGAACTACAACAAATTAAACAGTTCACCAGGCCCGGTGGAGACTTTGAAGCCAACATTTTTAAGGTAAATGTTTTTTATTTATCAATTTATTTTTGACTAAATTAACTTCACCGTGACTATGAAATTCTGTAATAGAATAACCTCAAACAAACATTTTCTTACTTAATTTATTTTTTATTTTGTTTACAGAACAAATCAATAATCAAAGAACTTGCGAAGCTTCACCAAATTGATTTAGAAAACTTACCTCCTTTCATTAGGAAACAAATAGATATGGCTGTACATGGACGGGAAAATGTGTCCCATGAAGAACAAAATACTTTCAGAAATGACTCTGATGTGGAAGTGAGCCAGTGATTGCCTAAGAATAATAATAGAATAATATATTATAGTTTTTTAAGTAATAGTTGCAGGTATCAGGAAATAAGGAAAATGTAGAACATTTAGCTATAAGTTATCCACCTCTGTAGTTTAGTCTATTTTAAGAGGTTCACTGGTCTTGTCAAGTGGTGATATCTATCCCACTAAGGTTTCCCATCTGACAAGGTTTCACTTGATTTGCCCAAGTTTATAGGGCATTCTGGGCTGGGCTTCATTTGTACTCTGCTTTTTTTTTAATTTAAAGTCTTAAGCCATCTGTGATATACATACGAAAAACCTGTTGATATGTCCGGTTTTTGGGGTCCGAAATCTGGGGTTTGCACACCTTAATCCCACCACATGCTACAATTGTATGTATAATATACAGGTACACAAAATAGGCAAATAAATAGGTATACAAAATCCTGACAATAAGAGTCCCTGGTTGCGCCACCAACAAAATGTGTTCAGTTCACTGGCGCGCCCCTCCATACATTTTGTTGGTGACGTGACCAAGTTGCGAAACCTGGTGCCCAAAACCTGTCTTTAGACATATTTATAGTTCTAGTGATAACATACTTTGTTATTTATTATTAAGAATAAAAAGCACCTTCTATACATAAATTCTTTTATTTGTGACTTATTTAATAGTTAATCACAATTAATTTAACTTAACTAATTATAAAATCTTTAGTAACAGAATAACCAGATTAACATACAAGGCAACATGCATTTTATTTTGAGCATAATTTAGGCCATTTTAGCTTAACTGATATTGTTTTACAATATTTTTTTAGTTGGCAGACTATAAAGAAATCTTTTTAAAATTAGTTCAACAAGTTTCGGCCAGTTACATTATTGTATTGTATTTTACATAAACTATTAATTAATTAGCAATATTTATTTTAGATCTGTGTGAGATAGTAGTACCCAATAAAGCGAGATAGACAAGCTCACATTTTCTTACACTCCTCATTCATTTCAATTCCATTCTCCGACTTATATTAGGAATTCATTATAATACACTCTTATTTACATATTTTATCCCTAAATATTTCATACACAACCCCGCACGGCCCCCAAAATGTATATTTTAGGTTTACACTACATAAATGCTGTGTACTCGTCTCTGAGAGTATAATTATGTATGAATATCCGTTTCTTTATCTATGTAACTCTGAATGCTTAAAAAATATGCAAATAATGCATGCTGGCGCTGGGTCCCGCCAGACTAACGTTTCCAGAACGGCCCCGTCTAACTTGAAAATATATATCACTAGCTTTTTCCCGCGACTTCGTCCGCGTGAAATAATAGTTCCCGTTCCATGGGAATTTCCAGTAAGTATAAAAACTATCCTATGTCCTTTCTTGAGTCCCAGACTATATCTGTACCAAATTTCATTCAAATCGGTGCAGTGGTTTAGGCGTGAAGAAGAGACAGACAGACAGAGTTACTTTTGCATTTGTAATATTAGTATGGATTAAACAGTTTCTTAAACTCAAGAAATTTACATAAAACATGTACCCTATAACGTGCTAATAGAGTTGGCCAGTCTTCGAAAAGTACAGAGAATAGAGATACATTGAAAGAGAAACGGTACTAACTAACATTTACTCCGTGGTGGCCGTGCTGGTCAAACGTACATAATATTTAAGGAACACTAATCTGAGACACGTGAGAGGTAAATATAAACGCAATTTATAAAATCCATAATATTCCCTCCTAAATAAAGCCATGGTAACAGCTTAAGACTAGATAAAGTACAAGTAACGTTATGATTATTGAAATATAGCTGCCTTTTCTTTGAACAATTGCCTCCGCATTGCCTTTTCTTCGGCTTCACGGCGTTTTTCCTCTTGTTCTTGTATGATTTCATTGTGGAATTTGTTGCTCTTAGCGAGTTCTTCAATCTTAGCTTCGAAGAAAGTTTTCGCTCCGTTCACTCCCACTTGATCCACGTTGATTTCTGTAAGTCGTGCGAATGCGTCAAGACCTGAATCTGTCTCCAGTTCCCCCGCACGTGCTTTTCTGCAAAACAAATACACGTGTCGTGAGAATGAGAACTATTCGATTTTCCTATTTTTAGGCCTGATAGATTTGCCATACAACTGCAATACTGCTAGCCCTTTGACTCTTTGAGCTTTTGTCCCATTAGATTAACAATGATTTGTGTAGCTTGGAGCTTATGAGCTTCTTACAATAGTACATTTAATAAGTAACTTTAGATGACTGGAGACGCAAGGTATTTGTTATTAAATATTTTATGAATTTGAGTAAACCGACGACATAAGGCAAGGAACTCGTGCGACAAAACGATAGTACCTACCTACTTACTTACTAATTGGCAATAATACAATAAATTTATCAATTCATTTATATCCAATGTAAATAAATTTTAAGGACATTGTAGTGCAACGCCCAGAGGCAAAGAGGTTCTTTCCCGTTTATTTCGTTTTGCACGCAAACAGGATAAAGTGTACGTGTGCCTACTGTGTTAAATAAGCAAAATCAAATAGCATCATTTTATTACCGTGGACATTTGCCGGGAAATACTCCCATAACAGGAAGTACTACAATCAGTAGGTTTTTCGATTCCACGCACAACTGTAGAATATTTTAGCATTATTTGACATTGCGCTACATTTTTTTATATAATAGATTCTCAAAGCCTAATATAAATTACTAGCTGTCTCCTGCGGTTTCACCCGCATTTTTCGTTACTGCTCCGCTCCCGTGGGTCGTAGCGTGATGGTATATAGCCTATAGCATTCCTCGATAAATGGGCTATCTAACACTGAAAGATTTTTTCAAATCGGACCAGTAGTTCCAGAGATTACCCCCTACATACAAACTTACAAACATACAAACTTACAAATTTTACCTCTTTATAATATTAGTATAGAAGTATAGATGTATGCCATGCTTTTATTTGATCGTGGTGCAAAAATCTAAATCATTACACGAAATAGAATCCGATCTGCTAGTCAAGTGCGAGCTTAGCTTGTGCTAAGCTAAATTTGTTTTAGCTTAACTCGTATAGCTTATACGCCGCTTTACATCTTGTTTACAGACTGCTATGTAAACTAAGGAAATTCGGATGAAAAACTGCGTCAGCTAAACCAAGTCAGCTTAGTTTTCCTTCTGCAACTCGCATAAATGCCACGATAAAATAAGTTCGAGTAGTACTTAGTAGGTACGACAAGCGAATAATTGTTAGTTACCTGTAAATAAGTAGAAATTCCCGGAAACTAATTCTGTTGTCCCCATCTTCATCAACCTCTGAGATCATAGCTTTCAGTCCGAGATGTGTCTGCGGTGCTCCCAGTCGCTCCATCATCCGTTTCACCTCAGTCAAGTCTAGGTAACCGTCGCGACCTTCATCAAATCTGAAACAAAGAAAAATATTGATTAGGACGTGTCTTGCAAAACTCTGTACCAATACGCGGTACGTTTTTCGTATCCTATTACACAATGTGGTATTGTGAAACTTCGGCAGCCATCGAAAATTACTTTCATCCCTTTTTAGGAGTCTTAGAGGATACGGAGTTTTTATTAGCAGTTGCGTAATAGCAGCTAGGCAGTGATAGCCCAGTAGTAACGGTCTTGATTTAAGCCAAAGTTGTACGTAAGTTGTGTGTTCAATTTGAGTACTGTACATTTCTTGACCCATTTATTGCATAACCTCAGCTGTAAAAGCTGTGAAAGAAACCGAGATGCTTTAGATTTCTAGAAACAAAAATTCGAAGACACCTACTCGCAATGACCCTATGTAATAAGGAGAGAAATAAATAGCCCGTCAATGTCTGACGGTAGGGCGGAGTAGGGCCATTATAAGCTGGGTCATAGACAGCAGTTCATGTTATTTACTTTTGTTGTATATTTTGAGTCCCCTTAATGAATATACGTTGTTGCTTTTAACATTTTCGAACCATAGAAACGAAGTTACCGTAGGACAATGAAATGATGGCCTACTTTAATAATATTATACCTATCTAAAAGTTCTTCCTAAGTAGTACTTAATATTAGAAAGAAAACACACTGACTACTGCAGGTGTCTACTGTGTATTCTATGTCACATAATGGTACGAATGACCGTTACGTTATTCAGTGTCATGTTCAAGGAATGCTAATTTATATACGTTTAAATATGCCACTTTCGCTCAACTCCACTTAGTTAGGTTTGAAGAAGAAAATGTTTATTGACGTTTGCGTAAAGCACGAAAATCTCAATAATTAATCAATGAACCGTGCCTCATCTGCATTCGAAATATGAAAGTCAGAAGATGGATGAAATGAAATTGCATTATAGTTATATCACTGATAGTCTTTCCTTGTCACTAAATATAAATTATGTTATCTACATGCGTTTAGTACGAGATATCGAGTGAAATGTGTCTAGAACTGGACCTAATCCTGTGTGAGAGTATAGCTAAGCTTTGAATTTAGTAACAAAAAAGTCTCAAGCACCAGTTAGCCGTTAGACCAAACCAATACATAGGTTTATGACTTTAGCTATTGACTATCACCAGAATATGTAGCTACCCTCAATATTGTTAATTTGTAAAGTTGCATAATATTATTAATATTCTCCTTTAAGCTAAGTGAGCCAATTTTGTGGTTGCTTCATATTTGGTTCCTTACCGTACTGAGTTGTTTTGGCAAACAAAACATGACTAAGGACTTGTTGGTATGGAGAACACGTACGTACCCATTACATATATTTCACCTACATAGTTACATACATTGCGTGAAATATCATTGTTAGGTACAAGTAATATTTTTTATACTTTTGCTTGGAAACAGTTACAAGATTAGACAAAGTTCGAGTGGTCATAACATGACAATGAGTGTCTTTTTCTGTAAGTACGTTGTTGGAACATAGTCGTTAATTTACATAGAAACGTGATAGGTTTCCTATAGGTAATATCACGCTTAAATATAGCATTTGTATGGTAACTCTTCAATTAACCTCCGGAAAACCCAATCATAACGATTACCTACATTTCAAATAATGAACGGTTAACCCTTCGAAAACGAAAACTACATGATATAAAATAACATTTGCCTTCGAAAAGGTTTTAAAAGGTTACAAATGGAGACACAAAATTCCTTTTAGATAAAGCACAAGTATGCCGTAATGTTAAGATATTATAAGAGATATCTTCAAACCTTATCGTAAACCCTTTTCGGCTAGCGCAAACAGCTCCCTAAACGCACCTATTATGAGTGATAAGTAACGATACCGATAAAAACTTCTTATTTATCGCATCATATTTTATTCATAACCATGACCGTGCTTGATATGTGTTAAATAAAAATAATTGTCATAATTTATATCTATCCGTTAGAAGTTAACATAAAATAAATATTTCTAGGCTAGGAATTATATAAGTGGGTAGAATGTTGATGTGCCTTGACCTGTCAGTCTATTGCTAATTTCTTATGTAGTCTTGATATTTATGTACCTACCTCCCTATGTACGCGGTATACATATCATTCACATGTTTGTCGAGTGACTACTGTGCAATAGAGTGGCACAAGCAAGGCCACATATGTCCCCTTTATTTCATTAGCAACCATACGACTGCGATACAGTTAGTACATACTTGTATCTATGCTTGTGTCTATGGTTGTTGTATCACGGGAAGCGTAAATATATGATTTATTGTATCCTCTTTGTACCTACCCGTCTCTACTAGATACTTCCAGCTTCCAGACGGTTTATGAGCAACATAAATCTTTCTTGACACTAATGTCTGATTCCAATCATCTACGTACATGACTGCTACTGACATCAGTTTTTTATAGTTTTGTTTTCAATAGACTTTATATTTCGAATTTCTAAACCACTGACACAATTTTAATATATTTTTTTATCAAGTTATCTTGCAGTCAAAGAAAGAACGCTAGCCGCTCTTAGAATACTTATTCAATTTGTCTCTATGCTAATGTAATAAAATATCAATCATTATAATACAATACATACTTATAATAGCATTACTTTACTTTGTCTGAAAAATTACCTAGTACTTACATATATGTTTGTTCTACCGTATCTAATACTGAGATATCTTGTTTGAGTTCTATCTGAGCATGGTCTGTGACACTTCTTCTTTTCGTTTATACATTTGAAAGCGTATCAAACAAAAGAATAGTCTGACGTATAGACCTAAACCTACTACCTTATAAACAACGGAACAGCTAGTATATCTACCTACACATGTCTACATACCTTGTACTTGTACCTATTTAAGTCACCGCGGTTATTGCCGCACGAAACGCATTGTCTTGGAAGTTTTTCAAGGTAGTTTAGTCACCATGTTTTAAAATTCTTTTAGACTTACTTAAATAAATAGCAAAGTTTTTATAAGTTCTACTTAAAGTAACATATTGAGTTGTTTATCCATACTAATATTATAAATGGGAAAGTGTGTCTGTCTGTATGTTTGTCTTTCTTTCATGGCAAAACGGAGCGACGAATTGACTTGAATTTTTAAGTGGAGATAGTTGAAGGGATGGAGAGTAACATAGGCTACTTTTTGTCTCTTTCTAACGCGAGCGAAGCCGCGGGCATAAGCTAGTTGCTTATAAATTGTCATAACTATGCATTCAAATAGAACTACCTAGCAGTCTCAAACACGGTGATACCCTATTACCGTGTTTAGGTGCCTAAAAGCTAATGAAAGTTGACCAGGTCTACTAGGCGACTATTGGAGGTTGCCGTTGGCAATCTTTTAAAGGTTAAAATTTTAAATGTAACAACTTTTGCCATGGCACAGGGTCTTGCATAGGCTGAGCTTTACGAAAATCAAAATATAATACAAAACGTAGGGAACAATTGCTAAAAATTATATCGAAAACTAGTTTCGCCCCGAGAGATGGCCCGTTCATCAATGTAGACTTCACGTACCTATGCACCTACATATTTGTACTGTTTCATTTAGGCACCTCTACATATACATTGGTACCCATCTGTTGAAAGCCGATGCCTGCATTCATAATCTTGTTTAACTTGTTTGTCACTATACACGCATTTAGAATTTTAGATGCAATATTATCTTGCTCAGTTCGTTTTTACTCACCGTAAGAAGTTATTTTAGTATGCCTATGCAAGTATGCACCATATTAAGACTGATTTCTTATCATTGGCGTATTTTTTCTAAAGTTTAGGTATGAATAAATAAATAAAGTTAAAAAATGGTAAGTACAGAAAACTTAAAGATAATTAATAAAACCGGTTAACGATTGCATTTATATTCGCTCTACATTTTTTCTTGAAAGTTTCTTTCTACCTAAGTTTGTTTTCTAGCTAGATTTAAAATCAATTTAGAAAATAAACTTATAGAGAGGTTTTGAAAGCCTGTTGAAGTGTTATATTACTCCTGAACGTCATCGTCATTTAAACTCATAACATCCGCGTAAAATAATAATGCAGGATAATCACTCAATTCTAGTGTCTGGTCTACTTAGTATATGTACCTACTTATATTTAGTTTCACGTAACCTATCCCCCCTCATACCGAGTTCCCTAAACAGTCTGACACGCTGCGGGGGACATTTTGACTCATATGTTTTTACGATGTATTAACCAACTTATATTGCTTGTGGTTTCAATAATCACTCAATTATTCCAATGACGCAAGTAAACGATAGAGAAAATAAAGTCATCATTTAATGTTTGTTTTATTCGTTTCTAGTCCTTTAGTAAAAGTATATTACCTATTAAAGGCAAAACTTTAGTATCGCGGAACCGCTACTTAATGTTAAAACGGGAAAAGAAACTACTTTTAAATCATCAAAATATGCTTAGTTAGGTACCTAAATATTGATGGCTATAATAATAAAAACAAAAACGGTGTGAGTACAAACACATTTTGTAACCCAATTTGTCACAGTTAGTCACTGAAACGAAAGTAAACTCATTAATGGTTAAAGGGTTACCCTTAAGTATACAACAGTGGAACGCACCCAAAGATACATTAATTACGCGACCAAAGATACATTAATTAACTATTTAGTTAAGACAAACACATTTATGATAATTAAATGGCTACCCTTTTACAATAATTGGTTATTGTCATCGGTTAACCCTTTCTTTTGGGTTCATAGGGTAAACGTTAACAGAATAGTCCCTGGTTTTATCTGCCCCCTTACCATGACGTTTAAAGTAATATTGTTTTATTCCTGTTCAGGAGTGTGCAAGTGACAGCATTAGACACGTTGTCTAGCGCCGTCTCTTTTCCACTGAAAGTAATATCAAAGTAATACTGCTATAAGGGCTTGTGGTAAGCCCCCAGAACACCTTTCATGTACCTGCTATGCAACTACTAAATGTTTTACTTATCTCATTATTCTGTAGTATTAGCACGTTGTAATGGATTAAACTAACTACTAGGTATTCGTTGAATTCTCTTATGTTGAACCAACCTACATAAACAGGAATCGATAACCGATAGACTTGTTATTTTCTTTACCTACTTAAAAACACGATTATCGTTTCATCGTGCACGCCACGACCTAATAAAATACCATGTCTTGGAACTATCCTATAAACGCCACGGAAATGAGGCCAGTCATAATAAAATGCCATTATAGTGTCCCATTAAAGACCAAACGATTCTAATGAATTCTGTAACCTCTGCGCCTATCCATCAAATCTATTATCCATGCTTCGCCATATTAGTATTCAAATTATTTAGTGGGTAGTAAGATCTGATTCGTACCTACGCGACTTGTATAGTTCGAAATCTATCTATTATTAAAAATTGCCAAATCTCTACAACCTAGACGCCAAAATATTTTTTTTGTGAATTGTGGGTAGTTACGCCTACCCAAGGCTTAACTCTTTTATGGTGAATTATAAAGCTTGCCCTCTTTCTCTGCCCCATATTACTCGAACGCTTTGTTGTGAGTGAAGTGTTTTTTTCTTTCAGAGCCTAACACTTCAGTCTCCAGAATGAGGTCAGTCTTGTTATGTACGAAAATTATCGACGACAGTTCCCATGCCCGTTGTTGGTATCCCAATTATTGTAACAGCCACAGTAGCTAACCGTTCTCTCTATTAATGTCATGTGTGACATACTTTTTCATGTCTACTGTTAAGAAATTGTTCCCAGTTCGCAGACCATATTTTTTGCAATTTCATGTCGACATCCATCATAATTATTACTGTTAGAAGCAATTGTATTTGATAATTTCTAAGTAACATCATGTGGGTAGGTACTTGTATCTGGCTCAGAACTGCATAAGATGAATGATTGTAGTTGTTACATGACCGTAGCAGCAATTAGGTCTCGATTACGTCAACTCATTTCAATTTTGGCGAAATTCCAACAAATAGAGCCTTACAGCGCCGACGTTTGGAATACGTTAACCTGCACTACATGCTCTTATAAAGGTTTAGACTGTATGTTATTACCTACCATTTACTCATTATTGCCAATTGCCCTATGCTCATTGGGAAATATAGATCTGCATATTGAAAGAAATTATTTATACTAGCAATAAGTCTGTCGTACTTAAACGTTGAAAACAATGGAGAAACGCCAGTAATATACCGACAACCAAGACAAATATTTAATTAACCTTCTATTAGATCGCAGATCTGAAAACCTTGGAAAATGTATGATTTATTACTAGTCAAAAACGTGATTGTCATATTTTCCGACGTTCGTCAATGTGCTAAAACAATTAGAAGACTCAGGGTTTTCTTAAAAATAGGTAAGTACTATTTTTTCCTTGTAAGGTTTTCTTTTTCTAATCTGAGGGTTTTCTATAAAACAGATTTTAATTTATGTCAATTTGTTCATTTCATTTAAGCTAACAGTAAGTTAGTGGTTTTGACAGTGAGCCCAGCATTTCATTTTGGCGCAGCGCAATTGCATTGTAATGCAACCGCAAACTATAAGTTGTTGCAACACAAATAGAATGGAAATTGTCTGTGAAACGAAACTCTGTCTTAATCTCAACCGAATGTGCTCGTGTGATTGTAACCTATGACGTGTATTATCCAGTTTTTAGGAAGTATTCATTGAGGCGGTAGTACCTAGCTTCCTTAGTAGAGATGTTTAAAAATCAGAACGATGACAATCTTTGAGTTATGAACCTCTATAAATATAAGAATTAGGAGCAAATAACGTTTGCCTCTAAGCAGAAAAAGAATAAATTAAATTTAAATCATCGAAGCGCAACTTTTTGGACAAATGTGCTAAAACCAGTTTTATTATTTAGGGTATGTAAGATTGAATGAGAACTTGAGGTCATAGAATAAAAAGATGATTATAGTGGCATACATACAGGCCACATGTTGCGTAAGACATTTAAAATATTCACGAATTTGAAATTAACCACAACATCTCTTTATGCAAATGTCCGAATTCCGGACATTAATGTACCTATTTTTGAAACTCAAATATGTGTTTAATACTCGCCTCGCTTGCATGATTCATGTATTGTACAGTTGTACTCAGTAGAATTGAATACCATATCGTATTACCAGTATGTATTACTATTAGGTATTATATTCAGTAGCAGTATTGTCCTTATCAAAATATTGAAATGATACCATAACGTTTTGGTTCAAATAACAGACTATACAATTGCGACAATTCCTGATGTAGTTTTGTCGTCATGTTTGGACGGATCTGTCACTATACTCATTATTCGAACCAGATAGACGATGAGATGAATTATTAGATAGCCAATCTTGTTAGAGAAAAAACGCCCATACCAATCTGCTCCGACTTCCGGTACCTTAGGTCACTTGTACAGAAGGATGGCAATATAGTATAGATCGAGACGTAACGCATCGGATCAACTCTGGATGGATGAAATGGCGACAGGTTACTAGAATAACTTGCGACCCACGAATGCCTCTCAAGCTAAAGGGGAAAATATATACGAGTAAGTCTGTGATAAGACCTGTCGTCCTGAATGGATCGGAATGTTGGGCCTTGAAGAAGATGGATGAAAGATGACTGCATGTAGCAGAGATGAGAATGTTGAGATGGATGTGTGGAGTGACTAGAATGGATAGAGTGAGAAATGAATATATTAGAGGAAGCTTTCAAGTAGCTCCGGTCGCAGATAAGTTGAAAGGAAATCGTTTGTCGTGGTATGGGCATGTTAAGAGGAGGGATGAGACGCATATAGTTAGGACAGTTATGAGTATGAATGTAGAGCGTTGAAAGAGAAGAGGAAGACCGAAGAAAAAATGGATGGAATGTGTGAAGAATGATATGAAGGAGAAAGGGGTAAGTGATAGCATGACGGGTGACAGGTTGATATGGAAGAAAAAGACATGTTGCGCCGACCCCAAGTAAAATGGGATAAGGGCAGGAAGAAGAAGAAATCTTGTTAGAGAAAAATAGAACCCAGGCATTTCCTACCTAACTACAATATTTGAAGATTTGAAGCTTTTATTATCAAGGTTTAGTTGAAAGAACAGATGTTATTCCAAAAACTTTCGTCACGGTGATTAGCAATCATTCAATTATTTAAATCTACACCTACGTACTGACAAAATGTTATATGGATTTAAAACGATTGGGCAGCATTTCGTCAATGGGATTAGGCAACGGTCGATACGTGCTTTCCTTTAAAAATAGTTACTCTGCATGCTAACCTCTATGGAGCAGTTAGAAGTATCGTTACTGGTTGGTTAAACCGTGAAAACATATTTCTTACGCTCAAGTACTTATGTCTCCTTTAAGCCCCTTATCTCAAAACTACGATAGTGTACCAGTCTGTACGTAATCTGCCACCTACACTCAATTCTTATCAATACAACATGTCATTCAATTCTAGGTATTCAAGTGTATAACAGGTGCAACTCAATCATTCATCCTAAAAACGTCATCAAGGAAGCTATTAAGTGTTCGACTAAAGTTATTAAGTCATCGGATGTGTCCATTACGCGAAGTGATTGTATCTCAATATCAGCTGTTTACTCGGTGATTCACTGCGTTAATGACCTACGTGTTTTTGATTTACACGCTCGCGGAAACTGAGAAAACAAGGAGACATGAGTAAACTGTAGTATGACTCAATGCGTTCATTGATTTGTCACGATGCACTTTATCAGCACCGGTTCTCGTCTCATTTCCCCCTGAATGCACTCTGATCAATTTCAATAAGTAGGTTGACATGCATTGTCAGCTGTCGTCAGCCACCTCAACTCTTTATGCAAAATAAATTTTGGTTTATGCCTTCACGATCGAAAACTTGGCAGCTCAAAAGTTGAAAGTTGTAACACTAGGCTAATCTGAAGGTTGAATGCTGAGCGCATATTCACAATGCACATTAACACATAACATTTAGCAGACTACTGGTAACACGTGGTCATGTTATGATTATGAGCAATGGTGGACCTTTGTTGTGTCGCACGCACACGACACTTTATAAACTGGTTTCAACAAACTTTGGTTTTGCTGCGAAACATGACTAATTTATCGTTTATTTCTTGAGTAATCCTACACCTGCTTCCGATGCTATTAATCATCTTCCGATTCCTTAAAAGGAAATAACTCAACTTTCTTAGAAGGCACGGCAACGTGATGAACGGTTGCCGTATCATCAATTGATTTTAAATCTTATCATGTTGATTGTTGTTGTTTGGTCGTGATTCAATTTGTTTTGAAAAATAACAGTGAATGCTAGTTATTGTTTTACCTAACAAACAGATCTGTCATATGAGGGAGTTTGTTGGCGTGGTTTACAATGTTTGTTTAGTGATATACCTACATAATGCAATGTATGTATAGCGGGTGAAGCGCAGATAAGTGAACGTGCGGGCAACGTGTTCCTGTGGCCCGCTTCCAACTTCATTGATTGTGGATGTGGACCCTTTTTATATTGACTTCCGTTTCGTTCCCTTTTGTACAGATATCTATCAACACTAATTAATTAAAGCTAATGCTTTTTGTTTTATTGTTCGTTAATCTTTGGAACAACCAGTCAAATTCGAAAAAACCTGCATAATAATGGTAACTAGATATATAACGTCCCACGGTAGCGGAACAGTTACCAAAGATGTGTGTGAAATGGCAGGAGACAATTGTAAAAATTGTATTAATAGTAACTAACTGAAACCAAAATAATTAAATTCTACAAAATTACAGGATTTAGAAAACTATGTCGCACATTAAACTTAACAGGGCGACTTTCAGGTCTACGTCTATTTTTTCTACCAACTTCAAATACTTACGAAGAGGTTTGCAATTTGACTGAATGTCATTCATTCTTTTTCTATCTTTTTGTATTTGTCTAGACGTAAATAAACATTTGGTCATAAATAAGGTAATACATATTAAATTAAAATTAACCACAAATAAATTACAGAATTACCTGCGGCGTTCCATTATTTGAATTATTCCCAGAAAAAATAATTTGCTGAATCCAGAAAAACCATACTTAGTACCTTTTATTAAAATTAAAGCCTACCCTTAAGTGGTTGCAAATCGTGTGAATAAAGTGCGTTGTTATCGACTTAACTCATTACCTAGTTGAATGAAAGTCGCGATGATGTAAATTATAATTCTCGTAAACATGGCGTGTCTCTATTCATTTTCGTCTCCCACGACGATGCGACGTCATTTCACCTAATAACTTATTACTCTTTTAACTAATGTAACGTTATATTGTGTCATTTTATGTAATTTGTTAGTTCACTTCTGCTTTCACTTTGACTTCTTATTGTTGTTATGTTAAAGTGGTAAGTAATAAAATTATTTAACGAGTTAACGACTCCTAATTACTTTTTCTATTAAAGAGTTCGCAGTAAGAAGAATGATTGTAATTATTATTACAATAATGTCCCCACGTATGCTTTGTAAGTCATAGAGGAAGTAATTAGTAAAGTGGACAGCAAAAAAACTACCTAAGTTATGCTTAAGACTTTACTATGATGACAATCATTTAGAAGAAAAGAAAACGAACCGGCTACCTACTTACCCACTTCGATAAAATATTTGAAATGGGACGATAAATACCCACCTACCACCCAAATAACGGTAGACCTAGTAAGACCGGAAGGGGTAAAAGCCACCCGGGCACCCTTCATTAACCTTGACTTTGGAATTTGGATCAATTTCATACTAAGCTCTCACCATGTAGGTTTGGGATTTTGAATACTGTGATACAAAAATTATCGTAGGCTGTGAAGTATAATTTTTTTATTAAGAATATACACAAAAAGGTACCCTACAATAAAGAAGCTTAAAATATTTGAATAACATAAAAGCGTAAACTATTAAAATGAGGTCAGTAAGGTAGCCCAATAAAAGCGACCGGCTTTGATAGCTAAGTATATTGAAACCAATTTGCTATACTCGTACAATCATTTGTGTATTAGTTCAATATAGCAATAAAATTGTACCTATGTATTTAAAGGTCAGAAAAGATAGCACAGAATCAGTTTGCAATTAAGGTATATATAGTATTGTTGTATTGTGAGGTGTTAACCTCACAATACAACAATACTGTATATACTAATACTGTATATACCAATACTGTATATACCTATACTGTATATACCAATACTGTATATACCAATACTGTATATCGTATCTCTATTGTTTAATAAAAACAAAGAGATTTGTTTCGGCCTGTTTATAAAATAATTAGGAACACACTGTTATTTCTATTCAAATTCTTTTGAGTAATTACCTAATCGCTTTTGTTCTAAGTAGTTCGCTGTTGATTTTCACAGACACTGACAAAAACCCAATGAGCAATTAAGATACACATACAATGGGAAGGTAGAATTAGTTAATTTGACCTAATTGAACCATATTTTCGGAATTCAATGGGTTACATAATTTTACCTCTCCTATAACTTAGGCCATTTATTACAAATGTTTAAGGGCTAGACAATTACAGCTTCAGCTTACCGCCTAAGCTAATGGACCTGACTTCTTTCAAAGTAATCAACATTCCACTGAGGAATCATCATATGAAACATCATTAGTGTCTAAGAAAATACACATTAAAATGTAGATTACCATCAGGCTATCAAAGCGACTATTATTTACACATAATTATTAAAGCAATAAAGGTCGTCAGGTGACGCCGGTAACACGGCTTTCTGCGAAGATACGACATTGCCGGCCCGGACGATCTCACAGAATCAAGTTTAATAAAATAAAAAGTCCACTTACTTGTTGAAGGTCTCTTCGTATTGTTTTATTTCCTTCCTGGAGAACTCATGAAACTCCGTATAAACGTTTACGAATTTATATTTCGGCTTAACCTCCAAACCTTCTTCAAGTTTATCATTGATCTCCTGCCTCCTGGAGAGAATGCCAGTGAGTTCGTCTGTGGCAGACATCGTGATTTTTCGCGCCAAAGAGAAGAGTGAAAAATGTTGTTTTTGAAACAGGTAAGCGAGCGTCGCTCGGGCTCCGCGAGAGGCTGCCTGCGGCTACGACCTTACAAACACTGGTAGTGCGGGCCGGCGCGCCGCCCGCCGCCAGTCAGTGCCTCGCACTCGCTCCCTCGTAATCAAGTCGCGGGGGACGGACGACGGATCGACGACGCACGTATGTGCCGCGCACCGCTCCATGATCTGTCTAATCTTGCTGTAATAGTTGTAAGTTTAACCCTTTTACCCCACAGAAGGGATACCAGTAATGCCTACTGTCAATCTAGACTCAACTATCATGCTGACTTTCAATCATGTTGAACTTATTTACGCCATCGATTTGTCAGCCGAAAGATTCTTATTTTTTACCGCTACGGGGGTCCTTTGCGCGATTAACCTTAACCTTCAACCTTTGAGAACGGTCTCGTTCCGATTCATTCATTGACTTGTTGTGACATTGTGCATTTCAAGTAGCTTAAAGCAAATCTCCTTTTAGATCGCTTTTTACTTAGACCTTCTTTCCAAGATTTCATTGTCAACAATGCCTGACGATCAGAAGAAGAATTAAGCCAAAAAAGAAAATTGTACCAATTATTTTAGTATGCACAATCCGGTTTGCAATTTTGAAAGTAAGTATTTGGAATCTTGTGCTTTAGGTTGTAAGACCAAACTAGTTTTAAGAAATTTAAGGAGTAGGCAGGCAGGGATAAAACTAAACTAACAGAAGAGACATTATTGGCCACCCTCCGGCAGGTATGGTATGGTAAACTACATGGGTAGTCACCGATCAATAGAAAAATAAATATATGCCAAAATGAAATAGAAAAACAAAATTAGAAAATATAAAATTTCTGTTCCAGAATGAATAAAGTCTTTAGAGGTCCAGGGCAAACTATTCTTAGTATTAACCGTTAACAATAAATGAAATGAAAGATATTGAAGATTCGTACGTAACGTATTAGTAGATTTATTAGTTGTCCACGCGTAATTTTATTTCAATGTAAAAAAAACAATTCATTCGTTTCAGACATTATCCTTTACCAAAAAAATTAATAAACTTTGCCTCTTTAGTCCCAAAGTAATGTATTATTGACCTCCAGGGACCTACGTTGACCTGCACAAGTGATCTATGTCAGAAAATAATAATTAAAAGATTTTTAGTTCAATTTATTAAAGGTTTCTTATCCACGAGAAAATGCCATGCCTATTAATTAAAAAATACCTATGAGATGTAAATGGGGAGACGATATAGTGATTCTAATTTCATTTCGAAATTATGTCTCTCTCTCTTCCCTTTAAAGTATTTGGGTTTTGGTATTTTCCGTTCATAGCGACATTGGTTGTCCTCTTTAAATATATAGGGTGACTGGCAATTAGTGTACGATACTTAAACACGTGATTGTGCTCATGATAACACACAATTTTCAATATAGGAGCAAAGCCAAAATCGCGAATAAAAATATCATCTGTTCAGTACATTTCTGTTTGCCTCATGTGATTTTTTTTACGCAATTTCAGGTTTGTACTCATAGCAAAAGTTGTTGGTTATCATGAGCATAATCACGTGTTTAAGTATCGCACACTAATTACCAGTCACCTTATATAGTGCAGGTTTAGAGGGTGGGGTAAATTATACAACAACAACAACAACATAATGGAGGGGGTCTACCCAAAACCGAAAAATATGCCAAGTGATATACGTCATACGTGACATACTTATTTGTATGGCCACTGGAGACCTCTTGTGTAGCTAGATATTTGTAAACATTGTTATTATTTGTTATTAGAAAAGTAGGACAACAAATGGTGGTCTTCATACTGCAGTCTATAGTATAAATAATATAGTTACAGTAAGGTGTGTTTCATTAAAGTTAATGATATTATTGTTCTTGTTTACTTCGAGTTTGTGATGTTGCTGTTACACCATGCGAGATTTAAGTACCTAAGTACTTAATATTATTTAATACTGAAGAAATCTTCTCGTAATTGTTACGAATACAAAATTACCTACTATCCTTTTTACCAGAATCTATACTAATGAAATTCTTTTCTTGTCTGTATATTGTAGTGAGAAAATAAATGATTTTATTATATTTATTATTATTATTTTGCTCCTTGATACCTTTGATGCCCTATAATTTAATACTCGAAAAAAAAGGATCAGAATTTTGGGTTTTCTGAAATTGTGTTGTGCCTCGTTATTTCTTAAGCGCATACAGGTTAAATTCAGTTCTTGCGGATTCTATTTTATTTCCTTGGTTTTTCTCTTTTCTTCCTAGTTTTTCTCTTGTACTTAGATTAAAACTTGCCTGTGAAGCTGTCATACAATATTACGCAACGTCATCGGAACCTATTGTGGCTTACGTAATATTAAAAACAACTGCCGCTAAACGTCATAATAACTGCAACAATTCAGCACATTGAGCACAATTCAAATAATGAAACAAGTTTTTATAAACATGCGCTTCTAAAAGACTACATAAATTTAATTTTCTCTAAGTGAGGTTTGCTATTTTATTTATGAATAGCAATGAATTAGCTCTAGCTAGGTGAACATTTATTTCGAACTCCTAAAAAATCCACAATAGATCTAAAATAAATTATACACGTTGACAGTTGAGTTGATTTTCTCCACCTCTTCGTAAATTAAAAAAAAACTAGAGATGGGAGCGAGACGGGATCAACCGGAGAAGATACGGAAGGGTTTAAGCCCTGACACAGTTATCAAAATACTCTCCCTGTTGGTTTTTCGTTTAACCTAAATCAGTTTTCACGTCGCAAAACAAACGACATAATCAGACGAGTATGTCGCCTAGTCACATCCTAATCATCCACAGGCTATTAAAGCACTCATTTTTTAATGATTTTACGGCCAGTGACTACAATAATGGTTTGATAAGCGTCAAATGCTTTGAAATTCATTGAGTCAAACGTTCAGAAGACTGCGGTTTATTCGGATTGCTATGATTTCGTAAATATTTGTCTCTACTGTCGTGCATAGTGTTGGGTAAAATTTAGTTCGATTGATGACAAAAAATAAATTATTTAATCATGGTGTGTTGATTCACGATTGACTAGTTTTGATTATGACTTCTTTTGTGCTTGTCTTAAATATTAATTGGTTTGGTTCCATATTACCCGAGTGCTTTTATCTGGAACGAAGTTTATAGCAGACGGATTTTCATGGGACTTTCTTGTTGAGCTCCTAGAGGTGAGGAAATGAAAACAAAAATTTGATTTGCTGACGGTTATTTTAGTTTTTTAATGGGCTTTTTAATTTGATATATTTATGATGTAAAGGCCCGTACGTATGATGTAAATTTTAAGTCCATAGTATTGGAGATTCATCGTATTCAATTGGTACGTACCTATGACATAAATACTGTGTTTATATCATACATTAACAATTTTCTAGTATGTTCATGTAATAAAATATAATAAAAAAATACTATTATTTTATACATGCAATTTTTTCTTATTTTTTTTATTTACTTGTTATTAAAAAATAAATATGCAACAATTAAAAAAAAAATAAGTAGGTATATCAATATAAATATAAAAAGCATTTAGTGCATCTTGTTGGGATTTACCAACCAGATGCACTAAATATGCTTTTTATTGAAATGTAAAATACCTACATAGAGTTGGGTCTTGCGTTTTTAATGTCTAGTTTACCTTTTTTTTTATTTGTTTTTTAACTTCGTTTTCGTGTAAAGAAACGTAATAAAATAGTCCCATGAAAATTCATTCACGATAAACTTAAGCCACGTAGGAGGTATATTTGGCCTAATTGCACTCGGCTATTTTAATTTTGATCATGCACAGGCGCAAATTAAATTATTATTAATGGATGTCAATTTTTATAAAAGCTTATTTGTCATTCATCATATTTAATAGTACATTATGATACAAGAGCGCTGTGTTGGTCATTACATACGAGGCGATATTTGTGCGCGAGCCGCAGGCGAGCGCAACAAGAAAGCCGAGTACGTAATGACAATAGCGCGCGAGTATCATACGACGTTTTTCAACACACTTGTAAGTAAAATAAACACATTTCCTGAAAATGACTGCGTTTTTTCACTGCATGAAACTATCGTACGCATCCTTTGACTTTGGCGGCAACAAATTACTACTCGCGTTTTACGCCTCCATCATTATTTCCGGCGGAGTTAAAAATACAGTTTATTCTTTACTCGACATATTTAAATACTTATATCTTCTAATCTAATCAATTGTAGAATATCATAAATTAGATAAACAAAAAAAATGTAGAATGCCGCGCAACGCGTAACTTTTTTTTTCGCGCTCTGCCAATACCCGGGCATGACCACAGATAATATACTAAACTCTCAATACAGACAAAATTCAAAATTAAATGTATTTTAGGTTAATAAAATCGGGTTTTGGTAAATTTTTAATAATTTATTTTGGTTATAGTTATTTATTATTGTTTTATTTAAATTAATAATAATAATAATAAATAAATATCCTGGGACAACTCACACACGGTCATCTGATCCCAAACTAAGCAGAGCTTGTACTATGGTAACCAGACAACTGATAAGTATACTTATATAATTTTTAAATACATACATATACATATTATAGATAAAACACACCCAGACACAGAACAAACATTCGTGCTCATCACACAAAGTTTGTCCTGGAATAATTCCTTTGTTATTTTAATATTTAAGTAAGCAGTAAGTAATAGGCTGTATGGCAGCGTCAAAGAGTCGTGTTAAAAAAAAAGTCGTTGCGTAGCAACGAAACGTTTTTAAAAAAAATGTGTATTAAGCGACAAATTTAAGAATGCGTACTGGACATACTTTTATTTTGCAATCTTGAATAAATTTGAATTGGTCGTGTTAAGATTACCGCACGCGTGCGATAATGTAAAGTGAAACGCACGCGTGCGTAATATGCTCAATAACGGGTCTAAATGCAAGGGAATAAGACCCACTTTACGAGCAAGTGTGTTGAAAAATAATTTACATGTCTCTATATCACATTTGTTTTCAAACTGCTCTCCAGACAATCTATATAATTTCAACAAACTATCCAATAAGTATAAAAAATATAATAAAAAAACTTTTTTTCAAAAAATAATAACCGCCTTCAAAAACTAAAAACCCAAAAATAACTAAAATTTCGGAAGTCGGTGGCAACACAAATTGACTGGCAGAACAGAAGCCACCGACTTCCGAAATTTTAGTTATTTTTGGGTTTTTAGTTTTTGAAGGCGGTTATTATTTTTTGAAAAAAAGTTTTTATTTATTACTTTTTAGTGTCGACTCCCAATGTAGATATAGAAACTTGAAGAAAAAACACACATCGTTTATGAATATTTCGTCATTTTTTTTTTGTTCTTGGTGAATTTTTCGAGAACCACTGAACCGATCGCCACAAAATTTATATGGGACCACCTCTGAATCATGACTTATCAAACAAAAAAAGAACCAT
Organism: Athetis lepigone; assembly: GCA_033675125.1. Taxonomy (NCBI): domain Eukaryota; kingdom Metazoa; phylum Arthropoda; class Insecta; order Lepidoptera; family Noctuidae; genus Athetis; species Athetis lepigone. The sequence goes on from CM066224.1 coordinate 9,690,086, forward strand.
TAAAATCCGTTTACAATTGACGGAGATATCGCGTAACAAACATACAAAAAAAAAAAAAAAAAAGAACATACAGACGAATTGAGAACCTCCTCCTTTTTTGAAGTCGGTTAAAAAAGGTCGGTCCTTAGCTGCGTTCAATGGAAAATAACACGAAGTATCTAATTCTCATTTCTTTATTTTTTTAAGTACGGACCTATCCATCAATCATAACGCATAACTTATTTATTTAAATATTATAATTATTATTTTTATCAAAAAGTAAGCAATCATGACATTTGATGACTATATACACACAAAGTCATAATTCCAATCGGATGATTGAAAAAATATGTTGTGTAACTCAACCTGTCACATGTGGGTATGGACAAATAGGTAGGTCATTACAGTATAGCAATCATTCCGATATTTTCCTAGGATAGAAAAATGTCTGCTGGTTCTAGTTACCTTATTGAAAATTCCTTCACAATTTTCGAATTTTGATATGAACAGGGTATAGGTAGGCTCAAATTGTTTGCGCAACATATAATTTAGAATGGATAACATAAACAGCGCATTAAGGAAATCCGAAAATAACTGTTGTGATTGTGAATTGAGGAAGATCAACGCATCGTCGTCGACAGCTAAATTTAACAGGTTTGAAAATACCATAAGTGGCAATAGGCATGGGTCATTATTGTGTTATTTATATGTATAGTCACGAGCATAAACATATATCGTTGCGTATGAATGACACTACGCATACCACAGAAGCGTTTTCTTTATTCTGTGACGAACACAAACGCTACGCAAATCAATTTTCTTTTAGAATAACTAAAGTACCGTAACATTTATATTTAGGGCTTATTTTATAGTAATCTATGATTTAATTACTATAAAATATGTTTTAACTGTCAGTTACGGCTAATTTGTGACAAAATATTTTAATGTTACTTAGTAGTGTTATGTCTATGCTCATTACTATACATACCTATTTTACCGTGCTTTGCTTATTATAAACATCACTTTAGACTTAATATCATCAAATTGTCATAGGTAATTGAAATAAGTACTTACTTATACCTAATCATTTTAAACTTATTTCACATTACAATAATATTTTAATTGAAAAACATTCGTTCATTTGTCGAAATTCATTCGTTTCATGTTAATGTCACATGTCACACTTATAAAGCCTAATAAAATTATAGTCGCCTTCAGGGAATTAAAGCGTGTAACTGCGTCTATAACAACAATTACTTACCTATGGATAATTGTTGCATAATCATTATAATTAACTTCGAGTAATTAAATTATAGGCGTATCTGTTTGCGTCCCACTAAGTAGTCCCAACTCGAAGCCTCTCGTGGGAAATTCTGAAGAATCAAGTCATGCAATGTTTTTTTTTAATAATTAAAAGTAGGTACGAAGCAACTAGAAAAACTCGGCTTATTTACTTAGGTAGGTATGATTTCGTTTTTTTTATAATAAGAATACTTATACCTAATTACATTCTTATTATGCGTGTCTAAAAAAACCTTATCCATACAATTTCGAGGGTGACGACGACGAGATTGGAAAGTTTTAATGGGCACTGGAAGAAAACTGAACCGTAAAAAATAGATAATTTTACTTAAAGAAAACTTTCCTTCATTTTTAAAAAGTAACACTAAAGAATCAAACACCCTTAAATAAAATGAAAAAAAACAACATACCTACTGTACTTTTATGACATCAATCGATAGGGTTAAATTCATAAGGATCAGATCTCAAACTCAAATTATTCAAACAAACCATTTACAGTTACTTTTGAATCGTCAAGGTGTCAGTCTGTCAGAAAATTGAAGCTAGTTGCTCGTTCCAAACAGTAGGTTCCATGGAGAAGAGCGAGCAAGAAAGTCCATGGACACTCTTTTAAAATCAATAGATTACAAAAATTTGGTTACATCATTCATTTTTGATTCTAAGGTACTATGTGAGAACAACGTAACAAGTCCTACATGTTAAAAGAGGCATTGTAAATATAAGAAATAAACAAAACAATTTTTAAAATAGCTGTGGCAGTTAAGAGATGACCAGTCTCAGCAGACGGCGCCCGTTCACGAACATGCATGACGTATGGATCGGCACCAAATAGCTCAACCATTTTGAAGGGAACCAAATGATCCAACACACACGCAACCGTCAGTGAGACATTTGAGTAAGCATGACAAAGTACCAACCAACTGCCAGAGTATATTCAGTCAATGACAGACAGACATAGGAAATGTGTGAAAACTATAAAGTACATAGTTTGATATATAAAGTGAAAACAAACACTGTGACTAGATACAGTACCAAGTAGATTAATATTAAACAAATAGTTATGGTAAATTAATTAGAGAAAAAAATAATTACTTACTTATACTTAACTTTTGAAATTAAAGGGCAATTTAACCATCGATATTTTTTTATCGTCGTTTATTCGAATGAATAATATTATTCAGATTATTGGTTTTCTTTTAATTTAATTAACCATTTTTAAAGAGACGTTTATTAACGAGACTTGGTCCTTGGGAATCACCCTAACGTCTGATGGCATAAAAAATAGGTACATTACATAGTGTTACTTTTTCAACAATTTTAGTCCCGCCGATACCAAATGGAGGCAAGCAAAATTTCAAAAAATCTATTTTAGTTCCAGTTTGAATCTTTTTAAAATAAAGGTCAGGGGGTAGCCTAAGACAGAAGGTTTCCTTTAAGGTGGATGTTCAAGATAGCCCGCGAAATTCAAATTTTCTTACGTATTTTTGCAAATTGCAGCTCAGTGTCTGTATGTGTTTTGATCTAAAATGATTTGCAACTGTAATAGGCCATTAGTTACAGAATTATAACCATTTAAATCATCAAAACAGCGTATAATATTTCATGAAATAGGCAATCAATCGAGTTATAATTATGCACTTTAAAATAGTCGCGCTGTATTTCCTTCCCGACCCAACAGTTTCGATGGTGGTATTTATTTGTGTGATTGTTTGCCTTTTAGCAGGATATCTTTACAGACCAGATAATAAGAGAATTTTTAGTTATTACTTATTATGACAATGTCATTTCAAAAATAAAATTAATAAAAATCTTATGTCTGTTTTGACATGATATCAAAAAAGGCTTTTAATGTTCAGGATTGTAAAAGTTTAACAGTTGGAAATTCTAATAGGTAGTACCTACCTATTCTACCTACATAAAACTTAATTAGCTGTAACCACTTTTAAAACAAAACAGAGTCATTAGTGCCCATAAATATTATTAAACAAACCCCAAGTGCCTCATTTTAGGGCAATTCTGCAAAGTTCAATAGGTACTTCTGTCATTGCAATGGCAATCATGGAAACCTCTACGGACTTAGGTCTTAACTTAACAAGGACATGTGCGAACCTAGTTACGATTTGAATATTCATTAATCAAGTACAAATAAAATTAATTGAGTCAGCATTCTACAAATTTTAATTTACTAATTGTACCTCACGTTTCCCTGGAGTAAACATTAACGGATATGTCGCCTTTCTCATACCAAGCCCAAATTAACAATGTGTTTTGTTTTGAGCCCATTCGATGTAGTCTTTGTCGAACATCATGAGGCGACACTCGAGGTACAACTTAACAATAAAAATCCAAAATGTATGGTTATGGTCATTGTCAATACTAACGAATAGTGACATTCTTGTAGGTCGGAAAGCTTCGGGAAAAACCCCGATCCCGTCGAATATGAAGCGCATCCTGATAAGCCCAAAAAGAGAGGAAAGCGTAGCATTATCAAAGATTACTTGATAGACTATACTGCCAATTCTAATCTCCATGGACTAAAGTATATTGGGGAGAAAGAACGAACTTACGTGGAGAAGTAAGTTAGTTTAAACTTACTTTGTTATTAACTTTTGTTTATTTTTCGCACTAAATTTAATGACTTATTATATTCCAGAGTATTCTGGCTGTTCATGTTTACCTGCTGCGTGGTACTTTGCGCCGGATTGATCAGAAAAGTTTGGATAAAGTGGAATGAAAGTCCGGTCATTGTTAGTTTTGCCGAAAACCCCACTCCTGTTTGGCAGGTAAGATTTTTTCGTTTTCTTCTGATATTATTTATGTACTTCTATGGTTTATCAATCTAAAACTAACTAAACTGTAAATGTGAACCTCTTGATTTCTTTGAGTCGTTTCTCGTATTTTGACTATTGTATCTACTATCCATGTTTGACTATTTTTTTAATTGTCCCCCATGGTTTTAGTCACGCAAAATTAGGTCTTTGGTTATTGCTTCGTTCCCGTGGGTCATTAAGTCATTACGTGATATTATGGAGCCTATGAGTTATCCTCTGTAGGCTCACACACTAGCTGTCGCATGTATGATAGTCATAAAATTTATAGGTACGCTAAAAACAACAACGAGATTTTCTTCCTTTATTTATTATCATTTCAGATCCCTTATCCTGCAGTAACGGTGTGTTTTGAAACTAAGGCAATGCAGAGGAAATTTAATTTTACCGAATACTTTCATTTGTATTCGAATAACCGAGATAATCTCTCCCTAGCTGAGTGAGTTTAATTTTGAAAAATATAATTTCCATATTTTTGTAACCATTAAACATTTTTAAACAACTGTTTATAATAATCACTTTTTTCTGTTTAAGACAACACATGTATGAAGATTTAACGATGGTCTGTGACGATCATCTTGCTCCTAAAAATGGTCGAAAGTTTGCACCTGGAGTTGATACAGTGAACAATATTAAATCCGTAAGCACTGAACTTTTAAATTCTATTAATTTATTTTCTTCGTGTATTCTATATCTTTAAAATGCATAAAATATTTCAGGTATCTCCAAATCTAACAGAAGTTTTCTTCGGGTGTAAATGGAAAGATTTACCAAGCGAAAATTGTTCAGAGTTATTTTCTCCAGTGATGACGGAAGAAGGACTTTGCTACACATTTAACACTTTGGGGCCAGAAGAAATGTTTAGATTGGACAAGTAAGTCATTCGCTTAACTATGAAAAATATTTAGAAAAAAAATATCCTTACCTCTGGAAAAATAACAAGTTCAAAGTACACAGTTTGAATATAAGAATTATGTACATCTACTTGCAGTTTTCCTTTACATTAAAACTAAAATATATGCAGTCGAAAAATTATTCCTCATCGCCGCCAACTGGTAATGTGTACAAATCTGGGTAACCTGACTAAAACTGTAATTTGTCATCAAAAAGTCAGGGAAATTCTTTTGAGCAACACGACACCAATTTACTAAAATTAACGCAATATTTTCTGTAATAGTTTGCATCACAACTATCCTTATTTGGAACATGAACAGCGAGCAGAATCATGGAGCTTGGAAGAAGGATACGCACCAGGAACACCTATTGAAACGTACCCACATAGAGGCTCAGTGAGTATTCGATTTATACAGATTTAATAAAATTTAGCTCAATACTATCTCTTCTTGTCTACTACGTCTGCCCGATCGGCAGGCTTAACAACTTAGATTTTTGATTAATCGTTTCACTTTCATCTTATTCGTTTCAAATATATCTACCGATCACAAGAATGGTAAAAATCGTATGTTAATTTTCCTCACAATTCATCAGGGTTACGGTGTAAAATCCGGACTGACCTTTTTGCTGAAAGCCAAAAAAGTGGATTTAGACTACCTCTGTAGAGGCCCAGTGCAAGGTTTCAAGGTTCGTTTGTTACAAAGTTTATTATATTATTCGTTGTTACATAGGTAAGTGCAATTTCATTATTTCACAGTAATACATAAAACGTGTAATTGAACACATTTCCTGTGATGTTCGTAGATACTGTTGCACAATCCGGCAGAGTTACCGAGGCTTTCACAACAGTACTTCCGATCGCCTCTATCGCAAGAGGTAGTTGTAGCGGTGAAACCTAAAATGATGACTACTTCCTCAGGCCTTAAACCTTACGAACCTACCAGGTAAGCGTGAAGGGTAGTTCTCAATGAAATTGCTCATAAAACTAAAATGTATTCAATATTGAGATTTTTCTTCAAATTTCTCTTTAGAATACATGTAACCAGTGAAAAGAAAGAAAATTTTCATTTAGTAATTCTATTTTTCTATAACAGTGTAACTTTTTCTTAACTTTAGCTTGGCCTCTATAGAAAAGAACACTTTTTTTAATTTTAAATTAATTAATTTAATTTAGTTAGATACTTACAGAAAACATAAAATCTTGACTGTACGTAGTCATGATCTCTACTTAAGATTTGACCAAAAAAAAAAAAAAAAAAAAAAAGATTTGACTTAAAAGTTTGAAACTGAATTATATTTTTTTTTTATTACATATGGGCTTGCTCTTGGCCCCAGACTTCCCCGAGGGCATAGACAGGGCCGACGATGGAGCGAGCTCACCCAAAAGATGCCTATGCACTCGTCTCTTGAATACATCCGGGTTATATGCATTTGGGAACACAGACGCCGGCAGGGAATTCCATTCGTTTGCGGTGCGCATAATAAAGGAATTCGAGAAACGCTGCGTGCGGATACGAGGAATATCGACCAAGAAAGGGTGGTATCCCGCCGTACGCCGTACGTCTCTAAGATGTCCGGTGGTAAAACGGAGACGGGGGAATGAGCTCGTGTAGCTCATGAGCACACTCACCGAAGTGCAATCTGTAAAACACCGCCAGACAGGCAACTTTACGCCGATGTGCTAGAGGTTGTAGCTGGGCCACCAGCTTCTTGTCGCCAATCAACCTCCTGGCTCTGCGTTCTACCGAATCCAATGCGGCCAGTTGGTATTTGGCTGAGCCATCCCATAGGTGACAGCAATACTCCATACACGATCGGACTTGAGCTTTATAAAGCGTCAGAAGCTGTCCCGGCGTGAAATATCGTTTAACCTTGTTAAGGATGCCCAGCTTATTCGCCGCAGTCAGTGCTTTGGACTCAATGAAAGTGCCGAAGTTGAGGTCAGAACTCAACTCCTTGCCAAGGAGTTCTAGGGAGCCGGTTACATTTACAGGTTCACCTCGGAAAGTAGGAGCCAGGGCGAATGGGCTCCATTTAGCGGAGAACAGACACGCTTGCGTTTTGGCGGCATTGAACTGCGCTAGATTGTGATGGCCCCATTGGGACACACGACTCAAGGCAAAGTTCACTCGCTCCACCATGGTCTCTCTCTGTAAACGTATATCGTCCCTACTGTCTTTTGCGCTGGCCAGATATCTCTCTACAACGCTACTGTCATCTGCGTAACCAACTATGCTAGGATTCAGCATATCGTTTATATGGAGCAGGAATAGTGTTGCAAAAAGGACAGACCCTTGAGAAACACCGGCATCAATGGCCATAAGGTCCGAAGAGCAGCTGTCGACGACCACTCTGATCGACCGTCCCGTCAAGAAGTCTGATACCCAGCTACAAAAGTCAGCCGGGATGCCATAAGCAGGAAGCTTGCTAAGGAGACTAGCGTGCCAAACCCTGTCAAAAGCCTTTGAGATGTCGAGCGAAACGGCAAGGGCTTCGCTGTTATTCTCAATGGCTTTGCCACAGCAATGTGTAACATACACTAGAAGATCTCCAGTAGACCGACCACGACGAAAGCCATATTGCTGGTCACTGAGTAGATTGTTGTCTTCTAGATACCTAAACCAGATAGATAGATACCAAATAACAAATTGTTGGCATACGCCAACAATTTGTTATTTAGTACCCTTTCCATGACTTTGCAGAGCATGGAGGTGATGGCGATTGGTCGATAGTTACAGGGATCGGCGCGATTATGTTCTCTAATAATTAATTTACCTCGCCTCAACTCTTCAAGTTAGCGTTCAAAGAATGTGTTGTTTTTATTTGTTCACAGACGACAATGCTATTTTCCAAGCGAGCGCTATCTTCAGTACTTTAAAGTGTACACTCAAGCAAATTGCGAGATGGAGTGTTTAGCGAACTTTACTTACACTCGATGCGGATGTGTGCATTTTGGAATGCCTTGTGAGTACTCTAAACACATGAAAAAAAGTAGCAAACTGCAATAATATTGGCCCTGAATATAATTACGTTATTGATCTCTACCCTGATGATTTTGCATTATTATTAGCATTTATGAGATATTTACCGAATAATACGCCCTGAAAGTCACATGACAAAACTGAAATAATATGAGAATAGCCCTGCTGATGTTTATTGATGAAAGTACGAGCAATTCGAGAAATACGGAATTATTTAGAATTTCCTACTTAATTTAGAAATCCTTCAACATACATAAAATCTATCTAATATTTACCATCGGTTTCTCGAACGAGTAATTAATGAAAGTGAAATTTATCTAGCACGCGTGCGCTGTTGTGATTGGTGAGTCCTCACTTCTAAGCGTTTTAATCGTGTCCTAGCTGTGGGTTGTAGGAACTAGGGACGGGTTTATCCCTACGACGACCATTTCCACCCATTGAAGAATGAACCTTTAATATGAATTCAAATATTATTGAAGATGAATGCTATGAACTAGATCTGTTCATCTTTATTCTATGTGTATCTTTTAAACCTAACGAGTTATAATTTTCTTTTGGATGGGAAATCATAAAATGACTTCTCCCGCCCTTACGAGTACTTCTTGACACGATATCCAGATGAATACAGATAGGCTGAAAGCCGACCCCTACATAGTTTGGGAAAAAAGGCTAGGGCTCTTGACAATTTGTCACAACACCTAATTATTTTCGTTCGAAAAACCAAGGGTAACAATCGTCATAACTGATGTCTCATAGGTAATGCACTCTGTGTTCCAGATGGTCCAAATATGGAGGTTTGCAATGCTGGCAGCAGAGAATGTATAAAAAAAGCACAGAGTAAGTCGGTCATCAGTAGGTAATGTACCAATCGGCTCATGACAGCATAGACCTGTCTCAGAATTATGTTCAACGATAATGATTCGTTAGATTGTATAAGTTACGTAACAAATTATCACAGCAGTATGGTTTTACCATAAAAACTCAATTTGTTGGCTTTCATGTAGGAGGCTCATTATACATATTCGGTATTTAATTTTCCCAATTTTATGTAATATGCTCTTGGAAAAGTAGGTGAGTTTATTAAGTGCCTACACACTACTCATTTAGCCTAAGCTTTTAGTTTTAATATCTACCGGTAAAATAATTAGAAAACCAGGCTTATTGTCCTACTGCAGGGCAAAAGCCTCTCATAAAAAAGCCACGAGAAAGCAGAAGGCGGAATTTCAAACTTACCAACCATTACCATTACCTTACAAACCATTCCCTCCGATCCTTAATTTTCGCTCTAAGCCAACTAACCATTTGTAACCTGTGTTACATTTCCAGTGGAACTGGTGACTATTGAAATTCAGTCTGGACTCGACAGTCGAGCATTGAACGAGTCTGAGTCTCTGGGAGAGGCCCTGGCAGTGTCATCTAGGTGCCGATGTCTACCAGCATGCACCTCAATCGAGTACGAGGCGGAAACTTCTCAGGCCGACTACGATTGGGCAGCCATTTTTAGAGCCTATAAATTGGATAACGTGTCCGAAGAATTAAAGGAGTAAGTTAACTACAATTACGCAAGCATTTTTTACAGGTTTTTGCAGATAGCTTTACATAACTGGGCTTCATTATTTAGTTCAACATTCCTCGCGGGGTCAGATTTATGACGTAGGCGACTGTTAATTTCAAATCTCAAGTAAAGTGGCAATTATAGCAGGTAAGTTACACTACACACTCTAGGCTAGACGTCCCCGACCAAAATTTGTCTTCTCCAACTCGCTTCGTACCATTTTTTTTTTCTCTGACTTGTAGGGTCCATAAGTCAGTGAAAGAGATCTTGATTTAGGCCATTTAGATATCAATGCTCTAAACAGACCGTATTTGCTAAAGCAGTAACAGCACCTCAACTACATAATACGATTTCGATGCAGTTCTCTGAACTGTGTCAAAAACTCAAAACCATCACTGACCAACCAGCAATTAAAGTTCAATTGGCATCATGTATTTGTTTGAATTTGAAGAGCAGTTGTTTAGCAATCGGTTGGCAGCACGAATCATGGAACTAAAGGTTGATAGTTTCGATGGGTTAGAAGCGTTATGACTTTATAAATAGCAGATATGACTAGTTCGCTAAAGGACTTAATCACGATATGACTAGATACCTACCTAGTTGGGTACCTATATTATTATATTTTTACCATGTAGGAATTGTTAAAATTGATAACATTATTTATGTCCCTAATCCGCATCACCGCTGGCGCCGGATGCTAAAAGCCCGATATCGATAGTGTTGTTTATGGTTCTGATAGATACCGATTTTGCAATATCTGCAAGGACCGCCAGAATGTATCCTGTCCTGTCAGTACTGTTCGCGGATGGAAATAGTCGATTTGGTAAAAAAACAAACCGCTTGACCTTCGTTAAAATTGTACTTACCCGTCACTTGTCTTTATAATTTTTAACACATTTTTATTATTATTCTGTATTTTAATAAGTTAAAAAAACAAATAAAGATTAGTAAGTCTTGTATCTACCTGCTAATAAAAAAGTTTGGCCAACAGCGTGGCCGGTTCCGTAATATCGTATTCGGTACTTAAACTATTTCTTGTTAACTTGCAACTTGTAAAACATACTTAGCTGTGATCTTTTTTCTTTTGACTTTTTCGTTACGTGGACTACAGCTGTAATTTTTGCATATCCAAAAGCGACCTTACAGCTGAAAGAGTGTGGAGATCATCAACCACCTTTACAGCGTATTATATTGTAAACGGATTTCCGAACCAAATCGTTAAAAGTCTATCTAGCGACATGAGAGAGTAGGTAAGTTTACTAAGATACCCTAAAACCGCTAAAAACTCCACGCTGCTTTTAGTTGTAGATTCTTAAAATTTTCATGTTTATTCATATCGCAAACTTTGTGTTTCCACACACGACTGATTTGAAGCTAACGACCTCTCTAAAATAAACTCCCGGTCAAATACCTTTTCTTGTGAGATGTTTTAAAACAAAACACCCCGAACAAAGTTTGTGTACCTACCTACTTCCTTAATTAATTTTTTTCATGATTACTGTTTCTAAATGACTGGTTCGTCTACGCAGAGCCTAAGGCTGCTGAGGCTACAAACTGAGGTTTTTGACAGCTGATTCCACTACGCTTACTCAGGGCAGGATGGCGGCTCCAGACTTAGGTTCAGGTTGTCAAACGATGTTTTTGTCATCGATGTTAGCGTTATTCAACACATAGAAAGTAGTTGAGTTTGCGTACATCATGATAATAAGCAGTGTTGGGCGTAATTAATTAACTTTTGTAATTTAATTACAAAATTAATGAAAAGTAATTGAATTACTTTAATTAAAATTACTTGTAATTGGAATTACTGTTATTCAATTACAATTAGTCACAAGTAATTCTAATTACATTAATTTGTAATTCAAATTACCCAATTACTTTTCACGGGGTAACATTGCAGGTAACATACAAAACCACCCAAATTGTGCGGTAGTTCGACAAATAACATTGGATAGAACGAGATGGTAAACGAAACGGCAACGACGCCGGTCAGTGTGTCCTTAGCGGTGATTTCGCTCACACACATATCGCCCGCGCATCTCTGTACTTATTTGCTGTTACTTCGTGTTATATTGTTGTGTGATTTCTTATGTCCAAGTACCTAGCTGATCCGGATAAAGACTTCAGTGCTAAACAGACATCCGGCCAAACATTTTGCTCGACAAAAAATTCAACTCAATTCATCAAAACATAGGCGGGGCATTAAAGTCCGCATATGTACCGCTGTGCATAAAGTATTCATAAATAAATAAATCCTGAGATTAAGCAGGTGTTTCTTAAGTATTATACATTAATGCCGTCATCAGGCCCTGTTGAGAGATTATTCTCATATGCCACAATGATTAATTTACCAAAATCTCACAAACTTTCTGATCAAATGTTTGAACAAAGAGTAGTGTTAAAGTCTAATTTAAAGTAAATCACTTTTTTTTAATAAATAAACACATTTGATGAATCATTCAACGTTTTATTAAACTTACTACCTAAACTTTAAATTAAATAATATACACAAGTAATTGAGTAATTGCAAATAACAATTACAATTACAAATTGTAATTGTTAGTTGAATTACTTTTCAATAATTTCAAGTAATTTGTAATTGAAGTCGCCAATTACAATTTGTAATTGTAATTGTTAATTTGTAGTTAATTACAATTTGCCCAACACTGATAATAAGTATATTCCATGGTTAGAGGAGGCATTTAGAACTTAAATATGTCGCATGACATAAAAATCGAATCAATAGTCCCCAGTTCTCAACACAGCCTTGCAATGATTCCACCGATGATGCAAATTCGAAAAACTGAAAATATTCTGTAAGAAAATAAAAAAAAATTGTAGGAGTAAGTTCCGACTCCATTGTCCTGACTCATTTTATTGTACCAACTAGATTAGAATAATCCATCATAATCAGAAGGTCTAAGTAGCTAAACGACCAACAGTGCGAAACGTATGAGCATTAAGTCTAATTAGCATAATTAGCATGTAGCAAACCAGTCATTGTTCTTCTAAAGTACTCCTCTTGTTTTCAGCCTGACTTACTCTCGCGTCATGGTGTTCTTCAAGGAAGCCCAATTCATCACGTCTCGACGCTCAGAGCTGTATGGCCAAACTGACTTCCTTGCCAACTGCGGAGGTTTACTGGGACTGTTCATGGGCTTCTCCATCCTTAGCGTTGCCGAAATTGTATATTTCCTAACTTTGAGGTATTTGATTTTAGTCAATACAAATAAGTAAATTTTTTTCGTGAGAAGCAGCACAAATCCCTGAAAAGAAACTATATTTTGTCGAAATTTATTTTTACTAACTTTTAAATTTACTTTCACCTGTCCCGTTGTGTGTATGTCATCAAATCTTGCAAGTTAAATTTGATTCATTTGCCGGTTTCTGATTGTGCTGTTTTTTTTTTAGTTGTAGGTTGTAGTAATTAACACGCTCTAGGTACATATTTATTTCGATTAAAGAGATACAGACTCAATCCCGTCTACATACGGCTCCAAATATATAGGCAGGACACCAAGTGAAAGATGAACAGATGGACAGTCATAGCGAAGTAATGGGTCAGGTATTCGCACCTTTTGCGAGCAAAACCCAATTAAGAAAAAAAAATGTAAAGACGTAGATTAAAAGAACTGATATTCCAAGAACACGCAATGATTACGTCCTAACTACTTAGCACGCCACTTCCGTTTGTTTACCAAGGTCCAAGGCCGATTAACATGCTGCCAGGATCCTACTTTAGCCCATTTAAGAATGTTATAAAATTTAGAAGAGGTTTTTACGTCTTCGGTTACGACAAATTTTAATTACGTTCGTGTACGACTGGGGAACTGGTGCAGGAATTAATTTAATTTGATACAAATGTTCAACTAGCTATCCCCCGCGGTATGCTAGCTTTTTAGTTACCTACTCGGCCTACTCCTCCCCACTCGTAGGTCATCATAGCGCGATGATCTAGCCTATGTGCTATTTTATATTTCTGAATCTGATTCTAACTACCGCCTGTAATTCAAAGTAAATTAGTTAAATTACCAAAATATGAAAAATAAACTAAAATATTAACTAATAATAACTAAATAACTACCCTTGGACAACTCACACAAGGTCATCTGATCCCAAACTAAGCAGAGCTTGTACTATGGTAACCAGACAACTAATAAACATAGGTACTTATATAATTAATAAATACATACATTATTATAAATAAATTACACCCAGACACAGAACAAAAAATCATGCTCATCACACAAAGTTTGTCCGGTGGGAATCGAGCCCACGACCCAGCTCGGCTTAGCAGTCAGGGTCACTAACCAACAGGCCCGTCAATGAATTATTAATTATTGTAATAAGTTTATTTTTTATATTTTTCACATTTAGGTAACTAATAAGTTCATTTTTCATATTTTGCCAATTTACTTTTAATTAAAAAAATACATAATAGTAACAATCGATATTCTTTACCGAAATAATAAAAACTGTTACTGCCCTTGTGATTGAGATAAATGCGAGATGTCTGCATTACGAGCCTATAATAGGCAACCAATTTTGTTGGAAAATACGTCATCGATATTAAGCCAATATTCTACGAAACACAATCAACTACTATAAAAATAATGTTTTAAATGCTTCTATTAAGTTTGAATTTTGCCGCTCTTATCTTCTAGGCCCGTATTAATAGACGTCACTCAATTCTGAGACGCTCTCAAATCTCTTGCTGTCCTTGTCATTCTAAAGGGAAAAAATAAGGACAGCAATAGATTTGAGAGCGTCTCAGAATTGAGTGACGTCTATAGCATCCATTACTTCACAGAACTACAGAATTCGTATGGTGTTAGTTTGCTTATTGTGAAGTGGAGCAACAATGAATAAATTTAAAATTTAAATAATTATGATAAATTTTAAGACAAATAAACTTTTTCACAGATTATGCTGTCTTCTATGGCGCCGGCGTAGCAAGCAGCGGCGTATTGATTTTGCAAGGAATAATTCCGTTCCCGGGCCGAGTCCTAGCAAAGTGATTCACCCTTGCAGCGAATAATGGCTTGACATGTTGACCTGATAATCATTTTTCATATTACCTATTAAATTACATTGCCTTTGTATAATTATTTTGTAATTTTCACATAGGTAGGTACCACTTTACTATTTTATTCACTGAAAATTTGCAATTAATCTCGAATCTCTTTTTCTTAATAAAAATTAAGTAGACAACTCTTTATAAGTACCTACTATAAATGTGTTAGAAATGAAAATAAAAATCTGTTTCACCAATAATTCATTTTTATTTAATTACACAGTACTGGGTCCACTAGGTTTTTTCTTTGGGGCATAGCCAATTCTGTTATGGATTTCTTCAATAGTTTTAATCGTTTGTAATGGCTTTGGAGTGTCTTCCTGCATTTCAGTAGCTGAAGATGAATTATTTCTTTGGTCAATCAGAAAAGCTTCATATTCCTTCAAATCATCAAGCTTCAATGTAATTTCCGTTAAAGGTCTCCGAATCATTTTACCTGAAAATACAGAATTATTACTTTAGACCTTATATTGTCTAAAGTTTAGACAATATAAGGTCTATACAGAGTGGAAAGTTTTAATGGGCCCCGGAAGAGAACTACTTTATAGTTAAAACAGATAATTTTATTCCTTTATTTTTGAAAAGAAACAAAATGGCATTCAAAGATGTTTGAAAACATGTCGCACCCGGGAATTGAACTGGCTTACAATTAAACAACACCTGTACTTTTACGACATTTATCGATAAGATCACTTATAAGAATCAAATCTTTCAAACAAACACGATAAATTAAATTAGAGGAACCATGAAATTTTTAGATTTATGGAACAAGCCAAAAGTTATACATTGGCAAAACAAAAAAAAAATACACTTTATTTTGACAAATTAATACAAAATTTTCACGAACGCAGTGTTTTTAAAGTTAGGTTGGCAGTGCTGTAACCGCAACAGTGACGTCCGTTAATTCTCTAAAAATCGATAATGTTATCG
Organism: Athetis lepigone; assembly: GCA_033675125.1. Taxonomy (NCBI): domain Eukaryota; kingdom Metazoa; phylum Arthropoda; class Insecta; order Lepidoptera; family Noctuidae; genus Athetis; species Athetis lepigone. Next base: position 9,705,629 of record CM066224.1, read on the forward strand.
ATAAATGAGTCCAAAAATTACACATGTGCACAGATTTAGTTTACTGCTCATATTTAAAACAAGTTATAAAGATCAGTTTATATCAAACTTATGGGCTGTGCGTTGATATATTAGATTAACATTTACTATATGTATATAGATTATCGAATACAGAGGTGTAATCAAAAAGCAGCAGATTGTATAATCGCCTTTGTTTTATAGGCACCAGTTAGACATAGCCATTGCGTGACTATACTAGTCACGCAATGGCTATGAAAAAAGACTAGAAAAAAGTAATTTTACTAAAAAAAAACATTTAGATCAATCAGTGTCCTTTGAGCCACACCACGAGTCTTGTCTGTACTTAAGAGACTCTGCTGATTGCTGTAATAACACCAACTTGGATAAATTTAAAGATTCGAATGAGATACAATGACAACGGGGACTTGACAGCCCGTCCAGCTGACAAACGATCGATTAACTAACACAAAAGTATCAACCATACTTATGGTTTAATTTAGTAAATTATAATATTATCCCAATACAGTAGAAGTCCTTCAGACCTCTAATAATAATAATAACAGACAAATAAATCTTTCTCTTTCCATTTAATTAAGAAAAGGATAGAAAATAAAATATTAGTTCAGTCCTATCAAATTTAGACACTCTATAGATAATTTAGACGCGATCACGCGATTTAAAAACATGGCGTCTAAATATACGTCAATTTTCTTAAGGCGCTGTCTAATTTGACAGGATTAAACTAAAATCTATCTTCTGTCCTTTTCTTTAAGAAATGAAAAGAAAAAGATACATTTAACTTTAATTTAGTTTCATTTCAAGTCGAAAATATTTTGATCGATATAACATGTTATGAAAATATTTTACTTTTCACATCACTAGTTCGAACAATTTTGTTTGTTTGACGTGACGTTGCATAGTGTACACGTCAATATTGCCCAGTTTCAATTGCAAATCTATCGTTTTGTGCTTTATTCTCGTGAAAAGCAAATACATTTTAACTTTAAAACTTATTTAAACGTAATTGAAACTTACCAAAATGCTGTATCTTGAGGATTATTTGGAAAGTAAGATCTTCTTTGTTCTCCTGTGATGACGTAATTCACTGCTTAAGTGTTGGCACTATTGTGGCGTGCTTTGCGATGGCTAAAAGTAGCGCCAAAATATGAAATTTATTTTGCAATATTGACAGTTGTTTATTTATGTATTTTTTTGTCTAATTTCAGTGATTGAGCACCTCCCCCAAGAGCTGAGGGACAGGTTTACTGAAATGCGTGAAATGGATTTATCTGTCCAAAGTAAATATATAAAAATTTGTTTTTTTGAGACAATAATTATGCCTTTGTTTACTATTGCTAATATGTTGGATTTCCTCTCAGATAACATGGATACATTAGAGAAAAGAGTTCGTACTCTTTTCGGTGGATGTAGACGAGGAGAGGTGAACACTGACCAGGCCAATACTGAATTTTCTGACATCAAACGAGGATACAACAAGACTATTGAGGAAGCTGATGAAAAAATGGCTTTAGCTAATCAGATGTATGACTTAGTTGACAGATACTTGCGCAGACTTGGTAAGAAAAACATAGTTATAACATCTTCATGTAATCAGATAACATAAATACTCCGCCCCTAAGACTACCCACTGACTTGAAGAGTATTCACTCTTCAAGTTTCGCAGTTTGTATTCTTATATGCTTAGATCATTTAAATTTCAAAACGGAAGCTGTGGTGGGTCACTAGTTCTTAAATAAATTTTAGATAGTTAAAGGCCATTGTTTCTGTTTTTTTATTATTTCTATCATATTAACATTTTCCTGAAAATGAGTAGATTTAAATCTTATTATTATAATTCCTGCAAAGCATAACATGTTAATAGTAGTCTTAAATTCACAGATACGGAGCTCCATAAATTTAAATGTGAACTTGAGGCCGACAACAAGGGTATTACTGAATTGTTGGAGAAACGGTCTCTTGAACTTGATGTTAATACCAATCACACTAGCACATCTAACAACAACCACTATAAGGAAAACAGGTAAATTATTTAATTTTCTCACTTTCTCACAAGCATTTATAATTGTTTGTGTTCGAATATCACGATAGCCTACTGGGTTATGCATCTCCCTTTGATACAAGAGATGGGACTTTGTTACCAAAGTGAATTTTTCAAATTGTTAACAAAGACAAGAAAAAAGGTAACACATCCTAAGTTTATTATGAATATTACTGGCATTGGGGAAGGAAAACACTGTGAAGAAAGCTGTACCTACACTACATACATATGTAAGCTAGATTATTACAGATGTAGGCCTGAATGTGATCTATGCTTGTGCCTTTCCTGTATCGGAGAAGACTTCCTCCTGTGGTGTGACAGTACTTGGCAAGTATTAATAAATAATTCGGGTTTTATAAATATTGAACAATAAGATTTATTCAGAGCGTAGAACTGTAGGTTGACAAAACTGGCCAAATTGCATGGATGGTACTAGGCTCTAATCTATGTAAGGCTGTCAGATTTTATGCAATTCTATTGGTTGATTTCTCTCACTGCTGCTATACCTCGCTCAGCTTCGACAGACAGGACAGGCAGCCTTAGTTCGGGGTACAGTTCTGTATAGGCTGGGTGGTACAGTGTAGACAGGCCTTTTCTTTTGACGCTTGCTTAGTGTACATCCTACACAAAAGTTTAAATATGAGTTATCGGGCTCGGACAGCATAGCACTGCATGGTAATGTAAATAAATTATTATAAATACGAAACCATTACAGGTATCGCATCCGAGCCGAAAAACGGCGCGACAGCTGGGGCAACCGCGAGTCCCGCGGCCATGCGTCTGGAAATCTGTCCAGAACTGATTCTGCTATTCAGGTAGCTAGAATATTACCAACTGCCTTTCATAAGCACTTTTTCTGGTGTATGTAACCCATATAATGCATACGCCATGGTGTATGTAATGCATATAACCCGGATGTATTCAAGAGAAGAGTGCATAGGCATCTTTTGGGTGAGCTCGCTCCATCGTAGGCCCCGTCTATGCCCTCGGGCTAGTCTGGGACCAAGAGCAAGCCCATATGTAATAAAAAAAAAAATGTATGATTGTCAACAAACTCCCCTTAAAAGCGGCAAAACACTTTCGGAAATTTTATGTGTATAATTTTAATCGAATTTTGGGTGGTTTGGAAACATAGTTCCAGCAGGATATCACAGAACCAGTAGGTGGCGCAGCTGTTAATTCTGTATCTGTAAATGTTTAAATTGTTTAAGGCTGCATTGGGCCGAGACTCCTACTCACTGGGCCAGGCTGGCAGTGCTATTGCTGCTGCTGCAAGTCAAGCCATCGCAGCAACACAGCAGGTAAGCTTTAGATGAGAATAACAAAGAAATACTAATCCTTCCTCTATTAGTTACATAGACTATGATGGTGTAACTGGCTATCTTCTTGTTATACCATATACCATGTTATACAATGTCTTATTGTTATACCATGCAATGATATGGTTTAAGGATTATTTAATCTGTGTACCAGAAACTAATAATTTTATATTGTTATTTGTATAGATGCAACACGGTCGCCGCACGGCCTCGCTGAAAGCTTCCTACGAAGCAGTTGCGGGTGGCGAGCTGGCACACCACACTGCGTTGCAGACACACCACACACATCATGATCATGGTAACTAAACAATCTTATCTTTTTATATATAAATAAAAAAACTGAAAATGTGTTGCTAAGCTCTTAATTCGAGAAATGTTGAACTAAGGCTAATTTTCCTTTTTATTATAATTGTTAAGTCCGAGAGTTCAAGAATAAGAACTCTGTTGAGTTATGTAGTTTATAATATAGCTGAAATGCAAACCTTTACTTTACGATTGAGTACCTTTTAAGTGTTTTCTACTATTACAGGACATGGCGCCATGTCGTCTGGCCACAGTCAAAGCACCACTGTTCATGGTCACCATACTACTTCTCACGGACACAACAATACATCTGCTTCTACTACTAAGAGGAACAAACAGAAGTAAGTGTAATTTACTGTTTATTTATAACATTGTACGCAAAATGCTATATACTGCAACGCCTTATGGCATCACTCGTGATTTTATTTGTCGATCTGTCACAAGAAGTTTCATAAGTTAAAAAAAAACAGTATATTTAAAAGGAGACTATTTTGTTACAGGAAAAGCACTAGCTATAGCAGCACTACAGGCGTATCTGCTCACAGCACACAGGCTATCGCGTCGGCTGCCAGTCGATCATCTTCGCCTACTGTTGTGTACGTATTTTCTATGTAATTTGTTATTTTGTATGTATATTATTATTTTAAAGAATTTTAAAATGTAATTAAGAGCATTTACCCCGTTTGACCGTTTGACGGCACGTAAAGATAAGGATGCAGGGGAGAATTAGGGAAAAAAATAAAAATAATTTATGAAAAGGCTTTTAGGTAATTTAATTCATAATGAAATATTATTCACAATTTAGTGTCTTTGAAAATAAAAACTAATACTTATACTATGTTATGTATGAACTATGGTATATTATTTTAACGCCAAAATTCCTTTTATAGTTTTGGAGATTCACCCCCACACTATTCACCCTTTTTGACCCGGTACGTTAACTAGGTCAGCGATCTCGCCGCATCCCCACGATCCCTCAACCCTCGTAATCAGTGCCTGTGTAAATTTCTATGTACTAAAAGTATATGTTATGTTTCTAGGGCCATGAATACCGTTGTAAACAATGTTCCCATTGAAGAACCCATGGAAGAGGAATGGACATACGACCCCAACGAACCCCGCTATTGCATTTGCAACCAGGTTTCTTATGGAGACATGGTTGCTTGTGACAACCAAGATGTAAGTAAACCAACAAATAGAATCAATTACATTATAGATAGAAAAATTGTGGGATGGGATCTGAGAACTATTTACATTATAGCTACATGATTGTTTGTTTTTATTTATAAATGATTTCAGTTGTCAGGTTATCATAGTAGCTATAGATTCAGCCTAGTTTGGGATTGGATGTAGTGTGTGAGTTGTCGCAAACCATTTATTATTATATACTTATTTCAGTGTCCGTACGAGTGGTTCCACTACCCGTGCGTCGGCATCACCGCTCCACCGAAAGGCAAATGGTACTGCCCACAATGCCAGACCAACATGCGTCGCAACCGCGCCCACCGAAAGAACTGAATTAACTCCACGACGATTTTACTGCTTAATGCTTAATCTCATATCGTTATTATGCCATTAATCTACCTGTATACCTTATGAAATAAATAATTCCTTGTGCATTTATGTCTATATTTTAATATTTCATTAAAATTGTATTTGCTACCTGATTTCAATGATCCCTCTTTATTCGAAAGCCTACTTGTAAATTATCTATTCGACATGGTCGAAAAGTTTTAGGCAATGCTCGGTAATAAATGAGCCCGTGCTAAACGGTAAGCACTAAGTTACCATGTTTTGCCGGGGTTGCGGAATAGTTCTAATAGTTACCGTGGCCCCGGAACATTGGGCAACCGAGGGAACGTGGGTGGGTTTTAGGCTAAGTTTACATGGCCGCGCGGAACCACGAACCGCGCGGCCATATGAACTTAGCCTAAGTCAGTAAAAGTGACCGCCCTCCCGGTCAAGTCATGTGTTGATTTCCCATCCATAAAAAATACCATATTTGACATATTTCATTAGTGTAACAACCGTACACTTGTATGTAATAAAATAGGATAAGTGTCGGGTACTTTGGTCGCAATACAAACACAACAGTCTTCACAATTAGGACACCAGCAGCAGTTGCTAAATTTGGTTAAGTAAAAAGGGTCCATGCCCTCGAATAGCTAAACCCTCGAATCTAGTAAGATAGCGGAAATGAACGCAATCACTTGCTTGGAACATTAAAATAAACCTTAAGGTCATAGCTCATTAGAGCCACCCGGCACCCACTCCGCGCCGAGTCGCCTCCTGCGGCTAGTATAAAGTATTCTTTATATGGACTTTTATGGACATGCGCTCACATCAACTCCGTAGCGTCACCGGATCGCCTCGGTTATAAGGCGAGTCGGTGCGGAGTGGGTGCTTGCTCTAATGAGCTATGACCTTTATTTTTGAATCAATGTGCACCAATTTTTTGCAGAGGCATTTCTCTTTCATGGAAAATTTAATGAATATGGAAATAAATAGGTCGATTAGGAGGTCGATCGATCAAAATTCTCATGTGACAACATTCCTAATTGGAAAATTCCCGTACCGTTATTTTTTTATTTGTCGATGGTTTGTTATAGTTGTCACCTTAGGGTGCGTTCCAAAAAGGGTAAGAATTACACGGAGTAGTGCGAAAGTTACTCTAGGGCGTTCCGAAATGAGCCGAGTGAAACCGAGGGTAACCGAACAATTACTCGACAGCTACCCGAGCAGTATTTTGGAACGCTTTCGGTAGAGTAATTTTTGCACTGACAAGTGCGATTTCTCACCCTTGGCTGAGCGTCGTTAAAAGTTACCTGACATAAATGTCAGAATCATATATGGGCCAGGGCCAATGTTGAAGTTTGATGTTGAAGAATGGATTTACTAAAGTAGAAACGAACAGGTAGTACATAGTACTGATTTATTTGCAAAATATGCTTAAAAACACAATTTTCCTTCTTTGCAATAGAGATAAAAGGTTATGTTGACAGTGTCATCATATGACCCTAACCATCATGACCCTAACCCAAGAATTTTAAATAAAGCTGGATACTGCACCTATAAGAAATAATATTGAAGCCAAGTTAATAATATAAGCGAGATAAAAAACATACGAAAAAATGTTTTTTATCTCGCTCACACTTCAATTATGATTTAAGTGTACATGCGAGATAAAAAACATACGAGGGGTTAATAAACTTGGCTTTAATTATTTCTTCTACGTTCAGTATCCAGCTTTATTTAAAATTCTTGCCCTATCCCGTTCCAAAACAATAAATCGCTCTGTAGCGTTCAAAAACAGTATAGCCGTTCTCTTTCTTTCGTTGTTTCTATCTCTTTTTAATTTTCGAGTGAATTATTCGTACGTTTTGGAACGCACCCTGCGTAAGGTTATCACACACAGACGAAGCAAGTGACATAAACATTCAATTTCTAGAATTCAATCGAATCACTGAATCATTCAGTAGTTCAGATCGAGTCGCGTCAAGGCGTGAACCGATTTTAAACTTTATATTGAAGAGCCCATCTTACATTTTCGCTTGTCTTTATTCGCTCCGACGAAGTCAGTCATTCAAGTCAAATTTGACAATTTAGTTATTCTGGAAATTTGTCTTTGCTTTGTGCTAGAGCTAAGGCAAGAGCGTTACTATTGTTGCGGTGTGAAATAAAATAAATTATTGTTTGAAAATTAGCGTGTTTTGTGCAGAACCATAAAACATGTCTGAAATTAAAATGAAGGAGGTTTGTAATATTTTTTTTCTTTTTTACTCCGACAATGTGGAAGCCGTAAGAAAATGTATTTTGTTAGGTTTAGCCTGGCTGCTGCTTATGTTTTATTTATTCGTTTCTAGCTGCGCAGCGATATCGACGAGCTCAATGAGCTGTTGAAACAGGCGAAAAGGAAAAGGGCACAGGATTTATTGTCACTAGAAGTGAGAAGATTGGAAACTGAATGGATAAACTTGAGAGATGCAGCACAAGCCGCGGAGGCCGGAGCCTCGCCGGCGCCATCCACCGCATCGGCTGCGTCAAACAGGAGATACCAAATAAAATTAAATGGTTATGGTAAGTAAAGTCCTAATTCCTTCTAATTAGCAAGTCATGCATGCTGTCATGATCACAATAACGTTAGGTACGTTCAATCAATATTTATTTTTATGGGGCAGCTTTTTCGTCGGTGATTTTTATTTATAAATCTTGTTTCAATAATATTTAAAATTGTCTATAGGTATTTTTTGGTACACACCTATTTGTCACCCAAGTTGCATCTGCAAGAGCACAATATTTTCTACAAATATCTTCATTTCCATATTTCAGGCTGGGATCAATCTGATAAGTATATCAAAGTGTTTGTAACATTGAAGAATGTTCAATCTGTGCCAAAGGAGCAAGTTTACTGTAAGCTTACTGACAAATCAATGGAACTTCATGTTGAAAACCTCGAGAATAAAGACTACTTGCTTGTTATCAACAAACTTTTGGAGCCTATCAATGTTGAAGAGAGCCATTGGAAACAGAAAACAGGTAGCTAATCCATACTAATATTAATATTATAAATGCGAAAGTAACTCTGTCTGTCTTTCTGTCTGTCTTTCTCTTCTTCACACCTAAACCACTGAACCAATTTAAATGAAATTTCGTACAGATGTAGTCTGGGACCCGAGAAAGGACATTGGATAGTTTTCATCCTGGAATTCCCCCGGGAACGGGAACTATTATTCCACGCGGCCGAAGTTGCAAAAGCTAGTGTATTATAAATATAATATATCTTAGATCCCATCTATACATCTTATGGATTATGCTGTATTAAAATTCCTTGTTATTCCATAATGTTTACAACAGTGTCCCCTTTGTGACATCCAGACATGTAAATGAGTAAAAAATTGCTGTTGTTTGCCTTATTTAACTACTAGATGTATTTTTTTGTCAGCTTCACCAATAATACTATCCGAAACTGATGGATAATCCAAAATAACTTCATATCCTTTACTGGCTCTCATGTAATATTCCTATATCCATATGCAAATCCGCAATTTTATATCCATAAAGTCCCTGAAGCAAATTTAATCTATTAATGTCTATGGACTTGTAACTACGCAGTTGTCATATTCATATTGTTCACAACTAATCTTTTTTTGGGGGTGTTAGTGGCCCTACTATCACCTCCAGGGTCATAGCCAACCTCACCTGCACATGGTACACCCTGCTGATTCACTGACGAGGCTCAGGTCTCTTCACAAAGAGGAGACCATCGCAGTCATATTGCATATATTTTTGTTATATATCTTTCTTTGTTTGAGATATTGTAAAATAAACATAGTTGTGGCAGATTGTGGTGTGTTTTCCACAAATGCCATCAATAAAGAGTTGAAGTTGAATCTTTTTTTGTTTTCTTACAGATATGGTGGTGATATTCTTAGCAAAGTCTCGCCCCAATGTTAAGTGGTCCCACATGACGGAGCTGGAGAAGAAGTTTGAAGACCAGCGCAACAGCAAGCTTAAACCAGCAACCCCAGAGATGGACAAGTCTGATCCCCAGGAGTCTATCATGAGCCTTATGAAGAATATGTAAGCCTTTTTTCTCAGCACTATTCACTACATAGTATGAAACTAAGTCACTTTCCGCTGTCTGTCTGTCCATTTGTGTGCTTAGATCTTTAAACTTTGCAACAGATTTTCAAAAGCTAGTATATTATATCTCATTGATGGCAGTTCATAGTCAATGTTTCCTTGTTAAATAATTGTATATTGTTTCTAGGTACGAAACTGGTGATGATGAAATGAAGAGGATGATTTCTAAGGCCTGGTATGAAGGCCAGCACAAGAAAAAAACAGACACTTTAGATCTGTAGATTGCAATAAGCTTATGAAAATAGTTTGTATGTGAAATTACATCTTAAGAATAAATTAAATCAGATTTTTTAAGAATTACTTAGCTTTACTTATTTTTCCTTTTTTACTATTATTATCGATTATCGATGTGAATATTCTATTATACTGGAAATAATTAGGTCAATCTATTAGTAAGTAACCTACTCGTTATCCAGTCAGGGCTGATAAAAACAATGTTAATTATAACACACAATATTTATTTTCTATGAATAGATTAGATTAGAGATCATAATAACATTGATTTAAAGTTTACTACAAGTTTACAATAAATATAAGATTAGGTTGAGAAATTCATAGACTCGTCGTTTAATCCACCTTGATAGGGTTGTAGTTCGAAGATACGGGCAACCAGCGAAGACTCCTGAAAAATAAACAAGTAAGTAAATAACTAACTATTCCTATGATCAAGCTCACCGAAATGTTCCAAATACAATATACATACATCTTTTGTGATTTTTCAGTACGGCTTGGCGTCAGCATTTGCATCAAAATAGCGCATACATACGCTGCCTGCAGTGTGTACAAAAGACATTGCCAGTTAAAGACGGTAAATTCGCTGTCAGATTCCATTTTCCTCATCATTACGGAGCTTATCCTATTACGGTTTCGAGCCATCTCCGCATTTCGAGAACGAGTATCAATTGCTTCGCGTTCCCTGTTTTCTATCTTGCCGCTATGTTCAACTCGGCGGATTACTTTACTTCGCCGTTCTGAGTCAGCAGATCGACTTAGCCTGACGTCGTCCCTAATTTTGCGGAAGTTTCGCCGGTCAGCAGAACGGGCCCTTCGGTCCATCATCAAAGTGCGCCTTTCGTCACCATCAACTCTGTCGGCTGACCTTGACTGTACTCGACTATCCGCGGTCCTAAATTCGCGAATATTTCTTCTATCCATCTGAATCCTATCTAGAGATAGTCTGTGTTCAGGACTTAGACGATTTTCGTTACGTGTTTCCCTGGACATCCTGTACCTTGATTCCCTCCTACTATCAATGTGTCTATCATTATCACGGGCAATAAAATTGTTAATCTCTTTGAATTCGCCGATGTTTCTTCGATCTACTTGGGTCCTTTCGAGAGAAATTCTATTGATTTGATTTTTTCTTGCATCTCTAGTGTTCCTAGAAATCTCGTTATTTCTACTTTCTCGTCGCTCTTCGAAATTTGAATTCCGGGATTCCCGAGTATCTCTACGATCCCCTTGGGTTCTCTCGCGAGATAATCGTTGCTCCAATTTGCCCATTATTTCTTCCCGTGTATCCCTTGACATCCTCACACTCTCTTCGCGTCGTTCGTCAATGTTCCTCTTATTTTCAACGTTCATTGTAGATTCACGAGTATTTCTGCGATTTATCTGGTTACTCTCGCCGAAAAGTCTTGACTCCAGACTTTCCCTATTTGCGTCTCGAGTTGTCCTAGATATCCTATCGTTACGGCTTATTTCTGGGCGAACATTTAAGTTTCTTACGTTTTGGGTATTTGTTTCCCTGGAATCAAGAATATTTCTTCGATTCATCTGGATTCTCTCGCTAGAAAGTCGTTGCACCAGATTTCCCTTATTTTCGTCCCGAGTTTCCCTTGTCAGCCTCTCGTCTTGTCTAATTTCTCGGCGTGCAACTATGTTTCTTTCATTTTGAGTATTCCGAATTTGGGATTCGCGGGTCACTCTTCGAGCCACCTGCATTCGGTCGACATAAGCACGTCTGTCAATATTTTCTTTGTTTTGCTGCCTAGATCCTCGATGATCAACTCGCTGTCCACGACGTTCCTGCATTGTATCAGTGGATAATCGTCGATTTTCCCGGTTGTCTTCACGAGCATTCAGACGAATTCGCATGTCACGGATTTGATCTACCGATCGAGTATTCTCTGAAAGCTGCCTAGACTCTCGACGATCATCCCGCTGTTCACGACGTTCCTGCATTGTATCAGTGAATAATCGTCGATTTTCCCGGTTATCTTCACGAGCATTCAGGCGAATTCGCATGTCACGGATTTGATCTACCGATCGAGTATTCTCTGAAAGCTGCCTAGACTGTCTACGATCTTCTCTTTGTTCACGACGTTCCTGCATTGCATCGGTGGATAATCGTCGATTTTCCCGGTTTTCTTCACGAGCATTAAGACGAATTCGCATGTCACGGACTTGATCTACCGATGGAGTATTCTCAGAAAATGGCCGCCGTTGCTCGTTGTCTCGATACAGTTCTCGGCGTTCATTTTTATGCTCACTATAACGGCTTATGTCAGGTCGAATTGTAGATTCGCGTCGCACTACACGCAACCTTTCCCTAGTAACACGCTGCCGATTGTTCATATTAGAAGTTTCAATGCTAGGCTCTTCATCTTTAGTACGGATAAGGACACGACGTGCATCTCTGTTTAGTGTGATCCTACGTTCAACAGATCGAAGTTGCTCTCTCTGCATTTCACGTTGAGAATCGAACAAGTTTTCAGAAAGACGTTCATTACCCATGCGCTCGGTTCTGTAATCATGTCTGAAGAAACTGTCACGTGAGGAATCGGTGTAAGCACTGTCATGACGGCGTTCTATGGCATCCCTTGATGTACGATCAACTACTCTGCGAGTGAGATCTTGAGTTTTCAGGTCACGAATAGATCGGGCGGAATCTTCCCTGTGGTGTGCATCCAGGAGACGTTCGCGACTTTGGGAGACTGTAGGATGTCCAAGACGATATTCAACTCGAGAGTATCTGGCTATTTCAGAGGGACTTTGCCTTGCAACCCTTCCTCTGATATCTACCAGCGGTCGCTCCGTCGAAGGACGAGTGAACGTAGAATCCCGTTGGGTTAGTTCATACCGACGATCTTCACGGATTTCATCCCGTTCATTTAGTTGTCGCAGGGCAGGAATTGTTTTGGTGAGCCGGTATGTTCCATGAAGCGAAGACCTCGTGTCTTGAAGTGGAGCAGATGAGAGACGGTCGCAACACTGTTGCCTGCCATCAATGAGGTTGCGATCGGTGAAAGATGCAATAGGTTGAATAACCGCGACTATCGCAAGCAGTAGTAAACGCCAGTTATTCATAGTAACTGTGTGCTGATAAGGTGTGGTTTTCTTCCTTTCGCGATGAATCTGTTGGAAGTGTACCGGTGGCGGTCGCTTCCGAACTGAATTTTGAAGCGCGAGCCCCGGCTTATATACGGCTTCGGAGACTGTGTCGATACAATGCTTATTAGGCGCTAGAACGCATTCAATTTTCAGCTTCCCACACGCCAAGCTTTTTCAATGTGGATAGTCTGATCTAGATCCTTGGCTTATAGCTACAACATAAAGATACAAAAATGTCACATCACACTGCCGTTAATTACACAATGTTGCAGAAAAACTAAGTAAGTAACATAGCAAAAAATATGTCGGGAACTTCATTATTATTTAGTACAAAGGATTTTTAAGAAACCTTAATCTTCGCGGATTTTCTATATAAAGTATGAAAGTACCAAACTGTATTCTTAGCTTACGAATAATATTCTGCATTGAGAGACAAACTTTTTGCCGTCGGCGTCGTAAAAACGGTTTTCCGGTAGCAAAAACATTATCCCCAATTTCAAAGTTTTTTCCATCGACATCGCGGTTAAGATTATAAAGTGTTAATCAGGTTTAATATTTTTTTTTGTGAAATATGTAACTGGTTACAAATGTTTCAGTAGTTTTACATATTCAGAGAAATATAATACGTAAGTACTTGATTCTATAATAAGTTCCTAACTATTATATAAAAGTAAAAGCATTGCGAAAATTGTAAAGGATCAAGATGATTTAAGTTTCTTATGTCGCGCGTATTATCGCAGGACACAGCTGCACAAGAAAATTTGTCCCTGCGCGTAAAATAATTATCTGATTGAACCCGTTGGAGCAATAAATGGGATCCATAAATTGATTTTCTATGACGTCAATAGAAAATATGGTTGGGTAGGTCCTATTTCTGTCTATCTCATTCTTCTACCGGTTATATTATTGAACCTGACTATTATTAGTGTAATTATTGTATTTTTATCGATTTGTACTTTCTGTCATAATAAACATATTTTTTGTCTTAAATTTGCACCTGCCATCATATCTCTGCACTACCGATGGTTGACTGGTAGATAATGCCTAAGGCATTGAGTCCGCCTCTGTACATTAATTTTGTGCATAAAGAATAAATAAATAAATAAATATTAGATAATATAGGTAAACCCAAATCTCCCTTACCTTTGGATGCAACATAATTAGAAACAACATGCCGCCCGGAGGGGTGTTGTGGTATATTCCGGATAAATTTATACGTGACAATATGCAGGGTGGAAACTGTGGCAAGTTTCAAGATCAAGATTATTTTACTTAACCTTTCGACGACCAAGCGACAGGTGGTTGTCGCGCTGCTATTGTATCTCGAATCACGTGTGTTCAAACTAAGGTTTAAAGGAAACATTGCTTTTTTTTTTAAATAAACAACACTGTATTCGATGGTTTTCAAAAATTCGCTTGACAAACTCGGGAATCGAAGCGGTTCAAATCTAAAAAAAATACACTGAGTATTTTTATGATATCAAGGACATTTATAAGGACCAAATCTTTCTTACAAACATGGTTAATTAAATTAAAGGAAAACCATTAATTTTAAGAATATTTAATTTACCATGTTTATTTGAAAGATTGAATCCTTCCTTACAAACGACCCTATCGATTAACGTCATAATAAAAGTACAGCATGTTATTTAAAAAAAAATGTTTCTTTTTTTTTAGTAAATTATTCTATGTTAATGATTTAAAGTAGGTACTTTTCTTCCAGGGCTCATTATAGCTTTCCAGCCTGTATTTAATGATGCGACTTCACTTGGCGTATTTGGAAAAATATTTGCGTTACTTGGATAATTCAAACTATTTACGTCATTTTATTAGAATTAGGTTCAGTAGTTTAGGCGTGAAGAAGAGACAGACAGACAGAAAGACAGAGAGACAGACAGAGTTACTTTCGCATTTATAATATTAGTATGGATGATGCGTACTAGTCAAGTGGGTAGATAAATTAGTTATAAGTAGTTATGATGGTCAATTGTAAGTCCTTCCTTACGGCTTACGGCAATGTAAGCTTTTAACTTTTCTGAACAAAATTTTGCATCTAATGTAAAAATTCACGGTCTTCCTTTTATTTGTGATACTATGCTACTTTGCAAAAAAATAATCCTTATGATGAAACCTTTCGATCGGTATGATGATAAAACTACAGGGGGCGTACCACTAGCCCTTATAGCAGTATTACTTTGATATTACTTTCAGTGGGAAAGAGACGGCGCTGGACAACGTGTCTAACGCTGTCACTTGCACACTCCTGCAAAAGGACTAAAACAATCTTACTTTAAACGTCATGGTAAGGGGGCTGGTTATTATTTTTTCTCGTGGAACAAGTTCGATTCCCGGCCCAACCATTTAATTATTTAAATATTTATTAATGCAGTTTAAATTGTTTTTAAAATTCAAATAATGTCTTATTTCAGTAAAATGTTCTATCTACATTTCCTTCACTTTCCCTCCATGTGGCATAGCCGTGGGACGCCCTGTATATAAAATTCTCGTGTCACAGTGTTAGTTAGTTACCCTTACTCCTCCGACACGGCTTTACCGATTTTTACCAAAATACATTTTCAGTAGGTCTGAGAATCGGCTACTATCTATTTTTCATACTATAAGTTATAAAAGTTATTTACTATTAACATTTTCAACGTTGGTGATACCGCAGGAGGCAGCTAGTATATTTATATAATCTATACATATAATAAAATCGTAAACGTAACCAATTTGAACTGTACATACGTAGAACATTTTTTAAAAGAATGTTCTACAACTTATTCTGTAGGTAGTCAAAAATTTAGTTTTTTAGATTGTCTGTTTGTACATATTATGGTTGTCCGGGATAGACAATAATGGCATGGCCTACCTGGTGGAAAGAATTGTCTCCTTTTCTCCCGTAGTGTGAGGTGTTGTTAAACAGGGTCATTAAAAGCCCATACGCTAAACCTGGGTCCCACACTATCATAGGGCCTTCTCCTGTGTCATAATATTTTTTATGGGACAATCCCGGGCCGTCAGTTTTCTCAACCACTGCAACTCCTGAAGGCCAGAAACAAAGCTTTGATGCCCAACGAGTTTCGGAGAAGAGAAATGTTTCATCAACTGTCTTGGGCCTAGCAAGGAAAGTAATCACAATCAGGAAAGCAATAAGAAAAAAAGTCTGTTATCTTTTTTTTTGGAAAAAGTTTTTTATTTTTTACATTTAGTTAGTCCCAATGTCTACTACTTTGTAGAGTAACTCTCAAAGTAAAACTACTTACAATCTTATAAAATGAAAATCAAAAATGGCACCATGTGCGCAACGACCATCCATTATACTATAACCTTCCCCTGAATGTAACAAACACTGCTGAAAACCACATCAAAATCAGTTCAGCGAAACGCGAGACAATCGCGGACAAACATACATACTTACCTACATACAGGGCGAACTGAGAACCTACATTTATTTTAAGTCGGTTGAATATTATTGTGTGAAAGAATGGATATATCGCACTTACTTTGCCATTCGGTAAAAAGTTCCTTCAGACTTCAATCGGCGGTTATAATCAATCATTTGGGTTGTGGGTGCGTTACAAATCCATACTAATATTATAAATGGGAAAGTGTGTGTCTGTTTGTCTTTCTTTCACGGCAAAACGGAGCGACGGATTGACGTGATTTTTTAAGTGGAGATAGTTGAAGGGATGGAGAGTAACATAGGCTACTTTTTGTCTCTTTCTAACGTGAGCGAAGCCGCGGGCAGAAGCTAGTCGTATATAAAACAAACCAGACTCGCAACAAGTATTTATAAACCATACATATTTTTGTCCCACGCCGGAATCGACCCCGCGACTATAGCTACGCAGCAGTTTGCAGATGTTCAAGTTAAATGGAATGCATTTGAAAGAGCCTAACAGTGAACCTACTACTTGTAAAACGTAACTAACCGGTTTTATCTAGATATTAATTGCTGATAGGTATTTTACGTGTTTACACACAAATATATAAAACTAGCTTTTGCCCGCGGCTTCGCTCGCGTTAGAAAGAGACAAAAGTAGCCTATGTTACTCTCCATCCCTTCAACTATCTCCACTAAAAAATCACGTCAATTCGTCGCTCCGTTTTGCCGTGAAAGAAAGACAAACATACAGACAGACAGACACACTTTCAGATTTATAATATTAGTATGGATAGGCAACATGCACTCGCATCCAAATTAAAAGAAATTTTTGAAAAGTGAGGTCTAACCCGCCACGAGCTCTTAGGATTCATTGAATTAATTTGGAGACGTAATAAGTCCCACAAATCTCGAACACTAATTGGTTGATATTTTTTATTTCCAAAAATAATCGAATGAACTCAGCGCCTTGAACTTGCAATTATCAGGGCCCAGGGATAAACTTTTCAAGACCTGCATGAGAAAAGATTGGTCCAATAGAAGTTTATGATCTTTATCTTTTATCAGTATTAGAAACTGGAAGGGGTTGTAACTCCACAAACTTGAATGTCATCAAAAGGATGTTGCCCACTAACCACTTGGAAAGTTGCTCTACAAAAAGCTGTGCTAAGGTTACTAGAGGATTTAGGTAAATATCATTAATAAAAAATCAAATTTGGGCAACCAAAGGTTTTTATATTTATATTCTCTTAATCCTAATTGTATCCATAGGATTGGATGACTGCGGTGAACGGCGCCGTCGTCTTGGCAACCTTCGCGCCGGATTCCTTGGTGATCCTCTGTGAAGAAATTATACGAGTCAGATATGTGCTAAATATACTTTGTATAAGCATAATAATTATCTAGATGTTTATCAGTCAAAGGTGTTTTTCATTTGTACTCAAATAATGTAGGTAAAAAATCATCATTACAAAATCAGGCACATCTTTTGAAGTGTTTTAAAAGCTAAGTTATCAACTTTCGAAGTACTGCATTTTACAAAATACATAATGAAATGGCTATTATCTAGACGTGAAGTATACCTTCAGCTTCTTCTCGTAGGCCATCAACTTGACAGACTTGACCTTCCTCTTGTTCTCTAGCTTGCGGACGACGTCGCGGTACTTCCAGCCGACTTCGTGGGACAGGCGGCCGACGTGACAGTACTGAAGAAAAAATAACAGCATGATTTAAATTTAACTCTAGTTTGATGAAGGCAAAGAAGTTTTAAAAGGTCTCAGACAATTACAAGTTGCAACATGGTTATTCAGTCGCAAATTACCCAAATGAAACATCATTGTAAAAAATCTACTCTGCACTATGTAGAGGGTTTTTAATTTCTAAGTCGACATAAATAAAAAAAAAATAAAAAAAAAGATAAAGAATTTTATGTTGTGCAATTAGTTAACCTACTAAGTAATTTATTCTATTTATTGCTGATGCTCAACTAACAGGACATATTGAGCATCAGCAACCTACTATTTTTGTAAGTGAAGGTGAGTTCATAAACTCACCTTCACATACAAGAATAGGTCTTGAAAAGTTAATATAGATTGCAGTCAACATACCTTACGGCCAGGCTTCAAGCAGAAGACGCGGAGAGCGGCAGGCACAACAACGCGACGGCGGTTGTCGTACGGTGGCGGGCAACCGTCGTACGCTCGGAGCCTCCTCAGCGCGCTCTTTCCGCGCTCAGTTTTGTGTGGGATCATGCCTGAAACACAATTATAGCTTGTGAATGTCAAAGTATGACAAATGGGGTAAATGGGTGTGTATGAAGGGCTTCATAATAATATTTCTTATCATAAACATCAAATAATGTAGGTAAAAAAGGAAATAATCATTAGGAATGTCAATAAAAATAAGGGAAAACCAATAAAAGCAGCAAAATCAGCTAAGTGCCTGGTAGAAAACACATTATTTATTTTCATCAATTGTTGCTGCATTGGATGTAGTTAGTATGCTTACTACTGATATAATTTGATTGTATAGTGCCCTTAAAAATATTTTAGACATTATGTTGGTATAACAGATCAATAAGGTTTGTCACGGACAATACATACCTCTGACAGTCTTCCACAGAATCTTGGAAGGCGCTCTAAAGTGGAAAGGTCCACGAGCAGGGTTTACATTGCACCTCTTACGAAGGAATGACATGAACTTCAACTTGTTCCTGAAATTAATACAACACATCAGTCATAAGGTTTATTAACACACTGTAAAATGGAAATGTGGAATGTTTATCAGATAACTTATGAGTAACAACATCTATTTTACAATATTCAGTCGCAAATTACCCAAGTAGAACATCATTTAAAATTCTATAGCAAGAACTAAGTTAATGGTAAGTGTACAGACTGCCAAAAAAAAAACACCAGGTGCTGCACTAAAAATGCCATTTATGTAGCAAACAAAACCTAGAGACTTTATAATCATGAATTTCAGAGAACTAAGCAATTTTCCTAGAAGACATATCTTCATGAAATAAAGAAACAATTAGGAGATACATGATAATCTTACCTGAAGAAGTTACCAGAGATGTTGATCTGCTCACTTCGCACGACCACGACTTTGTTACCTTCCAGCAGGACCTTAGCAATGACTGCGGCCAGGCGGCCGAGCAGGTGGCCACGGCCATCGATTACTATGGCCTGGAACAAGCATTCACACTGGTTAGAAACCGCCGCTGACGTACCGAATAACCTCAAAATTAATTACACTATTTTCATTCAGAATTGTTCTGAAACACAATATTTGTGACTGGGACCTTGGAATTTCCTTGTTACAATGAATATACATACAGTTTCATGTAATATTGTCCTGTAACAAAAGCTAAACACGAGAAAGCACGTGTGATGCATGGACAGTGCATGTTGTTATATTTTAACACACGCCAGAATCGTTTAGAATCAAAGAATATGAAGCCCATTGTGGTAAAGATAATTATTTAGTCCATTTGAAGCAATTTAACGCGATTTTCATATTTTTTCTTCTCACCTTATTACTAAAGCCCGTCATTTTCACGACAACAAAACGGAAAAGGATAACTTTTTAAAACAATATGGCTACCGGATATTCACTAAATGTTGCTATGTTACCATACGTAAATATTCTTTTCCAATTTAGTCGACTTACTAACAACCGACTAACTGATTATCTGAGTTTATTAGTTGATAACAATTATTAATTAATTCATTAGAAAACGATTGACCTGTCTGAAAAACCCTGACCTTGATGGACGAGATCACCTCTCAGACTAGACTACCCAATAGATAATTTAAAAAAACTTAGAAACTGTAAGAGGTAATGCATGAATCCAAGATGAATACATGCCCATGTGAACCCACCTTTATAATCAGCTCAGCTCAGCTGGCTGACATGACAGACAGGTGTATTGTTTGACAATTTTGACATATTTATTTTGATTTTGACTTTTGTTTTGGCTATTATCCAATTCCGAGATTTAAAAATTACGTGTTCTCATAGTACTGGATATATTAAAACGATAATCTAGTAATAAGAATTAGGCAGAGAATGTTATTAATTTTTAGAAGTCCATCAAGGTAATAATATTCTCAATCATGGAGATACCATACAGAAAGATTGCGATATATGTGTTAACTTTTGTGGCCTATGCATACACTGGCATGGGCTCTAGTATGCTGAGGAATTTAAAGGATGCAGTTCTATCGGCTGAGTCAGTTTTCGGTGATATGTTCAAAAATGTCATAACAGTTGCAGAGAAGTTCCGATCTCTGCATGAAGTATTTGATGCCGCTGTGGAAGAGGAATGCATATTCAACTGCCCAGAAGGTATTTAAATTTTGATTTTATTGCAATGATAATTATATAAATGTTTAAAATGTACAATTCTAGTAACCTGCTCAGCACTGCATGGGTGTCATATCTCAAAAAACTCAGCTTTTCTTTTTTCTTTCCTCTTATTTATTAAATAATGCTCCATTAAAATTTCGTAGTTCATATCATCTAAACGAATAAATTTAATATTTTGTAAAGATGCTAAATTCTGTTTCTATTTTCAGGATCGAAACCAGTCCGTAATAGAAATCACATCCCATCTTCAGATGGTTGTGGTTCTCTCGGGTTTGAGGTTGCTTCAGAATACTTGCCACTGGAACAAATGACGAAATGTTGTGACACTCATGATATTTGCTATGACACATGTAACAGTGGGAAAGAAACTTGCGACTTGGACTTCAAAAGATGTCTTTACAGCTACTGTGACAGTTATAAGTCAGTAAATGTAGCAGGAGATGCAATCACAAAAGGTATGTTCTTACTTACAAAATTACTTTAAACATACAAGTACAGTACTTGTATGTTTCATGTATAGTCAGCACAGTACATAAGTATGCAAGGCAATCAAAAATATAACATAAATTTTCTTAAACTCTGCTGACTGTACTTGTCTTCTTTGCTAACTATACTATTGTTTATTGAGTGTATGTTTTCTATGCCTATAGCAGGGCTTGAAATACCGTTAAAAATATGGTATCGTTACAGCCCTTTGATGCAGATATCGTTATCTATTAAATAACGTTACCAAATTTTACGTTATATAACTGGCACATTTTACCGTCAAACATACGTAACGTTATAATGTACGATAACGTGAATTTTATCGTTATGAGTCAGTTTTGTTACCGGTGCGGCGCGGCGCCGCCACTACCCGCCGTGCCGCGCCCGCGCGGCCTTGGAAAAAAGGGCAACGTCGCATAAAATAACCAAAATATACCGTTAACTTGTTACCGCTATTTTCACAATAACATTAAAAATACCGGTAATTTTTAACGCTACTTTTAACGTTATTTTCATGTTATGTTACTAAATAACGCTACCAAATCATACCGATATGCAAGTATCTCTATGGAAATAACGTTACTTAACGTTATTTTTAATGTGAATTGTTAACGTTTTCAAGCCCTGGCCTATAGTGTGCAAAATATGTGCTCAGACATAGTATGGTGCACACTGCCCTATACATACCAAACCAACTAGCTATTGTTTGAGGAGATGCCTCAGCAATGGTTTATTCAAGAAGCTTGTCCTAGACCATATTCCATTGGTTTAGGTTTATACATGTCAGTCTTGACATGGTCGGGTCCATTAGTCCAATGGTTAATGACCTTGACTGCTAAGCTGGAGGTTGTGGGTTTGATTCCCACCCAGGAAAAAGTTTGCATTATGAGCATGATTATTTATTCTGAGTCTGGATGTAATTTGTCTTCAATATGTATCATGTCTGGTTACCACAGTGCAAGCTTTGTCTTGTTTGGAATCAGATGGCCTGGTGTTAATTGTCCCAAGATATTTATTTATTATTATTTTATTACGTCTTTTTTCCTAAATCAATGTACAATAAATTAACTAAATGTAAACAATCTTGGTATGTTTTTTAGGACATTTTTGGATAACAAGACATGGCAACATTGTTTATGATTATAAACTACCTACCCAAATAAACAGAATATAGGTCTTTTGTTCCCTCACCTCCAACAAAAGGCAATAATTTATACTAAATGCTATAATTTAATTTCAGGATGCAAAGCTGCAGCAAAGTTGTTATTTACTGGCACTTTAACTCTTGGTTGCAAATCATATTTGGATGCACAGAAAAATGCATGCTACTGTCCCCCTCAGAAAAATAGCAAGTATAAAAAATACCCAGGAAGTGGGGACTTATAGTAAATAAAAGGATCTGTTTTATTGTTTTGTGATCCAAGGAATATTATTTTGTTATATTACCCTTTTTGTGATACTTGTGTAAGCTTATTTATTCTTAAATGATAAAGAAAGGTATAGTTTTTATC
Organism: Athetis lepigone; assembly: GCA_033675125.1. Lineage (NCBI taxonomy): Eukaryota > Metazoa > Arthropoda > Insecta > Lepidoptera > Noctuidae > Athetis > Athetis lepigone. The sequence goes on from CM066224.1 coordinate 9,728,039, forward strand.
AAGGCCTATACCTATACCCATACCATACCTAGCTTAAGAGTAAGAACAATACTGAATTTATGATTGAAGTAAGAATAGTTTGGCAGTATTGCAACTTGTTTGTATTTTCTAAGTTTCAATTATTATGAAACTTTTTTACATGTGTTTTGTTCATAAACATTTTGTACAAGAAAATAAAAGTTGATTTGTTTATATCAGTTTATTATTTTAGCGATAAAAATTACATCTTATTTGTTGGAATTATACCTTAATATTAAATCATTTATTTGCTAAATTTAGATTATGGGGCTTCTTACAAATCTCATGCAAGCACTTGAAAGATGAGCTAGCCATCATGTTTCAGATGAATGCTGTATTTTACCTCCTTATGGGAGGTCAGGCCTTTTTAGATACACACTACTAAATGGACGCATAATCAAATACATATCATTTGTTAAATATGTTGAGCGTATAAAAATAATTCATTACAATGTAAATAAATGCTTGTAAAAATATTTTATAAATGATTAATTAATTTTTTATTTGATCTTAGTGATTTTATCTTAGCATCAAAACACAAATCTGAGCGATTACTTGTTACAGTTCGAGTATAACAGATTCTACTCTATGTAAGGAGTTCTTTAATTTCATCTTTTTCTGCAGCTTCAATGTATGGTGTTCCATCTGGGGTTTTTCCATTCTTAGATGCACCCTGAAAGATAATATATTATTTGCTTAAGATAAGCATTTGTATTCAGTAACAGTCATCTTAGTATAAACTATTAAAGCTTAATGACTCACACACCTATATTATAAATACTGGGTTTTCCAAGTCATACATTGTCAAATAGATCCTAGAATATGTCTAATAACTCATTAAAAGTTTACTGCATGAAATTAATTTCTTGCCATAACTGTAAAATTTGCAAGTCATGCATATTCATTTTGCAAAAGAGCAAATTCACTATTACTTACATTTTTAAGTAATGTCTTAACACAGTCTGTGTGACCTTCCCAAATAGCTGCTAGCAGTACTGAGATGCCATGTTTGTCTAACATCTGAAATATGAATTTTGATTAGACAAACAAAGCTTATAGTAGTAAAAATATTAGTTATGAATGCCCACTTACATTAGGGTCTGCTCCCTTGTCCAGCAAATAGTTGAGAACAGCTGTTTGTCCATAATCTGCAGCATAGTGCAAGGGTACTCTCCCATCAATCAGAGCATTGACATCAATTTTCTAAAACAGACATTTTCCTTATATTTCATGCATAATTAGGTATTCTAATTGGAAAAAATAAATAGAACAAATATATGACTACCATCAATGTGGCCGCTTTATACGTAGGTGGCAATTAATATTATGCACCTGCATTCAAGGCGTATTACGTCTAGACTATAATAATTTTATAGGTACGACCATTTAAAGCAATGTTTCAACAGAGTTTGAAATCATTTAAGTTCTGTAGACATGATCACTAAAAGAGATTCCATAATACGCGACTGAGTTTTTGGTTGTTGTTTCCCCTGATTTTCAACTAAATTCGGTTTTAATGAATTAATGAGAGACATTGCTTTCTCTTGCCAACGATTAAAATGATCACGTAGAATAATAACCGATTTATAAACACTATGTGATCCACTTACCTTGTTTTCTACTATGTCTTTTACTTGGTCAATATCGCCGTTTTTAATGCCCCAAACTAATTCACTCATTGTTACGTACTTTCTAAATCCTTTTATGAACAATATTTCCGAGATTTATTCCGGAATCGAAATAACAATGGATATGGCGTTATTTGACATGACATCTGTCAAATTTAAGGCTGCAGGCAAACAAATCGAAAATTAATGATGTTGTGTACGGTTTTCTAATAGTGATACGCCGACTGACCTCAAGTAAAATTGGATAAGGAGAAGTACGGTTTTCTATTTTTCGCCAAAATGTGTACAAAAATACTAAATGTAAAAATTAAAATGTGATTTTTTATAGGGGTGTACCAGAAACTGATGACAAAAAAGGTAAATAAAATATGATGACAGTAACACTGACGAAAATGGATTATTAACCTTTCAACGACCAAGCCAGCGGTCGCTCTGCTATTTGTCATAATGTGTCTCGAACTTAGATTATTAACCTATAGATTGAGCCACCGCGTGGCCGCACATGAGACAGCACTATAAAATTTCAATGTTGTCATTACGTAAAATTTTCCCGAAATGTGACCAAAACCGTGAGATGTTCCGTTGCAACAACTACTTATTACATTCATGTACTGAGTTGCGTATCATAATCCTTATTAAGAGTTCAAAATTATTTATATCGTAAGTATTATTTAAGTTACGAGTCCAGGTTTTCTCACGATGTTTTCCTTCACTGATGTCTGTGATGTCCAACTATAAAAAGTATATAAAATTCCTTTTAAAAGGGAGAGGATACCTCACAGCGCATCAAATATCTAATTAATCATCTGATTAATTTTATTTATTTAACTAGTTGCAATTTTATTATCAAGTTATGGGAAAAATAGAACTGAGGTATGGTAACACTTTGAAAAACAAGTAATAGGTTATGTAGATAAAAATATAAACGATATCGCTAGAAAATGTCCTTAATTTTGATCGAAAGCCATGTAATTACATACACACAAATGTATTTATTCAATCAATGCACAATAACTTGTAATATTTGCATCCTTACGAGTGAAAAGTAACATTCTTATCTTGCTTTCTTTCTGTGCGGCTTTTGCAGCCTAAAATAGTGCATCCTCCCATTTTATAGCACAGAAAACGCACTAAACACTTAACTACTGGAGTCAATTTCTCAAATATACATTAAAACTATTGGTTTAATTACCGAAATTGTTATAAAATTGTAAAAACTAATACGAGCCGACCATTCAATGACAGTGACAGCCCTTTGTTTGGCTAACTTTTCAATGTTCGCCAAGCGAAAACCGGCCACGCCGAACGAGACAGAGCATGTTATGCTTTGTCTCAATTTTCTTACGAAATTCGTATATATGCTTCTCACTTTCACACTTCTTTACAACCTCATGGTTACATCTATAGGTTAATAATCTAAGGTCTCGAATCACGTGTGTTCGAAGGTTTTAATGTACCGTGTAGGCGTGTAAACTACAACTAGGCATTGAATTAAATTAATTTCAGTTACTCTGAATTTTCAATAATGGCACTAGGGCATCTGAAACGAAGGCATCTGAAAATAGAAAAGGTAGTAAATAGACACAATAACATTTACTTTAAATCAGATATTTTTTCATCTAGGAACTCTTTAACATTATAGTATGCTGATCAAAATTCGTTTAGTAGTTTTGGCGTGAAAGAGTAACAAACAAAAATACATACAATGTTTTCCTCTTTATAATATTAGTATTGGTTTTAAAAACAATAAGTGTAATAACATTTTAAGGGGGTGTGGTGAACTTCTTAGTCGCCACATAAAGACTCCTTAAGAGTCTATCTATGCTTTTCTGATGTTTGAAGTTGTCATTATATATTATCTAATGTCTGTACAATTATAAGTTGAATAAAGCCAACATTTGGTAATTCGCTATTGTTATTTCATAACAATTTATTCAACTTATATTATGCGAAACACTATTCAAAACTAACTATAACGATGGAGAAATATCTTCGGCCAAATATTCTCGACCTTGATCCGTCATCGTCTACAGCGGCTCAAGAATGGACACATTGGGTATCGACTTTTAAAAATTTTCTGATTGCGAATGAAGCAGAAAAGAAAATTAATGATGCAATGAAGATGCAACTTTTTATTAATCACGTATCACCCAAAGTATTCGAATACATAAGCGAGTGTACGTCATACGAAACTGCAGTAAGTACACTCAACACCATATTTGTTAAACCAAAAAATGAAATTTTTGCGAGACATATTCTGGCCACAAGAAAACAGCAAACCCATGAAAACATTCAACAATATCTTCAACAACTAAAAAATTTAAGCAAGGAATGCCAATTTAAAAATGTTGATGCAGAAAGTAATAGGAATGATTGTATAAGAGATGCATTTATTTCTGGCATTTCTTCACATAAAATTCGTGAGCGCTTGCTAGAAAATTTTAATCTGACGTTGGATGAAGCTGCTAGCCAGGCACAAGCAATTGAAAGTGCTGAAAATAATGCGCAAACATACAACAATACTACTATTGGTGAATCTCTTGTCATGGCATTGCCAAAGTCAGCAACCGAAGATAAGAAGAAACTACTAACACCAGGATACCATTCGAGACAATGCTTTTTCTGTGGAGATAAAATTCACCGGCGTCAAAACTGCCCTGCTTATAATGCCAATTGCCAAAATTGTCAAAAAAGGGGACATTTTGCTAAAGTTTGTAGGAGCCTTAAGACAAATCTGAACGCTGCTACTGCAACTGATGGATCACCTGAAAAAGAATTCGAAGTCACGGCTATTGCTGCTCCAGCTAGTTTAAATAAATCAGTCGTCACCATTGAAGTTAACGGCAAAAAAGCATATGCCTTAATTGACTCTGGAAGCTCGAAAAGCTTTATCAGTCATGATTTCTTTTCAAATTCTTCTTTTAAGAAAACAGAATGTACCGAATCTGTAACGATGGCCCAAACAACTCACACAATCAATTGCAAAGGGCTACTTCAAGCAAAGCTTGTTCTAAATGGCAATGTTTACGAAAAAGCTTCACTTCTTATCGTTAAATATCTTTGCGCTGATGTCATCATTGGACATAATATACTGAAAGAACACTCAAAACTTGAAATTAATTTCGGTGGATCTAGAAAACCATTACAAATATGTAGTGTGCTGGCTTCATCTATTCCGCCAGTTCCTTTATTTTCGAATTTACATCCCGACTGCTTACCAATTGCTGTAAAGTCTAGGAAATATAGTAACGATGATTTGAAATTCATAGAAACTGAAATAAATCAGCTATTAGCAGACGGAGTTATTGAAGAGAGCAGATCACCTTGGCGAGCACAAGTCCTAATCACCAAAAATGAAAATCACCGCAAACGATTGGTGATAGACTATTCTCAGACTATTAACAAATACACAGATTTGGATGCCTACCCTTTACCAAACATAGAAAAAATGGTGAATGACATTTCTAAATACAATTTCTTTTCTAAAATTGATTTAAAAAGCGCGTACCATCAGGTATCAATAATGGAAGCAGAAAAACAATACACAGCATTCGAGGCGTGCGGGAAACTATATCAATTTTGTCGTATCCCGTTTGGCGTGACAAATGGAGTCAGTGGATTTCAAAGAGTCATGGATTGGTTAATAAAAGAAGAACATTTAGCAGATACATATGCATATTTAGATGACGTCACTGTATGCGGAAAAGACAAGGAAGAACATGATAAGAATTTAAAAAGATTCATGGATGCAGTTGAGAAGTACAGTTTAACTGTTAACAAAGAGAAATCGGCGTTTACAATAAACACAATTAACCTACTCGGATACAACATTTCAAAAAAATCTATTAAACCTGATCCAGACCGACTCCAGCCACTAATTAGCATGCCTATACCGACTGACAACACTTCACTTAAACGAGCTCTCGGTATGTTTTCGCAATTTCGCATTACTCCAAGTGGATACCAAAATTTTCGGAAAAAGTACATAGCCTCGTGAATCCAGAATTTCCATTAAATGATGAAGCTAAATCTGCTTTTGAAGATATAAAGAACTGCATTGCAAAGTCTACAATATTTGCTATCGATGAATATAAAATGTTTACAGTCGAAACAGATGCCTCCGATAATGCTATTGCGGCTACATTGACTCAAGAAGGACGCCCAGTAGCATTCTTTTCACGCACACTATCAGTATCTGAAAAGCGACATTCAGCTATAGAAAAGGAAGCATATGCCATTGTCGAAGCTCTCCGTAAGTGGCGGCACTATTTGATTGGAAGATCTTTTCGACTGATCACAGACCAACGATCTGTTTCTTTTATGTTCAATCGCACACATACAAGCAAGATAAAAAACGAGAAGATAGAGAGATGGCGATTAGAATTATCTTGCTACAAATATGATATTGTATACAGACCAGGAAAAGAAAATGACGCTGCCGACGCGCTGTCGCGAATTTGCGCTATTCACTCAGAATCTAAGTTGAAGGACTTGCATAATGAACTATGTCATCCGGGCATTACACGGATGTTTCATTGGGTACGAAGTAAGAATCTACCATTTTCGGTAGATGACGTTAGAAAGATGACAAATGCATGTACAGTCTGTGCAGTTGTGAAACCTCGTTTTTTCAAAAATAACAGTACATTGATAAAAGCGACTTCACCGTTCGAAAGACTGAATATCGATTTTAAAGGACCAGTACCGTCGTCTTCGTCTAACAAGTACTTATTGACCATTGTAGATGAATATTCTCGATTTCCATTTGCATTCCCGTGCCAAGACGTTTCCGCTGCGACTGTAATGAAACATTTATCAACACTTTTCTGCACATTTGGATTGCCAGCTTATGTTCATTCCGATCGTGGCTCCGCTTTTATGTCAAAAGAAGTAAAGGATTACTTACATAGTAGAGGTATATCTACAAGTCGAACGACAGCTTATAATCCACAGGGTAATGGTCAAATAGAGCGCACAAATGGAACAATTTGGAGGACAATTCAATTAGCTCTGAAATCACAGGGGTTAAAAATCGAGCAATGGGAAATAGTACTGAATCAAGCACTGCACTCAATGAGATCTCTGCTATGTACAGCAACGAATCAAACTCCTCATGAAATGATGTTTGTACATAATAGAAAATCTAATAACGGTCATTCGGTACCTACTTGGCTCTTAACACCCGGTCCTGTCCTACTCAAAAAGCACAACAGAACCAACAAATACTCTCCCATAGTCGAGGAAGTCGAGCTGTTGGAGTCCAACCCAGACTATTCCTTTGTAAGACTAGGCGATGGACGAGAAACTACTGTGTCTAACAGACATTTAGCCCCAACAGGAATAGATAGCGGGGAAGAAGACGAACGCACCGAAACTGTAGAAACAGAAAGTGACTCCTCCTTTGTCTCTACAGAGAGTACTGCACCAGATACTCCTTCGATTCGGCCAGCTACTCGGAATAGAAGACCACCTGCCTATCTGCAGGAACACGACACCTCAAGCTAGAATTCAGCGGGGGAGAATGTGGTGAACTTCTTAGTCGCCACATAAAGACTCCTTAAGAGTCTATCTATGCTTTTCTGATGTTTGAAGTTGTCATTATGTATTATCTAATGTCTGTACAATTATAAGTTGAATAAAGCCAACATTTGGTAATTCGCTATTGTTATTTCATAACAGGGGGAAAATACAAGTAGCAAAACATTTAAGAATCGATCTTCTGGAAGAAAGGTTTATTTTGGTCATCCCTAAAAAAGTTGGTTGACTGATTGACTGACAGTGACAGTTGACACTGACACTGGTTTGCTTTTGCTTGGGTGGGAATGCGATTTGTTTCGTTATCGTTTGAATAATTTCAATTCAAATATCGTGTGATCTCTAAATTAAAAACTTACATACTTTTCTGAATTGATAATGGAAGAAAGTCTGGAAGATTTAACAGTAATACCTCTAGATGCACGCGCGGCCACCAAACATGTCTTGGTAAATATTATATTAAATTCAGGTTTTGATCCCATTTTGATGCCGATAAATCTTTTAGAAAATAACAACGCACTTTTTCATACTTTCAGAGACTGTTGCTGGACAAAATTCAACCTATATCTCAACGATTACGTCAGAAACTGCTCTCCAATGATAGCAATAACGACTACATTACAAGACTTCGAGATGTTTACACATTATGTTCAAGTCAAATAAATAAATGTTTGATTAATTTATTTGATGTATTCAAAGTGGAATTTCACCATCACACTGTCTTACAGGTACATTTGATCAGCATATATAAGTACTTACATATTTATGTTGATTTAATAGAAATCAGGTCATTAATCTTTTGCCATAGGTCTAAACAGAGACTTGTCTTCTTTAAACCTCAACTTTCTTGTATGATAATGTTTCAGGAAAGTCGTCAGTTTAATCTCGAAAGACTATCATGGTGCATCAATAGATTAATATCAATTGAGAACTATTTGGAGAGAACATCAACCTCATCGGGTACAGATGATAGTGCAAACGACTCGTTCAATGTAACCACCATGTATTTTGTTAACTGGATTGACCATACATTTGAAGTACTTGGTAAACTCGCTGATGCAATCTATAAAACTGACTATAAAGAGTCTGAAACACTTTATAGTCAGTGGAAGGATTATGTAAGTTATTTTAAAGAGATGTAAACTGCTTTTTTAATTTATCTATTTGTTTATTTTCTCTATATCCTTTGGAAAATGAAATCTTTAAACCAAATAATGGTGCCTGACTATAAGAAAGCAGCTTTCTCTGCATTAGCTGCCTTAGGTTGAAGCAGAATAATACTTCGAAATTATTTATATAATATACAATTATATTTTCATTACTGCCTTTTGGGCTATGTCCATCACCCTCTTGCACATGTAAGATTTTATTCAGTTTCAGTGCTTGTTAGAAAGTTCAACATTCATTCAAAACTTTGGTATACCTTGTTTTATCAAAGCTGAAAAATAGTGAGGAAGGTATAGTAATTCCTAACCTTTTGTTCTTATTTTATTCTTTACTTCAGATGGTTGAATGTGTGAGTGAGCTGCATATCTCAATTGATGAACTGCTGCTGTCTGCGATGACCCTGTGCCGATACTGCCTGGCTGATGATCAACACATTATAAAAGCACGCTGCCAAGTGGTAAATATTAATCAAACTATTTTTGGTAGGTAATAAAAGGAAACATACTCTATTAGTGGCTGTCTGTCTGTATCCATCTTAAAGTGCACTACACACACAGTAAGCGAGTAAAGTGCGCCAATGTAAAAAAATAATATCTTTAAGAATACCTTTTCAAAGTTATATTATAAAACCTAAATCAATATTTCAATTTAATTACAGGTTTTGAGAGAAACAAAAGCACTGCTAAGCGAATTAATAGAAGGAGATCTCAGTGCAACCGTCAAAGCTTCACCGGAGACATTGAAACTGCCCATAATGCCATCAAATGCAAATGTTCTCATTGATGTTCTGAAAGATGTACTATATGCTCTGGAGACTAACACGAACACTGCCCTACTGGCATTAGTAGGCCACTGTTTTACTTATAATAAGTCACCTATAGCCATGCTAAGAGACCATTTCAGTAATGTTCCTAGAGGCACTTGCCCTTGTTTGGGCAAAAGTGATGATGAAGTCACAGAAAACTGCTTATTTGTAAAGGATTTTGATTTGTACAATGAGAGACTGCTGCAAATTGGAAATTTTGCTGTCTCTTGCTCTTCTGATCAGAACAGTAAGTAAATAAATATTTGATTATGTGAATTTAGTTTGGAAAACTGGAAGGCTATGATCCCGACCTTCGCCCAGCTGAAGGACAGTATAAGCTGACAAAAGAAAATTGTTTAGAGGTGTCACAGAATTAAAAAGGGAGGATCCTTTGACTAGATGGAATTCATGTCTGGTGGGCTTCTACCTGTTGATTGTTGTCGCGCGCGATGTTGTATGCTAATATTCAGTCAAATACTAACAGCGCGATATAGAATATCAATTGTTCACATTTTAGGCGATAAATGTCGCCACATACATAACAAAAATTAAACAAAACTCTTATCTAAACATTTTCAGAGATCTTATCTCTTCGCAGTGGTCTGGCAAGCTTGGAAGCTTTAGATCCTCATCTGGTGCCTGCACTGATGTTGTCGCCAGACAGTCACCACGCGACATTACTGATCAACTCTTGGACGCATGAAGTTCAGGAGATCAGGGATAATGTGTTCTTGATTGTAGATCCGAGTGCTTTTGCTGAGGTATGAAATATAAAAAGTTAATAGAAAAATAATTTAAGTTGAAATGGAGTGTCCAGAGCGCAACAGAGTATCTTTCCACAGGGTACATGGTAGTTATTTTTAATAGATTTTATGAGCCTACTAGCGACCCGACCCAGCTTCGCACGGGTGTTACAAATCTTTAAAAATCCCGGCTTTTCTCTACTATATTATGCATGTATTATACATATAAACCTACCTTAAGAATCACTCTATCTATTAAAAAAAAACCGCATCAAAATCCGTTGCGTAGTTTCAAAGATCTAAGCATACATAAGGACAGACGGCGGAAAGCGACTTGGTTTTATACTATGTAGTGATGAGCAACAAAATGGAAAGTTTTTTATCTTCCGTCAAAAAGGGGAGGATCCTCTGTCCAGACGGGTGATGCATCTGGTGGGCTAGAATCCAAAGGTTGTTGTCGAGATTTTGCACCCATGCTAGTGTTGCGCCAAGCTTTGATTGCGCAATGTAGGAAGTCAGTTAAAGTTTACCTGTAAAAAGTGAAAAGCGACAGATATCGCCACAGATTTTTTGAAGACTAAATATAGGATTGCCATTAGTAGCGTTATCGTTGGAATATTTGTGTTGCAAATACAGGTTCATTTTACTAAGCACTAGATCACAATCTTTAATATAAAATCCTTTTGTTACAGAAATCGAAACAAATGTTGCATCAAAAACTGTTAGTTATATTGAAAGATAATTGCTACAACAATTCGGATGTGTGTGCAGTTATTAATATGGGGTGTATGGTGTATGACTTTTTCCATGTGTATGATAAGTACGAGCCTGACGCTTTGGGCCATCATGACAAACTGCTGCTCTTGTTGGCTGACTTGGATAAAGGTAACCACAGAAAAGCTTTTTAATCTGACCATTTAGCAAATGATACTCATTAATGTATTTTTAATTTATTTATTTACAAAAACATAATACCTATAGATACAGTATGATAGAATAGTGTTCCAAACACCTGAAAATTTAATTGAAAAATTATTTTTAAACTATATATTTCAAACAGAAAACAACACTAAGCTCTGTTATGATCTGAATTCAAATTCAGCTACCAGAGCAACTCATAATGTAATTTACTCAAATGATTTATTTCTGTTACAGTGCAAAAAGAATGCAAGATTGTAAGCAACCTTCTAAGCTCTAACGATGATTTTGTGTACGATATTAAAATGCCGAAAAATAACAAAGAAGTCGCCTTAGATCAACTCGTGAAACGTCTGAAGCTTTTATATACACTAGTGACTAGAATACACGGGCTACACCATCCTAAGGAGAATGACGACCAGTGGCTTGGCTGCGAAGGCGAAGAAGAACCGCAAATGGTTTATAAAAACGCAACACACACAGTTGTAAAGAATTCTGACACTTATGTACACTCACAGAAGCCTGTCAATAATATATCAAGAAGTGTATTCGGGAGGACCAACGTACGCTCATCGACGAGAAACTTCCCTTTATCGAAGTTAACCAAACGCTTTAAGAGCAAGATGTGCAGCGAACTGAGTTTCTCAGTCCAATTGGATCAGTTGTTCAGCAGCCCAGGTCTTGAACAAAATGCTGCTTGTGACGAAACAGTGTTTGTTAATAAACAGCTGGGCAAAGTACGAGATTCGTCGTTCTCAGTGCTTTATAACTTTTCGCCGATACGAAATCGCCCATCGCTAAGAAAGGCAGTCTTGAATAAACAGTGCAAGATGCCCGTTTACAGAGATATAGAAGTTAATGACGGTGATAATTTAAGTTATGACAAGGAAGAGCTTATGGATGAAACGACAAGTTTACAAATTACAGGTACGACTTAGGCTAGGCTAAAAAAATATTAACAATTGATCTAACATTAAACTAAATACACAATTTTGTTACAGATATTTTGAATCAAATGAACGATATGACAAGTATGTTGTCTACTACAAAGCCTACTCAACCGAAATCAACAAATCAAGGAGGTAGAAACGACAAACAAACGAACAATGTATTAAGTATCAACGTAAATAACCCGAACACTACAATAACCAAGCACATTTGGAATATCCCAGTGAATGCTAGCATTGTGGAGATGCCTTTAGAAGACAGTGTGACGAACATGACACAGCCTTCCAATGTTGGCACTTTGGAACGAATCCATGATCTGAACTATGTAGAAAGCAAATTAAACAGTTTGAAAACGCAGTTAGAAACTAGTTTGTAATATTTTTAAGTAATTAATTCTCATATGACATTGAATATATCCGTCCAATATGTTGTGAATAAGTTGTTAATTTTATTAGGATTATATTTTGTGTTAGAAATAAATAATATTTTTGTACAAAACCGTTGTTTTCTAATTCAAATACTAGGTACACATTAGCATTTATTACCTGTAATGTAATTTGGAAGGTACCAAATAGATAAATATAAAGAAACAAATACCAAGTAAATTGCTTCGCTGAATACGACATAAGACTATTTTGTTCTAGCAAAAACAAAGTGTCTTTCCCTCGTCAAAAATATAGCGTGACCGATTTGTAAAGTCACTGTTTTATGCTAATTGTTTTCTGCATATTCAGTTTTTTTTACACTTAAGTCAGTCGTGTGCAACGGTAGGAAAGTGATGAGTTGGACTTGCGTGTGTTTTGTTTTTTTGCAGTATTTTAGTATTCAGTAGTTCACGTCTCGGGCCCCTATAGTTTTACCATACATGTCCGTCCGTCATCTTCGTCTCCGGGTTACCGGCCCTGTTTAAGTCCCAGTTAGTGCTAGAATAGTGAAACATTGCAGGGATATGTGTATTTAGTATTTACTACGTCAACAACGTTTATCAAAGTGATAAAATAGAATCCGAAAATATATTTTTTTGGCGTCCGGGGATGGAAGGCCAGAGTCAAACCGGAATGGCAGCGGCCGGCAGCGGCGCCGCGGGCGGCCTCGCGACCTTTTCAAGCTGTTCAAGCGATACTGGTCTTTTAAGTATGTAGTTAAAGTTTAAAATTATTTCACACTGAAAGTGCTCGCCGCGTCGCTGCCGGCCGCTGCCATTCCGGTGTGACTCGGCCCTTACACGTAAACTGGGTGGTTTGGTTTTTTTTCTCGCGTCAACTCCATACTGTGGTAAATATTATATAGGTCTTGTAAAAACATTGAGTAGTTGCAAAGACCGTTTGCGAGATATTCAACTAACGAGCGCATTTTTAAAATAAAACGGGGCGTCCCCCTCTTTAAAAAAAAGTGAGCCGTGACGCCTGGCAGATGTGAAACATCGACATTATTTTGTAAAAGTAATATGATTGAAAAGAAAAAGCGTGGCCACGGCATGCGTCGCCACGCCAGAAATTTGTTTTACGTGCGGCTATAGATGTTTCACATCAAAACCTGGCTCGAAAAACCTGACAAAAAATCATGACGATTGACAGTTCATGTAATGAACTTTCAAAGAATTCTATGACGGCTTAGATAATTTTGTTAGTTCAGGAGTTAAAGAAGTCTATCTTGAAAAATCCAGTTAATGCCAAATTTTGACATAATGCAATAATAAAAAACCGTATAATGCCAAATGGTTGTAAAACTATAATGCGAAATGGTTAATTACAGAACCCTATTAAAGAATAACTAATTTTGTGTCAGGCTAAGCAAAGGCTTAGCCTGACATTTGTTATGTTTTTTTTTTAATATTTACACTGCGCCATATTGCATGCAATGCTCTATAGATACCCACCTACTTTCCTATTCAACGATTTTTGTTAGATCGACTCCAGCATCACTGTTTCTGTTAGAAGACTTATCAGATCAAACAACTGCTAAGAATTTCGTCCAGTCTATAACCAAATACAATAATTAGGATAATTATGTCAGTGTATGATTTTAACGGTCGCCGTAAATTTTCACTTTATGCTCTATCATAATTAAGACATTTTCTAACTTATCTATGTATATCACGAATATCTTTGGCGTGCATATTGGTACATTTACATAATTTATTCCACAGTATATAAGCGCGAACTATTTACGTGCTTCACAAACTACTTGCGGACTTGGGGTTCGCGACAAACGTTCATTTGGGCTCTTTCTACATAAAATCGAGAGATGGCTTTGACAGTTATTTTCTCGTCGTTGGTAAATAAATAAATATACGTGCAGTATAATGGCACGATTATGTGACCCACCCTATAGTGTAGTTTGTTCCTAGGGTGTGTCAGATAATCGTTTGTGCCAACATACTGTGCTAAAATTTCTGTGGTTTTTCAGATAAGCATAGCTTTTATACAAGCAAGAACTGAAGTGGGTAAGTGTAGTCTAAGCCAAAAATCTAATAAATGAAAATAAATATACGTTTTTTTATTCCGTCTGGTTCATACAAATAAACTTTCTTATTTCAGGACCACAACCTGTTTTTAAGCCTGATAATTATACCCATTTTGATATGTACGCCAGCGCACTGAGTAGAGCACATTACAACCCCTGGACTTGTGATTACAGGAGTGAGGTAAACTAGTAATTCTTCTTTTTTTTACACAGACACCCAGTTTCTCGGTTAATGTGTGCATTTGCAATCTTTAAATTAATTAATCACAATTTGCTCATTAGCTATACATTGCAATATTATCTATGTACAATCTAATTGCCCATTTTCTTTAGTTAAGTAGTTTTTTGTTGCGTGCCGTGTATACAGTGTTATTTTTAGCCCCTGACACAAAAAGAAGGGTGTCACAAGTTTGACCACTATGTGTGTGTGTAACAGCTCTTAAACGAGTGAACTGATTTGGATGAGGATTTTTTATTTCAAAGTAGGTTATTTATTTAACGATGGTTCATAGACATGCTTTATCAAAATCGGTTCAGCCAGTCGCGAACTTAAAAACTTCGAAGGCGGGGATTTTAAATCTATACTAATATTATAAAGAGGTAAAATTTGTAAGTTTGTAAGTTTGTAGGTTTGTAAGTTTGTATGTAGGGGGTAATCTCTGGAACTATGGTCCGATTTGAAACATTCTTTCAGTGTTAGATAGCCCATTTATCGGGGAATGCTATAGGCTATATACTATCACGCTACGACCCACGGGAGCGGAGCAGTAACGAAAATTGCGGGTGAAACCGCAGGGGATAACTAGTGTTTTAATATAAGTACACTTGTGTACTCTACTACTGTGTTACATCATCAAAAGGCTGAAAGAAAGAAAGAAAGAAAGAAAGAAAGAAAGAAAGAAAGAAAGAAAGAAAGAAAGAAAGAAAGAAAGAAAGAAAGAAAGGAAGAAAAGAAACCCGTACTTTACGAATTAAACAAGGTTCATCTTTAGACCCAATTGAAAAGTCGACTACAATTGAAACCTTCTGATTTATTTTTATTTCCATTATTTGCAGCCAGGATATAAATGCCTCACTTGCAGTAGCGCACTGCACTGCTATCCTGCCAACTTTGCGCTCTACGTCCAGTGCGCTGGCATGTTCCCGTACTGCCGCAACGGTTACTGCTCAAGATTTAAAACTGAAGGATGTACCGAGGACACTGAACCTAATCTTGCGAGCCCGAGTACGATGCCACCCTACGTCCAAATGTTTCCCAATCGAAACAAGACTACAGTAGCACCTACAGTCTCACCGAATCACGAAATAACGGAACCTATCTTACATGACTCCAAACCGCACGAAAATTCAAAACCAGTGAAAAAACCGAAAGAAGATAGAAGCGAAGAAATAAATTCGAAGAAGTAATAGTCTATCGATTAAGAAAGTTGTTAATGTAATGTAGTAAATAATAAATTATTTTATTTAAACAATTATTGATGGTTTTATTTAATTCTTTAAACTTGTTTGTTTTAAAAAACACCTGCAACCCGCCTGTTTTGGGAAGACCTAGTTTTATTATTCCTACTAAGTAAGTAATGTGAAAATAACTGAGTTAGTCTTTCTATTATATCGTTCTAAACCACTGAATTAGTTTTGGCGATTGGTATATTGAAGCATTTATTAAGAGGGCCACTTTTGTTGATTGCTCCCTTGCTCATTGACAACGTTGTTTAATCAAAGAATGAAAGTGAATCAACGAGCAAGTCTGCAGTATGGTATGGAGTACTGTTGTGACCTTTGGGCAGAAGCCTAAATACTAACCAGGATGTGTAGACCTGAGTTAAAAAGTCCTGGTTGGTCTTTGGCCCTATCCAAAGTCGTCTCGAGCTGTGAACTGTTGACGGTCCCTCACAAGCGGCATTGAACTCTTAAGGCAGTAGAGACCTTACTTATACCTATGTGTGTTCTAATGATTGTTTAACGGGCTATGTTTCAAAGAATGGTTTGAGATGACGTCTGTGATATTCAGTTAGTAAAGAAATGGCCCTTTCAAAAGCGATCATGTTTCTAATACTGATCCAATCTATTGGAACAACTCAAGTTGGAATCCATACTAATATTTTAATGGGAAAGCGTGTCTGTCTGTCTGTTTGTCTTTCTTTCACGGCAAAACGGAGCGACGAATTGACGAGATTTTTTAAATGGAGATAGTTGAAGGGATGGGGAGTAACATAGGCTACTTTTTCTCTCTTTCTAACACGAGCGAAGCCGCGGGCAAAAGCTAGTACTAAATAAATCTGAAATGGCCAAATACTATAATTTTGCCATAGGTACAATTTCTTCTGGACTTTCTCTAAACTTCTGGAAACAACAATTGAATCGACCACCATTAGGTCTGGTTTCCATCAAAACGGAGAGGAGAGGAGTTGTCTTGTAATTAACCAATAGGATATTGTATGTGCTGAAGCTAAGTACTGTGCTGTCAAAATGACCTAAGCTGATTGGTTGTATGATAGATCCTATCGAGTCATTTGATGATTTCCCCATCCACAAATAAATAAATAATAATAATCTACTGCAATGGTGTTAGTACTTTTCCTATTTAAATCATGGCGACAGTAATAGGATATCTTCGGTCCCGATGCAACCAATCAGCGTGTGATTTGTATCCTTGATCGCGCTGTGGGAATCGTTCGGACTTCTTACACTGCGATGCTGAAAAGGTCGCTCATGGCGCTCCCCTTGCAAGTTGACTTGCTTTTAGTATCTCGTTTCGTAATAAATATTGACTGATATATTTGTTATTTAGCTTTTATTCTAATTTTGCTATGCCCGCGGCTTCGTTCGTATGGATGGGCCTCTCTGGGTTTTGTCATTTGTTTTTTAAAACCTAAGAAACTATATATAACTATAACTTACAAATATATATATAACTTACAAAGAAAGAAAACATCAAATTAGTTTTTTTTTGGGGAGTGAGAAATCATCAAATGACTGCTCCCGTCCTGGGTGCGGCCGGAGGGCGTGTCAGACTTTTACTGACTAAAACCCACTCATGTTCCTTCATGTTTATGTTCCGGGGTCACGGGAACTATAAACATTCCGCAACCCCGGAAGGAACATCAAATAAGTTGAGTTTTCGTCCGCGGCTTCGCCCGCGTGAATGTCGGAACTACCACCTATTAAGAGGGGATGATTTCTACAGCTACGTTTCTATTTATACACTTCCACACCATTTATCGAACCTTTATAGAACATACATTTCAAATTTTAAGTCTCTTACTTAAAAAATAGGAGTTTCATACAAACTTTCAACTCCCGTATTGTCCCATAAGGGTGGAGTTGCAATAAAAAGAACGACGGGCTGTTGTCATCTCTTTTACAGGCAGATTAGGAAAGGCTGTTGCGTCATCTTTAATGGAATAATCCTTTTAATTTTAGTGGTATCACGTTTTTAGGCAGCGAAATCAATGCTTGTCTACTTTCAACTGAAAATACTTTTATTGGCTTCTCGTCTGAAAGTTTTGCCCTACACGTGACGTTTTATAAATTCGCTATCGCAACACTGTTTCGCAATACTTTCCTAGCAATGACAATGTAGGAACTAAGCCTAACTAAAGATATATGATTCTTTCAAATACCATGCGGTAACTTTTCACGGATACTAGCTGCCCACGACCCTGAATGGCACAAATACGAAGGCGTTGAACTAATAAGCTAAAAGTCATGACTCGGATCTTCAGCCTACGCTTTCTTCACACATACTTAATGACTTTACATATATTGTCGGGGCTGTTGGTCTAGTGATTAGTGACCCTGACTACAAAGCCGGAGGTCGTGGGTTCAATTCCCAAACAGGACTTTCTTTGTGTGATGAGGAAAATGGTTTGTCCTGTGTCTGGGTGTAATTTATCTTTAATAAGTATATATATCGGTTGTTTGCGGTTACCATAATACAAGATCTGGTTAGCTTGGGATCAGATGGCTGTGTTTGAGTTGTCTCAGGATATTATATTTTATTATTTACTTATTGTTGAAGTTTTCGTATCGGTGGTGAATCTTTAAAATTTCACACTTTTTGTCCTAGTAGGTAAGTGATAACCATGCTCTTCGCAGGAGCTTAGTGAATCAACATCATCTCCTCATCTTTATCGCAACTATGTTAGGATCGAACTCTACAAGCCAAAGTAATAAACTATCATCAAATTGGAAAATTGGAATGACTGGCCTCGTAATGTAGTGTGACTTAAGTTAGAGAGTCAGTTAGCTAGAATTGTTAGACCACTATACAATAATCTAACTGAAGTAGTTATGTTTCATTAGTGCTGATAATAATAATACCTTCGTTGATGATAGTAATAAGGCTACTTCATACATTCAAAAAAGTCAGGATCACCAAGCTTGCTCATTGTACCTCCAGGTTTCGTCACGGTGTTTTCCTTACTGATATCAGTGTGGTGTTAAAGTCTTGTCTTGATATTTTGCTTTTATTCAGTGGCCAAGTGAAAAGTATCTAAAAATAAACTTTAGGGAATTTTCAAGTCAAAACAAAATGATGTCGCCAAGACGCTGGTATCTAGCCTATTGTGGGTTGCTGACATAATTTTCTCTGAAAAGACATTTAATTAAAACGTAACCTTATGACCTTACAGCTTATTAATTAAAGTGCATGTAATATAGTTTCGCTGTAAGCTCCTCCCCCATGAAACGCGCATGCGCTAAGTTCGTTTAGTTTTCTATAAAAGCTCAGTTATTGCCGACCAACAGCCATTCCCGCCAAGAACTTCAACCAACTAACTGAAATTAAAAGTGACAAGTTTAAAGTTGCTCTAAAGTTTAAAAAGTGGGCTGTCCCTGGGACAGGTGTCATCAAAGGTAAGTCAATAGAAATAAACCTTGTTAGTTACTATACGTAGTGTTTTGTGTTTGTTAGGAAATTATTAAAAGTTTACGCAACATTTTATCATAGAATTAAAGCTATCACAAAAAACTAAAAGCTTTTTTGTCTCATAATATGTAAAATATAGTTAAGGCTGAGTCATACAATTTCAGGCAAGTCTGCTATATAGTATGTTTTATTGTTGAATTATAATATTAAAATATTATCTAGATTTTATAAACGGAATAGTGTCATTCGATAATTTTATGTATGTTAAAGGCGACATGATCCGCATGTCATAGCATAGACAATAATGTAAGTTAAAAACTTCTTGAACTTTCTGTTTCTAGCAACAAGAAAATGCTATTGGTACTTGCATAACTTGTCTGAATAACTTTAATTTTAACGTGAATATAGATTTAACGACATAATACTTTTATCGTGTTTTTCGTAGATTTCTTTACAGCATATTATAATATTGAAAAATAACGTTAGATAAGCCTCGAATTTTTAAATGATTAACTAAATAGGCCGCGAATTAACTGGAGGAGTTAATTTGATTTAAAACACAGTGAGTTTTGTTAAAGTTTGAGTATAATATATTTTTTTATATTTGTTGTTTTAACCTTAGTTACTTACTTAGGGAAATACGAAGCCTTTTATAATTATTCCTAAGTGAAAAACACCAAGCCAAACGTCCCAATGATATTACTTAAGAGTTTTATCTGTTTCAAAATACACATAATTATGTTTTATCTAATTAGCTAGCTTAACTTTGCACATTGATACATATTAAAAAAAAAGGAACCCTTTGACGGTTTGTCTGACTGTCCATAAAGATTTTCAAGAAAACGCGTAAAGGTGTTAAATCCAAATACTTTAGTTTACTTTCCTTAAAATAGTAAAATGAAGCCTTTGAGTCAACGAAATTATAATATTAGTCGTCCTCGCATTTCCAGGATTTAAATTTTAGTTGAAGTGAAGAGTTTTACTGAACTTACATGAATTTATGAAACCGATATTTTAAAGGTTATTTACGTATTGCTTTCTTAAAGTTTCTTATAAATCAAATGATTGTGAGAGAGAAGGCATTAATACGATGTAACAAATTGTATTAATTATTATCAATTAGAGCTCTACGAATTACAATAATTAATTTAAGAGCCAGATCGCTTCTCAATTACATGAAACCTATACGCGGCGTAGGCCGGCTACGAATTTCGTAGGCATTCAAAATGTGCTACGAGACTAATAAATTTTATTTGCTACGAACTACTTAATTAATAAATTTCTAACATTCGGCAGGCCTAATAAAATATTAAATTAAATTTGTTTGAACAGAAACTCCGGCTGAACTTGGTTTTCCTCGTCAATCGTTTCAAAGCCAATGTTTTGTTCATTCCAATTAAAATTAAAGGGAATTTTAATACTCTTTGAGTTGATTAAAGAAAATTGGCTGAAAACCCTTTTGATTACTGATTTGAGAAATGTCTCAAAGAGAGTCGACTCGCAGGTCATACTTTGTCATAAGAATCTTTCTTCCCCTTTAAAGCTTTCTGAAATTATTGCTCCTGTCTCTACAAACACTTCGTATTATGACACAATGCCGTTCAATGCGGTAGGATTTTATACTTGGAATCATAACTATAAACTGTATGAAAAATGGCCTTAACCGTTGTGTTACATTTTAAATTAACAAAGTACGTTATTTGGACAAAGTCTACTGATTAAGATAAAATTTCAAATTACAATTTGCCCATACTATTCCACACTTGTTATGAGTATGTGTAAACTAATATAATAGGTGTGAAAGTAATTATTTCTGTTTGTTATGCTTTCCCGACTTAACCGCTTAACGCTGTGATGAAATTTTGTACGGAGTAAACCAGAATTTTAAAGGCATGGTTACTTTTCAACTACCTTTTAATGGAAAACGCAATTTTTGAATCAAATTAATATGACAAGAGGGTACATTGTAAAAATCGATAAAAAAAATTGTGATTGCTGTCATAAAAGAAAGCACTCACCTACTCCATTGATATTATTTCGATAATTTGGCTTTCATCTGTTTAAAAAGAGGGTTTTTCGAATATTTTAAGAAGGCTATCAACTGTTTAAAGGGGATCTAAATGATTGCCTGATTGGGGAGATAATGGTAATTTAATAAATATATTTTGAATACCTATTTGAAAAGAGCTTCCATCTATTGTCGCTAAGTTTTACCAGAGCGGAAGCATTTTTTTTTATCAGAATACGTATTATTTAAAATTATATTTATATAAATGAATAAAACATATTTTAATTGCTATACTGAAGGACACTAACTATAAACAGATGATTTATGCAAAATAAAACGGCTTTTATGCTCTCCCGATTAGTTGCGTATATTGACAAAAGCGGAATGATAATAATTTAATTTTGGATCCAATTATCATTAACACAGATTCTATACATCTTAATAGAAAAGCTAAGGTTTTAGGGGGTCCTTAGAAACCCACCAAATGGGACACAGGATCAAAATGGATTCACTTAATCTTACATCTAAAATAACATCAAGTAACATCACAAAAGAAATTTCCCTGGAGTGTCCGCAAAATAATGTTGTCGTTGAATATACAAATCGATGTATCGAATACATTCTTCTTAAAGAAAGTTGGGTTCATAATTTTGAGATAAATCATGACGAAAACTTTAAAAGATAAACTAAGTAACATTAAAATGAATAAAACAAAAAAGTTATTTACAAAAAGAAAATCGTTTTCAAAGTGATAACTTAGGTTTTGGTTTTCTTTGTGGTCGCCTATCCAATAGATTTATATCTAATACATCTATAGTGTTATAATAATACCAGCCTATAACTGTCCCACTGCACGGCAAAGGCCTCTTCTCATACAGAGAATGCACAATCATTGTCACCATGCTTGCTCAGGGCGGATTGGCGATTTCGAACTTCTATTCACTACAATTCCAGGTTTCCTCACGATGTTTTCCTTCACCGATGTCTGTGACGTCCAAGATAAACATTATAGAAAGTACATATGAATTGAAAAAGTCACATTGGTACTTGCCTGGATTCGAACTCTTCCTTCTCTCTCTCTTGCATGAGAGGCGGGCGGGCGCCTTAACCACTAGACCATCACGACCATGTTTAGGCGATCATGTTTTATAGACGACCTTAGACCTATAGTGTTATAAACTAAAAAATATTTGTACATATACTATGAATCGTTTTAAGGTATTTAAATACCTATGTTAGATTTAGCAAATTTTTTATGAGACCACTTTGGGAGTGTATACTCCTAAATAAAAATAATGTTCGAAAACTGATTTAATGCAGCATATTTCGAGGATAAATCGCTTAACAAACGTACAAAAATAAAACATTCTACAAACGGAAAACCTCCTCCTTTATGAAGTCAATCAATAATGCAAACAGAAGTTTACGTGATGCATGTATGAATATAGATACATTTTACACCTTTCCGAATGCCTTTCCCGAAGCAGACTGTAGCTCAGGTGCTTTATAAGTGACTTTCACGTAATTGAATCTGCCAATTTCATATCCGTTCCGGTGGCAGATATCCGAGTTATTCCGGGTACCGTCCCCTAACACCCTTTATTCGAGTTCTGACACTTTAAAGTGATTCAACCTCTAGTCAGAACTCGTTGAACTCGGTGACAAGTATCCATTTATCTTAGTTTACAACACTAATTTGACAAATATGTTCACTCTTGTTATGTTCAATGTACTGGAAGAGACAATTCCTGTTACTGTCAATCGGAGAGACAATACCTGTTACTGTCTATAGGAGAGACAATACCTGTTATTGTTAATTGGAGAGACAATACTTGTTACTATCAACTTGTCTTCGTTAATGTCTTCGTTTTTATTATTTCTTTGTGATTTTTATTTATATAACGTGTTGAAAATAGATTCTTTTGTAGTCGTTATTTACGTTTGGTAGGTTTTTATTATGTGTTGGTGGTTAAATGTTTACCTAAATTTTTTTTATTGTAACATAGATGAACGACGTACGGATGAGCATCGGAAGGCATCGTGGATGTCTTCTCCTGCTTGTTGCTGTAGCTGTGGCTTTTTCCACTTACGTTGAACAAGTAAGTTATAATAATACATCACTCGGAAATAATTGGCCTTGTTTTATGTAAATCTAATTGGTATTTTTTTTATTTCCACAAAATTTAGAAGATGATTTTTTCTGAATTATTCTACATAGGTAGTAGAAGACCTGGATCTATAGAGCAATTAGAGTATTTTACAAAATACCATGTCATATAAAAATATTATTCTTAGGTGGAGAGTTTGCCAGCAGAACCCGTAAGTCAGTGGCCCTCATTCCCCAGAAGAAATATAGCGGCTTTAGCCAGAGATGGCTACCTGAGAAATTCCGCTTCGAAAGCTTATAAACGCGGCATTTCAACACTAGCCAAAAATGGGTTACTTCCAACATATCGGTCACCCTATGTCGAAACTGACAAACAGGATCAGAATCAAGATGAATCGCAAGAGAAGAGAAACATGGCTTCCATTGCACGTCTCCGTAGTTACGCGGCCATGAAGAGGAATATTCAGGCTCTTGCCAGAGATGGTTATCGTGTAGGCAGGGGACAGTACAACCCCTCTAATGATAAACGTAATATTGCCGCTTTGGCACGCAATGGACTTCTTCACAAGAAGGATGAGGCTACTGAAGACGAATACTACTTTCCCTTCTATCAAAATCCCATTGCGCCACTATCTGAGATCGACCATCCATTAGATGCCAATGAAATGTACGACTTCCAACAGTCAATGAATCCTGACATGTTTCCGTCTATGTCCCAAGTGTTCAAGCGTAGTCCGTATGAGCAGCTCTTCGACTATTACGGGCAAAGAGATATCGACAATCCTTATTTCAAGAGGAGTTTTGCAGGCAGCCCAGTTCATGGAATGTATAGACCGAATTACTTTGAGGCAAATACCAGGACAAAAAGATATGTGATGCCGTACCCTGATGATTCTGAAGGAGATGAAGTAATCGAACAAAATGATATTGATGGTGAAAAGCGTTCTGTAGGTGAGTACAAATATACGAAAGAGTATTTATATCAGTTTTACAAAACATTTGAAAATAAAATAACATCAGTGAAATTAAAAAGTGTGAAGTATATTCGTAAATAAACTCAAACTCTTGTATAAACTCGTTCAAGAGTTGTGTTTGAGCTAATAGCTCTGTCTTATTTACTTCTGTTACAGATGATGATGATGATGATGACGTCCGCGAAAATTTTGAAAAGCGCCATATTGGCTCGCTTGCTCGGTTAGGGTTATTGCCTTCGTTTAGGTACTCAGGAGGACGTTACAGTAGATCAGGAAGAGCCAGGTTGTTGTTACCTAGCCAGGAATTATACAGGTCTCGCAACATTTGAATATCGTTGTGTGTAGAATACTAGGAGAGAGCTTTAGTATACTAGGAGATCGCGTAGAAGAACAACAATAGGTGTTTATAGAGGCATGATGTGATAATATTTGTTAGTGCATACTTCATGTTTAGAGTGAGTTTCGATTGGTTTGTCGTGAAGTCCAGAATGTAGTAGAATGCTTCCGAGTAGGTCGTAGGGCTCTGTGTTAGAGAGAAACTGATGATGCCTTGACGTCGCATGCCTGTGTGTTTAGTGTTACGATGTACAAAACAATAATGTCGAATGGCATGGATGCAATAGTCGGTTTCGTGTGAAAAATACATGTTAGAATATTTGATGTTTGCAAGATGTTAAAATAAATATTTGTGTGGTATGAATATTCAATGCTAAAGGCTTGATTTTAATGTGTACATTTTTCTTACAGGAAGCATTCCCCTGACGAGAATTTCGGAATTAGGTGAGTGGCTTGAATATTCCTTCCAAATAATTATTAGCTAGCTGTGTCGCGTCACTATACTCTGTAATAACATTTGCCGGTAATATAGTTACTGTGAAACGTGCACGAGGCAATGTTAGCTTGTGTTGTCGCCACAGTTAGTTTTGCGAAAGTTAGTCGTGTGCCGGGAGACGGAACAGAATATAACGTGATCTATAATAATTTTGTTTTTGAAATTGAATTTAGTTGGATTAAAATTTTTCGAAAGATTTGAATATTTTTTGTATTGCAATGCACTGATTAGAAATACAAAAAAAAATATTGTCATAATAATTATGATGTATTGAATTTATTTCAAATTACCTGCTCAATTATTTTATTTATTTATTAGGGAATAAAAACAGTATTAAACTTAAAAATGATATGTGTGTGGCCAAAACATAATTAAATTTAACTAGCCTTCTTTAGCAATACTCCATTTTAGACAGTATAACTATACCCTTGTTTCTTATAATGTGTTTCTGCTGTACTTTCTTTGTATGTCGCCATTGCAATCATTGAACAAATATGCTTTTTCCTTTCTCCAGGGAATATCTCTCTAGTCCCGAAGCTGAGCCACCAGTCGATACAGACGACGCCGACGTACCGCCGCCGCCAGTACTTGCTCACTCGCACCCGACCGGTCGGCTCCTCCACCGACCGCTAAACAACGACCTGCCACACTCCAGTCCCCTGCCTCTACCACCGGTCGCACCAACCAACTACGCAGACACATTCGCCAAGAACCGCTGGCAATCCTACACCAAGGAAACGCCTAAATTCTACTATTTCAGGTCACTAAAGGTCCCTTACCATACGTCAGGAAAGAGGTACCTGCTTTTGCCGGCTGTGGACAACATCCTGCTCCGAAAAGGTTACCGCAACAGCAGTCTACCAAGTCGCCGTAAGAACCAGTAGCTATGCCGCTGCCCGCTAGGCGATGCCACGCTCTACAGCTCAGGCTATTCCAGCGCATGAACTTTGAGGTGCATCGAGTGTGCCGGGCTTTTCTTTTATCATATTTCATTCTATTCCAACGACTATATTCATGATATTTTGAAGATATTACTGTAATAGATCTGCCAGTTTCCATACATCTATTTATTGGTTATTGGAACAGGGTGAAACATGATTTTGATTATTTTCTCATGTCGTTGTCAAGATGTAGGGAACACGGATCTATGATATACATTAGACAATAATTTTAAACCCTATAATACATTTGTTCGTATTTCATATATGTTAAATGTTGTGATTATTAGTTTAATTATAAAATAAGTTATTTTTAAGGGATCTCATTTTTACAAAAAAACGACTTTGGCCAGCTTAAGACAGATATCGTGCTCGTAACTTTATTGTAGAATAATTTAAGATGTCAATCGCAAATATATTAAAGCGTAATGATTTGTGTTAACGATTATAGTTATACCAAAATACTGAAATTATATACATACTCTTGTAAGTAAGAAAACAAATGTGGAGTGAAAGAGGAAGTAGGTAAATACTGAAATATATTTTGGTGAAGATAAGAGTAAAATTATTTATGAAGGAATACGTCAAGGAAGAAATCCAATGAATCAGAAAGAAAGGCAGTCATATCGTTGATAACGTATCTTACATTACTATGAAGTATGAACGTATCTCTCTATTGACTAGAAATAACTAGCTGTGTTTGACAAATAAATTGAAAGTTTTTTCAAAACTTAGAAATTATTTATTATCAAGCTTAAGCTTTAAAACGAAAGGATCAATGTTTTAAATAATCTAGTGTAAACTAATTTACTATCTACTGAAAATATTATATCAGTCAAAAAATCTGGAAAATCGACAATAAATGATGAATAATGTGCGACTATAATGATGATAATAATTTTTAAAATATATCTGTGTATAGCTAGTAGATTTTATTCTTCACTTTTTATGATATTATATCTGATACCAATCAAAATATTTTTAAAACGAATATTATTACTGATGATACTCACTGAATTTAGTATTGTGTTACTGTAAATAAATAAAACCGTGCCACATTTTGTTTTATTTTCAAACTCTAAACTTAGAAACCCCGAGTAGATTTGCAAACCAAACCTAAGTTGCTATCAAAAATAAGTGTTTTTAAAGCAGGAGGTAGGCAAAACAAGTAATATAAATTCAAAGGCATTTTTTATTAGATAACAATAAGAAGGTTAATATCATTGATAAATAACGGGTATTTTCGTTTTCATGTTCATTGGTGAGGCCAGAAATCGGTAAAATCTGAAAAAAAGACAAACATTTTAATCTGGCAATTAGAAACTTCACTGAAACTAAATTTTATAAACTGCAACTACAGTTATATACAAATACTAAAAAAAATGGTAGGTGCTTTGGTCAAAATAATACCTTGAAAAAATTGACACAGCTAAAAACACAAGTATTACTAACAAAGCGACTATAGGTATAATAAATAAATAAATTTCTTACCAAGAACTTCTCCAGCTTATTTTGACGGGGTGGTAGAAGTAGAAGTGCTGCTTGAAGACGACGAGCTCGATGAGCTCGACGAGCTAGAAGAGCTGGTGGAGCTGGACGAGGAACTGGACGAAGTAGACGAAGAAGTCGAGGAAGTCGATGAAGTCGTAGAGTAGCAGAGAGCGCCCTTAGTGAAGGAGCATTGACCGTTCCTGCAGTATTGGAAGATACCCGTGCAAGAGGACTCAACGGCCCTGTTCATCGGGTAGCAGCGACGCACTCTGTGGCAGCCGATGCACCTGCCGCCGCCCTGGTATCACATACAATTATATGATTAAGATTTTTATTAAAGAGATTTTTATTAGAGATAAGAGGATGAATAAAGGGATGAGTCG
Source organism: Athetis lepigone (assembly GCA_033675125.1). Taxonomy (NCBI): domain Eukaryota; kingdom Metazoa; phylum Arthropoda; class Insecta; order Lepidoptera; family Noctuidae; genus Athetis; species Athetis lepigone. Next base: position 9,755,870 of record CM066224.1, read on the forward strand.
AATTACAGATATTCTTGAAAAAGTATTAAGACTAGTTAAAAAACGAAACTTTAAAAACAAGATCTGCCTAGTTTAGAATTGAAATGGGTCGGTACTAAGTGCAAAGAGCGCCGACGCTGTAAAATATTCATTATCTCCCTAGCCTTTCCCATTCGTGTTGGGGTCGGCTGCCAGCCTAACCGGATTCAGCTGGATACCGGTGTTTTACGTGGAGCGACTGCCTATCTGACCTCCACAACCCAGTAACTGGGCGACACGATACCTCTTGGTTAGACTGGTCAGAGTTTCTGGCTAACCAGTAACGACTGTCAAAGTTCTTCGAATGACAACCGGGACCAACGGCTTTACGTGCTTTCCGAGGCACGGGATGTCAGTGATGTCTAAGATAAACTTTAGAAAGTACATATGAATTGAAAAAGTCACATTGGTACTTGCCCGGATTCGAACCCACAACCTCTTACACGAGAGGCGGGCGCCTTATCCACTGGGCCATCACGACATACGACGCTGTAAAATATTGAACGATAGAATTTGTGGCATAGTAATGTTTATTTAAATACCTCAGTGTTGTAGTTACAATCGACCACTTTGCGTGCTTCCCTCTTCTGACGGGAACCGCTGTCTCCAGGTTGTGGCCTGTGAGGAGGAGGAGGTCTGTTTGAGGGGTCGAATCTTCCAGGACCTGGTGGTGGACGAGGTGCCGTGCCATTACGGCCGCCATCGGGGGGAGAGACAGAAGTGTCATTCGAAGGGGGACCTTGTGCCAAGGTTATGGTTGAAGAGACCTAGAACAATATGAAAAAACGAATTAAACTGACCTGTAAAAGCAAGTTAAAATATGTATATGCTCAAAGTAATCTTACCAGAATAGCGAATAGCAATAGAAGATTCTTGATGGAAGCCATGGTGAATTGGTTAGTTCCTCGTGTTCTCCAGATGAAGAAGTTGGTTGATGTGATGAGTGCCCGAGTTTATATACGATTAATACACAAAGATTATGTTAATCGATCCATTTTGTTTTAATAGGGTTGTCGAACACAGATTGTAGTTTGATGTTTGTCTCGCACAGATTTATTTTCCTATCTATCATCGTAATTAGTGAAAGGAGAGAAAGTAAAGTAGACCGTTCCTAAAATAATGGTGTGTTTGAACTCCAAAGAAGCTATGATGATAAGTAGGTTTTTATTTACTTCTTGTGTGTTAAAGATAACACGGTTTTATAACAAAATTGCGTTGTAATTATGAGATGAAGCCCTGACGCCGTGGACAGTTAAGCCAAAAGCAAACAATGTGAGAGCTGTCTTCCTGTAAACAATCACAGCACAGCTACAGTACTGACATGAAAGGCGCTATTATTCCTCGCACAAACGTCACCGTCTCTCGCTTGTCCCACACAATGAAGGAACGCAAGTATATGTAAGAAGTGAACATACTACTATTATTGTTAGCGGAGTCGTGACATATAATTGATAGAAAACAAGCGTGATCAACGTGAAAGATTTGTACACAAAATGTGATAAGATAGCAGATGTTGAAATGTTTACTAGATAGTATCATTGTGCTGTTATTTCAGTCATATGTTAGGTAATGTAGTCCCGTCAGTATATCTTTATGTAAATTGATGAATCAATAAGATTTGGTGTGCGGTCGATTTTGTTACTCATGGTGATAGATTATTTGGTTCATATTCCCTTTTGAGATTGAACACCAATATTTTTTTTATATTTAGATGATCTAATACCTATTTCATTCTTAGTTTCTTATAGTGAAGTAAATAAGTTTCTCTATTATAAAGTGATAAAAGAGTTTGTTAGTAAGAGGTAATCTCTACAAGAATTTATTCGGTCATAATAATTTCTGCAGTAATAAAATGCTACTCTATTGCCAAATACAATAAACTACATCGGTTATAAACTACATTGGTTGTATTTGTCAGTTGTGTATAATTCAGACTACTTTGTATTACTTTATTTTTCGACATCTCATCGGCTATAGGTAGTGCCTCATAAATCAAATGAAGTCTATCGCTTGCTTCAAAGCCACATTGCACATTTTGCTCGACTACGGATAGTTTATTGTTTTCCACTAGTAACTGTGCTGTAACTCCTACGTGGGCAGTTACAATGAACTAAGTTTTATCTGGTTGGAACACTCACATTTTTTGAAATAGGTCTAGCAAACGTTTGTCTGATGTATGAGAAATGAACGTGTGTGAAAAATAGGATTTGATACAGTGCGGCTAGAAGTAATGGTTGGCGTTTTGCACAATAGGCTTATTAATATGTAGTTTCCATTGGAATGATTGTTATTAGAGGTAGTAATTATTGTGAGTCTGTATAATGTAGTCGTGTTGCCAAGCCCATTCACAATTAGTGTAGTACTAATAGACATTTTTGTGAATGTGCTAGGCGGGAAAAGTACTGCCACCATACATAACTATTTCTCTCGTAAAACTGTGTTGCTGTCTTATTGTTTGAAATGGATGCTGATGTCACATAAGCCATATTATTATGAGGATTTGAACCCCTGACTTCAATACATCAATTGATTGCTAAGATTGCAACAAAAGATATAAATTAAATACACTTTACTGTAGAATCTATGTGAGATTGAGCGAAGCCATAGAATACAACCAACTTTGGTCAGCAACATTTAATATTTATTTAGTAATAAGTATTAACAAAATTCTCATTTACCAATAAGGTTCAAAACCTTTCAAAGTCTCTTTCAATTATAAAAGCATTTAATGAACCTCGCTGGTTGACGTAGGTTGAAACCACTTGTCTCCGCTTATAATACGTATTGATGAGCTACACAATTCATTTGGAAAAGGAGTTATTATTAAATTAAATAAATATGTTTTTGTATAAATTTTTGTAACTTTCAATGTTAATTAGTCGAAGCGAAGCTAATTACCCACTTCAAAGTGATTAAAGCTAAATACCTGCCAATACTACATAGATAGTCTGCTTTTCTAGATCTAAACTAAACTAAATAATTTAACGTATTTCCAAAAGGCCTGAACTGCATAGAAAAAGGCATGGTACGACCGAGTTACTTTTTTGCACGACTTGGCGGGAGCACTGAGATGCCCCCCAGCAAAACAGGCATTCATGGATAACAGTGTAAGCCGAGGAGCGGCCAAAGCACAAATAAGTACGAGTATATCAGGCCAAAGCTTGTATAAAACGTATTTTTTAACACTTTCTGTAAACAGTATAGGGAAACATAAAATAAATAGAGATACGGTATTCATCGAAATTTATTATCGAAAGAAAATATGTCCCAATATTTATTTGTTACATAACTTTTTAACAACACGTAACTGTTTTCTGTAGAAAAACCATCTGCTTTGCCTACGCACATTCAGCGCTAGGTACAGCGGAACAGATGCCATTATTGCAGTGAGGTCTATAAGGATTGTTGCAGGCAATCAGTAACCCTCCGACTGGCTTGCAGATCAACCTAGTATTACAATCATGGCAGGAGATCTGCGGCGTGACGGTGAAGTCGCAGGTGGTCCAGTTAGCGTTTGATTCAGAAATGTCGAAGGTGCTGACGTCCGGAGCCTGTCGTCGAGCCCTGCCTTGGTTCTGATGAGGTCCACCTTGGGAGGTTGGAGGTCCTCCTTGATTGGTGTGCGGTCCGCCTTGGGCCGTTTGAGCAAATGTGATGGTGAAGGCGCACTAAAAGATTAATTACAAAAGTAAAAATTAGGTTATTAATGGAATCATGTTCATATCTGTATGATGAAGTAAAAAAAAGAAAAAAAAACCCCGCCGTGGTTGCGGAATTGTTTTAATAGCTACCGTGGCCCCGGAGCCTAAAGAGCAACCGAAGGTACGAGGGAGGGTTTTAGTCAGTAAAAGTCTGATACTAGGGTGGGAAAACTCTTTTGAAAAGTAAAAAAATTGCAATAAAAATAGCAATTTCCTCAATTATACTTACCAGCGCTAAGAAGATAAGTACGTTTTGAATGTGAGCCATTGTTGCTTTGCTTCCTATGTGGTTCAACAGTTACATACAATACTTTATATACGTCCTACTTATCTATTATTTACTATTAGAACTTTCTGTAAACAAATAGGGAAATCTTGCACTCTGAGTAGGGTTTTCCTATTGTGTAAAGTTATCTAATAAACCACTGTTACTATTTTCAAATGGGAAATTTCTTAATCCAGGTGTTACATGTTTAGTAGATATTAACTACGAATATAAGTAAATAAGTAAACTAATTGTCTATATGTATTAAGCGGTTGTCATCCGAAAATAACTATTACACCTTACAATAATATTATTGTTATCTTTGCTGAATTCCGAAAAAAAAATCTGGATATGCGCCTAGTCGTTACACCATCAGCGAAAAAATAATCGCACCCCTAAGTTCATCTTTTTGCTTCAATAATTAACATGAAATTGTACTCACTCCGTGTCACCCACTCAGCTGGCTTTTTAAGATTATTCTTTTGATATTTGAAGACATAAAAGGAAATGTATTTTCAGTTGGTATTTGAAAGTATCTAATAGGATTACGTAGTGGGAAGATCTTTATTTTTATGAGTCACCTTGATACCTACATAAACAATACCTAAATTCTGTGTATTACTCACAAAAAGTTGCTAAAATCCTTATCAATTGGACACTTGAGAAAAATATTGAATACCGGTAGATATTGAGTAATGAAAAAGGTTATGATAATTTTAAGATAAGTGAGATGTATATAAAGGTTTTCGATACATATTGTAATCAAATAGAAAATACACTCGAATACAAGATGTCTCACATCAAAAACGTTCTGATCTTTGCAGTGTTGGTGAGTATAAACCTTTAATACAAAAATACATTTAATACTAATTTTGGTTTAACTGACTTTTCAATGTGAAACCTGTGAAAACAGATATAATACAATGATCATCCCCACAGCAGATTTTTTGTCACGGGTATCAAACGGGACACAATAGAAAGACAATAGCAGCACGGCAGCCGGCTGTTGCTTGGTCGTTAAATGGTCATCTCCACCATCGTCGAATGGAATGATTTCCAAATCCACTAGTAGAGAATATTCACACAAAAGTATAGGATATTCGAGTGCATATGCGTGAGATTCTACCATACACGTTACGGTTTTCATGTACAGCTGATAGTTATTATTTATGTTTTTCTTTTACCTAAAAACTTTTCTAGAGAAAGTTACACCGCTTCTCCAGGGCCTTAGTATGTAACGCCATAATGATGTTGAGTTTTCTTCATGTTATAAACATTGCTCCCAAATGTAACTCTTGGTTTATCTTTCCAGTGCGTGCTAGCTGCCGCTCTCGCACAAGTAGCTGAGGATGCGCCACAAGAAACTGAATGGTCACCGGACCTCGTCAAAGATTATGAGCCTAATTGGGTTTCATGTGACTACACCGTATATCCCCGGGCGAGATGCCATGATTGTAAGACGAGATTGCTCTGCAAGCGTGTGGGTGGCCTGCTCCTCGACTGCCCGAATCCAAACCGTCCCTACTGCAATAATGGACTCTGTTCGCCCGTACCTAGTGTAGAATGTGCCTAATTGTGCGAGAAATATGTTTTTAAATAATTTTGGCAATAAATTAATAATGCAACCGACGAACATTGTATTACTTTATTTTCGCCCACTAGATTTTGACAACATTAAAGTTTCGTGGTTTATGTATTAAAAGGATGAGATGGTATACAGTTTGAAATACTCGCCCTAAGTATAAACAGCCTGTATTAGGTATCTTCTAGTTCTTGTTGTTTTGTATGCTAACTACTTAGCATATATAATACATACATGTAGTTTATATACTTATAACGCACTCATATGTTTTACCAGGATTAAGAAATTTCCCATTTGAAAATAATAACACATACGTTTATTGACTTAAACAATAGGAAAACCCTACTGTGAGTTCGAGATTGCCCTATTTGTCTACAGAAAGTATTATTAGTAAACATTAGATAAGTAGGACGTATAAAAGGTATTGTAGTGTACTTATGAACCATATAGGAAGTCAAGCAACAATGGCTCACCTTCAAAACGTACTCATCTTCTTGGCGCTGGTAAATATTAAGGACAATACAGTTTACTTTATTCTTTGTAGTGACATAACATTCATAAGCAATAGGTTTTGAATTAACAACAAAATGGCTAGGTATAATAACTGCCAATTCGATTACAGCCCACATATGGAAATGAAATTAAAATGATGTTTCGTGGTATTTATTGAATTCCACAGGACTCGAAGTAGGGATACGACTTAAATACTGTTGTACTTTCCAAAGTAGGCTTACATTTTTTTGTCCAATGTATTCATCAATATCTATTAAAATACTGACTTTTAGTACCTAACTTTCCTTCGAATTTCCTAATAATATGATCATTTCAGTGCGTCTTTGCCTTGACATTTGCCCAATCGTCCCAGGGCGGACCGCATACCAACCAAGGAGGACCTCCGACCTCCCAAGGTGGACCTCATGAGAACCAAGGCAGGGCTCGACGACAGGCCCCGGACGTCAGCACCTTCGACATTTCTGAATCAAACGCTAACTGGACCACCTGCGACTTCACTGTCACCCCGAAGCTCTCCTGCCATGATTGTAATACTAGGTTGATCTGCAAGCAAGTTGGGGGGCTACTGAAAGCCTGCAACAATCCCTACAGACCTCACTGCAATAATGGCATCTGTTCCGCTGTGCCTAGCGCTGAATGTGCGTAGGTAAAGCAGACGATTGTCCCAGAAAAACCAATTATGTATTTTTAAAAGGTTACCAAATAGATATTGAAAATGTTTTGTTTCGGTAATAAAATTCAATAAAATTGGACACTCTATTTATTTATTTTTGTTTTCCTAGGGCTGGTTTTTCAATCATCAGTTAACTTGTAACTGAGGAATAAATATGACGGTTTGACATATTTTCTATACAAAAGCTGTCAAAACGTCAAAAATACTTTTCAGATAAAAGTTATCTAACGATTGAAAAATCGGCCCTTAGTAGCTCACTGTCAAAATATGTATATCTGTGTAACTCACAGATAGTGTCATCGGTCATTTTGAAAACCAGGGCATGCTAATTGTGGCCGAAGCCTGTATCACTGTATCACTATTCAAACGCCGCAACTCAGCTATGGTGGCTTATGCTGGTCTGTGTATTTTGTCTCGATTATGCCCCAGCTCACATTTCGCCTTTGTTCTAACACCCATTAGTTCTAACGTGTACGGCGGTAGTGCCATTCAGTAGTACAACTGGGAATAGAGATTCTCATTAGTTCTAATATTTTGTTACACCTCATGTCAGAAGTAGCGGTAAGAAAAATCCTGGTAGCTGCTGTAGTTTATCTAATTAAATTATAATATTTATTAAAAAGCATTTTTAATGCAATGAGCCGTTACAGCGTATGTCAACCGAACGAACTACAGATAAGATTTAATAAATTCTTTTTGCTTTACACCACTCGTTTATAGACGACAGATATAGGCTGTATAAAATGCCATGCCACGAAAGCACAGCATAACAATGGCTTGGTAAAATCAAGAACTAGATACTCAGTACAGGCAATGTTTCTTCTGATGATTTTTTACTCATCCTTTTTGCCAGAGTACGGGCGGCGGCTTAGCAAAAACGGCAATGATTTGGCCTGTAAAGGTTTATACAGTATCATCTATTAGTCGTGAGGGATTACAATCCCTGCCACAAATACCTACAAAATTATATAGCACCATTGATCATTTTTTTACAATTATTTGTTTCGTAGCTTTAAATCACTTTTTGCTGTGGTCTGATTTTTTATTTTATTTTAAGTGTTGTGTGTGTATTGTGACTATTGTGAGTATTCTGATTCTCCGTCAACTAGCCAAAAAAAATACTGTGTTATCTTTTTCTATACTCGTCTTATATCTTATTATATACTGGCTACTAACTCCGCGGTGTTATGTAGCATATGAGTTATTCTGATGTTTAACAGCTTGTATGTCGCAATTAATAAAACAATTGAAAAAGTATTGTATCTCGCATATATTGCACTCCCGGCAGTCAAAGAGTTAAATAATATTTTTAAAGCTTCATTAAAATTCTTAGTAGTTTTTTTTCTTAAAAGAAATTACTAACACTCGTCCATCCACAGAAACTTACGCGTATAATATAATGATTTATATTATAACTCTATAATATGGAACTATTTATGTAGACTTTTGTCTATTCAGATATTAAATCTTAATCTTATCAAAATTAACCTTAATCTTATCAAATATCTTTAATAAATACCAACTGTCAAAATATTGATTCTGCAGACACGGCTACTGAGACTGACAGGGTTACCTAATGCACGTGTCTCATACGGACATTACGTACTTGTGTACTTACGAAGAATGCCCTTGTATGCAAATAGTTCGGCAGTTGTTCAATATAAACCAACTTTATGGTTAAAAAAAAAATTGTTTATTCGAGCGCCTTATTCTGACTATCTACTGATTATTCAGATGTACAAACCCATTTTCTTTACGTAACCAGTTTTTAGAAACATGCTATGTAACACCATGCGACTACTAAAACATTGCTGAACACTGTTCCTATACCTTGTGAGGTTTACACTTCAGCTTACCGAGGTCCGAACCCCATAGTGTATAAGTTTTAATAAGCCCTAGCTGGTAGCGTTAAATTAATTTGAGATCACTACAGGATTGATCGGTGAAGCAGTAAACTTACATTCTAGTGTAAAACTGTTAGCGAACATGTTAACAAGAAATAGAGTATAGCTTAGGTATGGCTAGTATTCAAATACAAATAATATATTTAAAGATCTGCATACTGCATTGTATAATAACTTAAGATAAAACCAAAAAACAGCACAATTTTAACAAGTAGTTTGGGAAAATAATATAATAGAGTTTCAGTCACTTAATTATTTATTTCCGAAATTATTTCATCTTTTTACGCACACTCCGCACTAGGTTCGGGCGAACATTCGCCATTATTGCAGTAAGGAACGTAGGGTGCGGGGCAGTGGAGAACGAGGCCTCCTACACGGGTGCAAATCAACCTCGAATTACAATCATTACATCTCGACCTCGGCAGTTCTTCAAAGTCACAGCCAACCCAAGTGGGTTCATAGTTATTGTCGGGGTTCGGTTCCCAAGCACTGTCTTGTGGTGCATCCTCCACTTCATCAGCTACTTGAGCGATAGCACCTGCTAGCACGCACTGGAAAGATAAACCGAGTGTTACAGAAGAGTACTGTATATTTAATCATTATAATCATTACAAAGTGATAAAAACATTAATACGTATGAGGCTCTAGCTGTCCCCCGCAGTTTTTGATTACACCCACATTTGATTATTTTTATTGCTACACACCCACATACATTTAAACTTTCACATATTGTATAATATCAGTAGCTTGTCTAATGTCTATAGTCATAAAAAAAAACAAATAAATAATTCATAATTATTACATAGCTGCTCAGAAGAATTTCGTATACTAACTAACGGATTACAATGTAAAGTCAGTAAAACCAGAATTAGTAAATAATTTTCATACTAAGAATTATTATTACTCACCAATACTGCAAAGATCAGAGCGTTTTGAAGGCGAGCCATCTTGTATTCGAGTAGGTTTTCTATTTGATTAAAATATCTATCGAAATACCTTTATATACATCTTAGTTATCTTAAATTGATCACAATCTTTTCCATTATTTAATCTCTTACGGTATTCAATATGTCTCTCAAGTGACAAATCGATAAGGGCCTAGGGAATTTTTTGTGAGGAACACACGAAATATGTCTGATCGTTTAAGTTTTTGTTTTGCTACTATTTATGTAAGTTATTGGATCAGGATGAATCATAAAAGAAGATCAATAGTAACCCTCAGTGTGCTCTAAAGTTACTTTAATTATAATAAAAATATATTATTCTATTTATATTCCAAATATTATATACAACCTTATTCTTACTTTATGCGAAATCCGATACATTATGTCTTTTATTTTTAATTTATACAAAATTTTAAAGATGTATCATGAAAAATCAAGAAGTTTTTTGACGTGTAACGTCAAACTATTGACACATTTCCCATACACAACCTGCCAAAGTTGTCAAATATTCAGTCAATGACTGTTTATTGAGACACGATTGCAGCCACCATTATAGCGACTCAAAGCGGTTGTTTTATACAGAGCTGAAAATTTATTTTCCAGTTTCCCCACATTAAGGGTAAAGAGGAATCCTTACGAATCGTTGTTTGTCTATCCGTCAAGACCATTTGTCGTAGGGACTCAGATGAATCTAGTTAAAATGAATATCAAATATTTAAGTAGCAGTATGCAGCCCTTTGGGGCTGTGTAAAAATCTAACTCCTAAGTCAACGCAATCAAAAGATACGGCCTTTTACGCCTCATATTTTGAGTTCGCAAGGGGATAAAAAACTATAAGGTTCTTCCCTTTGCCCTGAAAACATAAAATTTGGCAAGAAGCAATATTTTATGGCACAAGTATATGATAAATAAAATCTGGAATCCGGTTTGTGGTGAGTAGTGAAAGATTTTTCGACACAGGCCTATTTTTTTCATAGTTATCCATACACGCCTCAGAGTTGCACTTGGATTATAATTATCCCGGTTCTGTTGATCTATCCCTCACGACACATTATATCTCTAAATAAACACTCTACAGGAAAACCGGTCGAAATGGCCTGACTGATTGAGATTGATGGCGTTAGGTTGAAAGACGAGACAAACAAATGTTTTTTTTGTTATAAGTAAGTGTAATATTTTCCGTGTGCATTTAGTTTAGAATTACAAATGTGTTCTTTTATTGGAATTATTTGTGCAGTCTTCATTTCATCGATTTAATCGTAATACGTGGAAAATTGAAAAAACAAATAAAAAATAATACAATTTATTGATCGATTTAAAAACTAAGATTTAATAAATAAAAAAATTACAAAAGGTTGATGATTGGAAACATTAATTTGGAAATAGATACAACATTTTAAACACTGGCAGTATAAACAGAAACAATTGAGTGTCGTGTATTCGTAGTTCTTTTTTTTTTGAGAAAGAAGTACCTATTCGAAGATGGAAGACAGATCTTTAAGTCGTTCGGTTAGACGGCACCAGCGGCACGTGGGGCAACAGCCTCACCGGCTGGGACAGCTGGGACGGCGCATTCCGCAGAAGGAGTAGCAGAGCATGTTCCAGCGTTGCAGTAAGGCAGGGTGGGGTCAGTACAAGCGCGTTGCAGTCCACCGACTTTAGTGCACACTACTTTAGTGGTACAATCCGCGCAGGTGCTGCCGACCACCGAGCAAGGAACCCACTGTGGGTACCAGGGAGCGGACGCGATCCATGGCGGTAACCACGGGACGGGGGCACCGGCGCCGGCGCCTCCCCACCCGGAGCCTGCACCACCCCAGACTCCTGCTCCTGCTCCACCCCAGCCAGCACCGCCCCAACCACCACCACCCCAGGGACCGACGCCTGCGGCAGGTTGCGCCGGCACTGCTGACACCCAGGCGACCTGTTGGAAAATATGCAAATTATTACATAGCCATTTGTTTTGTAGAAAAGTATTTGTTAACTTAGTGACGTCATAACTGATCTTTGTTGATTGTCTGAGTGAAATGAGATAGAAAAGTAATATCGAAGTAGGAATTTCATGGACGAATGCGCGAACACTAAACATATTGGAATTTTCCATTCGACATTTGAAGTATGTAGTTTGAAGTTTCGAACTGTGTGACAAACTAATGACACTAAATGCCCGGACATCGTCTTATGCCATCGGACTATGTGAGTGAGGGATGCACATTTGGACATGTGCATCTTTTGTGTACACATTTTTGCACTATTAATATCTCCGGCGCATAAAGCTAGTGAGATAACCCGTACAGGAAATACTATCGAGAGAATTATTATCACTATGAACCTCAAATCATAATTTCTAGAACTTATCAACTGATATCCTCATGACAGATAAGTACCAAACTTTCTCGCAAAGAGTCAATATATTGAACTATCAGAATATTTTTGTATGAGTCACTTACCAATGCACAAATAACTAGAACGATTTTCGCAGACATGATTGAAGTAATATTCGTTTTATTTCGAGTTCGTAATACTTTCAGGTTCACTTCGTTTCTATTGTTCATGGGCGAGACAATCTCCTTATATACGCGTATTGTTTGTCTACTGGATTACAAGCGTACCACCTGTAGTGTATGTTATATACACAGAGGTTTTCCCAAATGGAAACAGCATGTAGCCATAAAATAGATAAGAGATGTAATAGTCAACAATAGGTTTTGTTTGTCTGAACAGCAGGAGTAATAACGTAATCATACATAATATTTTTACAGGAAAGTTTTATTTGCGTATTTGTTATTGACTCATTTTGTTGCGATGGGAACTTGAGAAGGTGGCGGTAAAATTAAATGAGCGGGGTTGCGAAATAGATCTAATAGTTCCCGCGGCCCCGGAACATCAACCGAAGGAATGTGGGTTTTGGTCAGCAAAATCCTGACACTCCCTCCCGCCCCACCCAGGGCGGGAGAAGTCATTTGGTGTTTTCCCATTCATAAAAAAGGAGTAGCTTCGTTTTAACTTTATTACCATTACTGGGTTTTGACAGCGACCTTGTCCTTGTGGAATTTAAATATAATATGCAACAGTGTTCAACGAAGTTTCTTATTAGTAAAAGAATTTTCTCTACTGAACCTGACAAGTAGTACTACTGATCAGCGCGTTTGATCAAAGTTTCGTTAGATTTATAATATTGAGTGATGGATGGGTATAGCTTAACGAGGTATAATTATGATAATACACACATCAAAAGTGTCTAGGTATATTTTAATTAAACCTAAATAACTAAAATTCTATTAACTTTTTGTTAAGACACCTACACTTTAAAATAAACCTTATTTAATTGCCTATCTAATCTGATAATAAACTTTTAGATAAAGTTAAATTAAAAAAAAAACTTAGAAGAAGAGGAAAAACTCAACAAAATTTCAATTTAACTTTATTTTTGAAATTTTAAAACCTAAACAACAAAACAATTTTTTTTTATAAAAATTGTTGAAAACTTAAAATTAATAATTCGTGGATCCACCTAAGACTCTACTGACACATCTGGAGCGGTTCTGCGTACTCAAAACAAGGGTGTCAATATCCTGTTGTGGAGTACTGTCCCAAATCCTGCTAAGATGCAAGAAAAGCTGGTTTTGATGCACAATATCAACAGGGAAATTCCTACGAGCTCTTCTCTGAAGCATATTCTAGGCATGCTCAATAGTATTTAAGTCAGGGGATTGTGCAGGCCGGTCTAAAGCTTGGATAACATGCTGTTGTAACCAACTTGTAACGATACGCGCCGTATGTGGACGGGCATTGTCGTGCATTAGCTGGAAATTTTGTCCCATTTGCTGTTTGTGGGGCAAGATTACAGGCTCTAGCACCTCATCTCGGTATTTTCGAGCAGTCATATTGCCTTGTATCCAAACGAGGTCCGTTCTACCTTCGAGACGAATTCCTGCCCAAACCATAATCGTGCCACCTTAATATGCATGAACTTGTTGTGGGTGCTGCAGTCGATTCCAACGTCCAGGTTTTCTCCAAACGCGTACTCTTCGCGAATCAGGATGAAATCCAAACCTAGATTCATCAGTGAAAAGCACAAGTGACCATTGAGAATGGTTCCAGTTTTCGTGTGCAATAGCCCATTATAATCTTCTTCCTCGATTACCTCTCCTTAGTGCTGATACCCAAAATGGCCTACGAGCACGTAGATTGACTTCATGCAGTCGCCTTCTCAAAGTTTGACCGCTTACCAGCAAACCATACTCTCTCTGTAGCCTTTGAACCAATTGCATCGCCGCTGCATTTAGTTGACTTCGTGCAGCATTTACTATGAATCGGTCCTGTACATGTGTTGTAATGCGTTGAGGTCCTCGGTGCCGTTCCACCACTTGCTCCGTGACACGATAACATGACCAAAGCCTGGATATAACGCTCTGACTGGTCTTCATGGCTTCAGAAACGGCAATTATGGGACAGTATTCCACAACAGGATATTGACACCCTTGTTTTGAGTATGCAGAACCGCTGCAGATGTGTCAGGAGAGTCTTAGGTGGATCCACGGAATATTAATTTTAAAATTTCAAGAACTTTTATAGAAAAAAATGTTGTTTTGTTTAAGTTTTGATGTTTCAAAAATAAAGTTAAGATTGAAATTTTGTTTGAGTTTTTCCTCTTCTTCTAAGTTTTTTTTAAATTTAACTTTATCTAAAAGTTTATTATCAGGATAAATAGTCTATTAAACAAGATTTATTTTAATGTGTACATGTTTTAACAAAAAGTTAATAGAATTTTAGTAATTTAGGTTTAATTGAAATATCCCTAGACACTTTTGATGTGTGTACTTAGGTTTATTAAGTTTATTAATTATCTAGAAAAAAGTAAAAGTTTGGCATCAGAAAAGTGGCGTAAATCACTATTTTCTTTAATTCAAACTTAATAGACTGAATATAAACATTTCTTTAATATGTCGGTGGGCATGTCGGTCCTGAACGGTAATTGACCAGGTGTGGAAACTTAAAAGTAGTGACCTTCTCCCGACAAATTACTTTAAAAAAGTCACAAATATGTAATTGTTGGCATTTTTTCTAGAGCCTGTATGCATGACGCCCTTTATCATATAAATTAAAGATGAGCAAACCGACATTCAGTACGCTTGGCCTTTTATTTTTAATAATTAAACAAATACTCTAGACTTACAAAGCCATTTCATTTTAAACTAGGAGAGCCTGTACTCGGGTAACTATACACAAACATATATCTTTATAATAAAAATAAATTGCCGAAATATATATAATAATAATAATTATATTTATTTAATGACAACAAAGGTCCAATGGTTAGTAATAACTTATCTACTAAGGGTTAGTAACAGTTAAAAACTATCCATTACTGCCGGACAAGCAGTGCTAACCAGTGCCTAAGCACCGGCGCATCGTACTTGCCGGCCATGGTTTGTAGGATGCTGTTAGCGCTGGTCCTAGTTCTACCTAGCAACGAGGCTGCCTTCTTCCTCATGATTGCATGAAAATCATCCACCCGCGCCCAGGCGAACATGCCCGACGCACTGCAGTACCTAGGTAACCCTAACAGCACCCGAAAACCATTATTATATTGTACCCGCAGGGCGTCTAGAGCCTTCCGCGTACAGTTAACCCACAGACCGCCCGTGTAGAACGATTGACAAAAAGCTTTGAACAAAGTGATTTTGACCTCATTACTACAACGAGCAAATCTGTGAGCCAACATGTTGCATCTAACTGCTAGCGCCCTGCGTTCACGTTCAATGTCTACTTGATCTTTGAGGTCCACAGTCAAGTAATGGCCTAGGTATTTAAATTGGGTAACCCTACTTAGAGGGTTCCCATTTAAACAAATTATGGGCTCATACTGCACCCCTTTCCCTGGGACCTCAAAGATCAAGTACTCAGTCTTTTTGATATTGTACTGCAAACCGTGAGTCGCAGCATACCTCTCACAAACACGTAACATCTCTCTGATTGAGCCAGCCGTTGGGCCCAGCAGCACCATGTCATCAGCGTAACTGATGTTATTAACACTGCAGCCATCTATCTTGCACCCGACTGGTTTGCTACTAAGCTCAACGATCAGCTCATTCACGTACAGGTTGAAGAGCTTAGGTGAGGTTAAACCCCCCTGCCTAACTCCACACTCCAACCTGTACGGTTCAGAGAGAGTACTACCCCAACGAACCTGATTACATTGGTTCGAGTACCAGTACTGAAGCAGGCCTGTCAACTCCGGTGGTACGCCCGCTTCCCTGACCTTCTCCCAAAGGACATCATACGAAACCAGATCGAAAGCCTTCGAGAGATCAAGGAAGCAAGCATATACCGGAGTATTTCTATCCTTATAGTATTGGACGGTCTGCTTTAGACATAAAATAGCACTCTCTGTGGAAAGTCCAGGCCGAAACCCGAACTGAGCGTCATGCAACGTGATATAGCTACCTAGCTGTCTATCAAGCAGACCGTCCAACACTTTAGCAATAACAGTGGCCAAGGATATTGGTCTGTAGTTCGCCTTATCCGACATATCCCCAGTCTTATTTTTAACTATGGGTACCACTACCGTTCGCAACAAATCGTATGGTAGGTGCGAGTGACTCACGCAAAGCGAGAAAATAATATGTAAGCACATATCTTCCGAATTACTGTAAGAATTTGGATGCCTCTTTCTTTATGTGTTTATTATTTTTAGAACAAATCAGATTTTAAAAACCTTATAATAAATAAATAACTGTTAGAAAAAGACCGTATGACGTTTAGTTGTTCAGCCGACGAATGAACTTTAAGCAGATCACAAGTTCTTATATTTTGTGTTAGGTGGCGGCCATTATTTCTAGACTCAAATAAAAACAAAAAATAAACACAAATGGCATTTTTACTTTTTTATGAAAAAAATATTTTTATTGTCATTGCATGCCAGCGTTACGTAATGCAGATACTCGTAGTTATTAAGACCTCTAGATTCCTTACAGGAAAACCTTCAATACGGCCATGTTTTGTAAACATTCTAGATAAAATACTATTTTAAATAAAACCTCATTGGATCGTCTTTGACTTATTATTTAATAAGGGTTGCTGGCCTTTTTTCGTCGAAAAAATTTGAAACGCCGTTCGTGTTTTTTTTTATTCTAATTTTTTTCAAAAAATAATGGCTGTCACCTGATACGACGGCCAGTATTGAACATCAGTTTCAAGATTACAAAACTCTTTCGTAAGTTGTATGAAATTCGTAAAACCTTATCCTACTACTAATAAATGTCACGCAAAAACATGAATGTAAATGATGAATGTGAATGTGATGTGTGTATTGTTGAAACTTTACAGTAATCAAAGCGAATATCCAGAATCTCCAGAATATCGAGTAGGCTATATAACTTCATACCCACCCACGAGAGCGGAGCAGTATCCAAAAATCTGATATAGCAGAAATGAAACCGCAGAAGATAGCTATATAGATACATTATTGTTAATAAATTTGCCCGTGTTTGGCCCACCCCCAGATCCTATGTCAAATAGTTTATTTCCGAATCACCTCGTTCGTTTAATAGGGTTTTTTTAAAATGTTATCACTTTGCCAGAAACGTAAAACCTGTTATTTTAACTATAATATCTATTCGGTACAGTGTATGAAGTTATTATTTTAAATCTACTGCTGTAATTACGCTAATAAAAATAAATATGCGTATGTTTTACGTTCTTAGAAGATAAGGTGTTAGTTATGTATACAATTCTTGTTTTGAGAATTTTGTTACAGAAGATTGGAAAATCCGTAATAAATTAAAAGTCATATAGTACTTTCACCTTACTTAATTAAAAAAATGAACTTTTTTTTCAGACTTAGAAAAATACCCTTTGAAATTACTTATCTTATCAGCAAAAAATTATTTGTTTCTTTTTCTGAGACAAAGAACCTATTCATGAGAACGCATCTGCCCTCCGTTCAGTTATTTCATTCGTTCCGTTCATGTGCTAGGAACTAGTCACATTACTTCCAAATATAATATTAATTCCCATTCACCTAATAAATTAAAAGTCTAACACACCTTTCCTTTTTTATGGGGAAATCTTCATGGATTCTTTTGAGGAGAGCGGAGGGTTATGTCGGACTCTAACTAGGGATTGCAATCCGGTCCGGCGAATCCGGTAATTCGGCGGTTGCCGGAGCAGATATATAGGGCGTCTCAGTAAGAGTGCACTTTTTCATTTCAAAATAAAAACAAGTATTTTATGATCGAATTGTGATATTTTTAATGTATTGTAAAGAAGACATGTTCCGATTAATTATGAATTAAAATATCCGGCAAATGACCCCCACGGCTCCAATGATAAGCCATTACTCTTTTCATGAAATTTTCTATGACTTTTGCACAGAGATGTGGCTGTATCTCACCGATGACGCGTTGTATCTGGTTTGAGCTCAGGAATTGTTTCGGGGTTTTTCGCATAAACCCAGAGATTTCACAAAACCCCAAAGAAGAAAACGCACGGCGTTAAATCGCACGATCTTGGCGACCAGTTGACATCAGAATTTCGTGAGTTGATGTGTTATGGAAATCATTGCTGCAATAAGTCGATTATTTCATGCGAGGTGAGGTTGCGCCGTCCTGCTGAAACCATATGTTGTCAATTTCTTCAAAATGTTGACCAATCATTAAATGGTTGGCTGAAAATTTGGTAAAGTTTGCGAGCGGTTTCATTTTTGTAATGTTTTTCCACAATTATAACGCGTTGTTCTTTCAAAAAGCGCTCCATTTTTTTAATAATCGGAATAAACAGAGGTGACAATAGTCAAATTTCAGAGTTGCCACATGCATGAGAAAAAAAATCCAATTTTAAAAAGTGCACTCTTACTGAGACACCCTTTATTGAGAAAAACGTAATTTCTCTCATCAAAACCGTGCGAAAGTAGTAAACAACACGGCGTATGCAAAACTATAGTATAGTATAGTAGTCAAGTAGTAGTAGTGTAGTGTAGTAGTATAGTATCCTAACTTGAAAATTTTAATTTGGATTATAGAAGAATATGATGTTGATTTAATTTAGTTTTTATGAACGGGTTTTTATTAACTTAAACCATAAATAATTTAGGTACTGTTGTTTGTAATCTTTGAGACTGATTATTATATAATAACTGACTGATAATAATTATAAATAAATAAGAGTTGATTTTCGCACAAAATCGTTTCTATTTTTCCCCGTAGATTATTCTACATATAATGCCATGAAGTTAGAAATATGCGCTATGTTAAACACCAAAAAAACCAGCCCGGCCGAATCCGGCGGAATTCTCGTGATTCCGGCTGTATCCGGCCAGATTTAAGGTTGTACCGGATTGCAATCCCTAACACTAACCGACTTAATCCCCACGGTTCCTTCTGCTACCATACGTCGGAAGTCCGGCATTTGCGTGACCCATGACCCGTGCTCCCGTCTGACACGTACATATTACCTAGGCAACATACATTTGTGTTAATAATAAACCCTAAAATTATGTTAGTAGCTCTCCACTATGTTGCTCTAAGCCCTTGTGCATTCCGGTAAAACTCTCCTAAGAAACTTCGTCTTAGCTAAGTGGAAACAAAGCGAAAATATGTGCCAAAAACTCTTAAGTTAGTGGCTAACACAACATTTCTTTAGGGTTGATCCCCGAGGTTGTTAAGTAGGTTTTATGGTTGCTATTTCAATCCCCTGAGTTGTACCGTAATGTTCTGCAGCTTACACTGTTCCTTATAAATCTAGTTATCGTGAAAATATATGTTTTCCTGCTCCACTGGTAGTTCCAAAGGTTAGTGCGTTTAAACAAAGGATTTTCCACTTTTCCACCCCAAAATCCCCCACCCCCAATCCCCATAGGAAGGAAAGTAAATAACCAAAAGATTATTGTATTTAATAATGTTGTTACGGTTATTATTATTTGGTGCCTGTGAGATTGTGTTTAATCATATAAGGGTTTCTAATTAGATTCCTATGACACCAATGTGACAATGATATTACTGACATCGGTGAAGTAAAATATAAGCCTGAGATTGCTATCCCGTCTGGAGCAGGCGTGGAGGTCGTGCTATGTATGCCTTCTCTGTATAAGAAGACTCTTTTTCCTTGCAGTTGAGAAGATGACTATGTTTGAGACGTTGGAAGCAAATGTTATAACGTCAAAGGGGCCTTATTGGCGTTTAAATCTAGTGAACGTAGACAAATACATCGATGTAAAATAACTTCCATTTTGAGTAGAAAAAAGCATATTCAAGTACTAAGCCACTTGTTCAGTAAACTATTTGCTCTTATCCAACAATCAATATACTTTTTGCAAATATTAGAAGAGATAAGACACTCCTAAAGCCAATAATATCATCAAACAAATTATGTGAACTGTAGAGCAATTAAAAAATCTCGAAAACTGGGCAGAGACAGCAAAAGTAAAACGAGTTCCTTTATAATTGTTAGTGGAAAATAACATAGATTACATTAAATCATATTATACTATAATTGTCATGTTTTGTTGAAATTGTCTACGACGTAAATTGAGTACTTTATCAAAGAGTTGATTTCTCATTATGATAAGGACTGATTCATCTCGACGGTTTTAGTAGAGAGAAATTTGATATTTATAAAGTATTATAAGAGAAAACCCGAAAACACGTTACAATTGTTATAAGAATTGAAATCCAATCGTCGATATATGTCCACTTCACGATGCAATGCAGCCACGACTTCGATCTTTATCGGAATTAGCGGGAAGATCATGCTTAGCACATTTAGTCTTCTTTGTACCTTTGCGCTTAAGGTGTATATAAAAATAAGTTTAACATAAACATGATTCATCTGGTTGTATTATTTAAATTACACATCAAAACCCGTCCATATCCTTCCTGAAGTCAACATCAGATATTAAGAGTTTTGTTATTGATACTAAATAATTTCAATACCTTATAGAATTATAAAATTGGGAATTCAGAAGAAAAATAGTACTAGGTTGAACACAATATAATCAAAAATCCGTTTTGATTATATTGTGTTGTTTACTTCACAATTTTTAACAAACTTCGTATCTCAATATTCGGTTAATCTTTTCGTTAGAGCAATCTTTGAAACACGACTGGCGTGATGGACGAAGACAAGAGTCTCATTCGCACTTGTATGTCGGTTTTTTTTGGGAAACAAGAGGAATTCTTTGTTATCTCCAATAGGAACCATTAGCTAATGATGTTTGCGTTAATTACTTTGCAAAGTATAAAAGGTCTACAAATTCCAATTTTACTTCTAAGTTTAAGCGAACATGGTCATACAAAAAACAAGAACACGTATATTGAAGAGGGAAATGGCAAAAAAATCCGAAAAAAAAATGGAAATCTTTTGTTTACCACTTGTAAGTATTTTATATGTGTGATTAATCTCGAAGAAGGTTGTTAACATAATGAACGACTTACCTACTATATTAAAGAAAAAGAATTAGGTATTGTACAATTGGCACGACTTATTAAATATCTTTACTTTACGTTTTAATACTCTTTAGATAACTCAAATGTGTTACCAGGGCGTGTTAAAGAGAAAAACAAGGAGAATGATAATAGCAATGAGGAAAGCAATGACACCTGAACGCTTGAATTTGAAGTCAATCATTACTTCTTTAAACAAGCAAAAATTGGGAAATAATATGTGTTTACTACGTACCCTTTGACTACTAATAGCGGACGAAGATCGACGCAGACATCCTAGTCGTGTGGACGCTCTATGGGTCGATAAATCTAAAAACCAATGATCATATTTTCAAAGTTTTCTCTGAATCACGATGCCACTCATATCTATACATATTCTTGTTTGACGGAGGCTTTTGTATGAGTATACATAACCCGTCTAACTTGCGCCTTGTCTAGCCCCTTGTCACGGCTTCGGAAGAATGTAAAGGCATTTATAGCTTATTTTTAAAAATTTACAGAAAGTGTCTGGCAATAATAATAAAAATATCCGCAGGGCAGCTTGTGGCGAGCTGTCGGGCAGTAGCGACCCCGCGGACCTGACCTCCTGGGAGACCCTTTGTTCTTCATCTCTGGCTTGCCTTATCTGGCCGGCCAGAGTGAGCACTGACGAGGAATAAGGCTCCCACCTCACTCTTGCCTTCATTGACTGGTTTGAGTGGAGAATCACAAGAGGAAGGAAGTATTCCAGTAAGATGCTGGTAGGGATCTTGACCGTACTTCCGGGATTGTTTGATAGCCGTGGAACACCTCTCCACTCCTCAAGCACCTCGATATATGTTGCCCCCTTGTCGCTACGTCACTATGTGCTAGCGGCCGTTTTCGGGGGCCCATTAACTGAGTGTGCAAGTCACCCCCTGCCTTTTTATCCGTGTATACAGGCATTCGTTAGGCAGGGGCCACAGCCATTCAATAGTCTCAGATAAGTTATCCATCTTAGCGACCCAAACCCATAGTCCAATACTTTCTTTATTCCATGACATGCAATAGACCACCACCAACCGGGGGTTGATCTTAGGTGCACTTGATTGGTGCATATAGGGAAAATCGCCGGTTTGTGACCCATTTCATTTTATAAAGCTTTATTTAAGGGGCCTCTGCGAGTTGGCTTCGGCCCCTCGTACGCCTTTCAAAGGTCCGGTACCCCTGGTTCCCGAGATATGGAAACATATAAAAATATAATAATAATAATGTTTATTTCCAGTAAAATTATTACATACATATATGCAAAAAAAAAACCCCTGTTGTACCATACCTGCACCATGTGTAAGGAGACTATTTAGTTTGATCAAACTTCATTGTCAGTATGGTCTCATCTAAACCATTGATAATGGTGCAAACGTAACTTAAACGTTAAGGTACTCTTTGTTTTTCATACAAAGTTGCTATTTTTAACTAGGCAACAATAAAGTATAGTGTTTCAAGTGTTTGTATGGCATCATTATTTTTATATAAAGTTGTACCTAGTTGAATTTATTTGTAAAACATAGCTGTTGCTTTTTGGTGGTTTATAAAAAGTAGTACACAAAAAAGACGACTTAAATTATTGTTTTGTTTATTCTTTTACTTTTGACTAGAAAAGTATGGAGAAGTAGTTATTCTCTCTAGAAACTAATTAGTTCTTTGCATCATTGATGGTGCATGTCAAAGATGCATGCGGCAAAAGTATGGAGAAGTATTAAAAATAAATGTTAATGGTACAAAGGCAACTAATTACTTTCCTCTGCACCATTGATGGTACAGGTCAGTGGTACAAAAGGGATTTAAACTTTGCCCATAAATAGAAAACTCTATTCAATCGCGCAATATGAGAAATAAACATAAAAAGTATATTTTTATACTGGAAAACAAAGAAAAAGTTCACAGGAAAAAACGGTTAATCAAAATAAATAATTGTAAAGAAAATAAACGTCATGAATACTGTATTTCATGATAGGCACTTTAAGAACACAATCATTTACTTAAGCATTAAACTTGTGTTTCGTTATCTAAACATTAATTAGATAACAATGTATATGTAGCCGAACATTATTCGTGGTACTTTGTTTGCTAAGGTATAATGAATCTGCAACGTGCTCTTGGAAAAATTGCGAAAGAAAATTTGATGTGAATATAATATAGAATAGAGGGTTCTGCATATTAATTAATTATTTCCTTTGATGACCTGAATCTTAGGGCTTCATCTTCAATAATTCAAAAATTCTTTCTTAACAAATGTCTCGGTCATTTGAGTACTTATAGGAATCTTCTTGACTTTAATTAGATAAACCGAAGATTATTTTTGCAATATTTGTCCAAAATGAAAGATGAAAGTTAATAATAATGCTTATGACGTTTAGGTAGATTCGTCAAAACTGTTTTTTATGCGGAACTCAAGATTTCTCTAATGTGTAAACTAGAAAAACACGTGTTGAAAACGTACGTATGTACTCAAAGATTAAGATACAATGAGGGCTTTTTGGCAAAGTAGGTACTTTGTCTAAATGAAATTTAATCTTGGTATCATAGTTACTTGGCCTGTAATCATGCTTCTGCTGGAGCAACGATCTCCGCTCTATGAGAGAGTTTAAATTTTTCATCAAAAATTGTCCCGTGCCAGATCTTAAAATATAAAACAATTAAAGCATGATGTGTCAATAGATTAAAAATATTTTTTTTTACTTAATACTGTCATATTAACATTATTCGTCTCAAATTAATTTCTTTACCAATAATCGTGTAGGGCACTATTTCCTAGCTTTTAAACCGATTGCTAAAACTAGCCTGTAAAAATGAATAATAAACTTAAATAAGTCATCTAAATAACTGCTTGTTTTTCATCAAAAGTACTATTTTTGCGGTAACTAGATAGGGAATTTACAGCTGATGTAAACAAAGTACAACAAACTATTTGACAAGCGCCTTATAGTTTACAAATATCATTAAACCGTTGTTGCGTGTTTCATAGTTAAATTGGTTGCAGGAACTTTAGCAATTTATTAAATCTGACGTAAGAAGAAACAAATATAGATTCTGCTATAGGCTACTTTGTTTTATTAATCGTTATTAAATGTAAACGTTGATTCGTATTTTTCTTAAGTAGATAGAGACGAACTGTAACACTTTTCAGTCTTATGTCATTAAACCCCAAAAATCGTTCCATTTTTAACCCCAGGACTAAATTAAAATCACTTTGGAGTTTAAAGTTTAATAAATTTATGGGCAGAAGAGTTTAGAGAACAATGGCTTTTGGGACACACGCCTGTTTTCAGAGTCCGTTAATTTTGGTGTTAAAACCTAAAATCCCATAGATACTCGTATCTTGCCGGTCAATTGCTTGAAAGATATTTAAGAAGCTGATCTAATTTGTCATTCAGAAGTAACTTATTCGTAAGGGTTGTAAGTAAATTGAAAAAATTATTAGTGCATTAAAAGAGCAGTCGATTCTCTATTAGCCAGACTGGTACCAACTTTTATCAAAACAGCATTGATGTCGGTGTTCTCCAATGTTTGTGTTAATTAATGCATCTTTATGAGTAGGTACATATGTAATTATTACCATAATAATGATAATGCTGCTTAAGCCAATACTGCTCTTTTAATATATAGTAGTTATGATTTTTTGACGTTGTAAAAGAGACTTAAGAGATAGTATATTTATTTATTAGCGGCTGACATTTTGGTTTTTCCAATAAGTACTCATTATCTAAATAATCTTGTGTAATTTTTTTGACTACTGGCTACCTTTTCTTTAATTCCCAATCCTGATTTCCTTACTCATTATTTTCATCCATGTTTCATACATACCTTTTTGGACTGGACAGCTAGCTGCAACTTCCTACATTTACACTTACCAATAAATATGAGGACTGTGAAAAAAGCTAGCTTATAAATAAACAACATACTAAGGACAAGAAAAATAAGCATTTCTCAGGACGTTCTTTGGCTTAGATATTCTCTATCTCTATCATGCTATTGCAGTTTAAGAGTTGTACGATGGTGACAGAAATATTGCTAAGTCAAAACACGTGCTAGTTATCGTTTATTTATGTCAGCCTTACACAGTTTTATCCTTGCGTAACTTTGATTTAAATTAACAGTTTCGGAAAGCCCAAGATGGCAGTGTCGTTCTCTCACAACGAAGTACATTAAACGATAATTTCAATGCGGGCAAATTATTTTTAGAACAACGTAACAGTAAACAATTAGTAGACTAGAAAAAAATCTTTGTATTCGAAAAATTCTGCGTATGGTTCGTAGAATTTTAATACTCAATTTCCGACAGTCATTTGGTGTAATAGGCGAAGCATGCAAACAATGTAATCTCCGAGATAAGTTGAGACACAGGCAAATGCACGTGATCTCATTGCGTAATTTTGTCCTTACTGACCCTGACAATGAGGGTTTTTAATTATACGAAGATATGCCGGTCATTATTCGTTCGTTTCGTGTAAATAACTTATTATCAATGTACTTGGTAATTCAAGGTTGTTGTAGGTTTCTAGGGTAGCAACAGCCACTCCGCGTGTTGACGTAAAATTATTTACTTAAAATCAATAATAAAAATTGGGGTTGCCATTTGCGGGTAAATGAACATATTTTTTTAAAAACTGAATTCAACGATTTATGATTATACTTCACTACATAACGGGATTTAACGCGCACATACCTTTTATTTGTTTATTGCTTGACGTTTCGGCAGGGTTACACCTGCCATGGTCACAAGCAGACTGTCCGGCGACACTACTCCGTCGATGAAGTAGATTGATCTTCATCTACCCTCGATGTTAATGAATGTCCACTATAAAGCCGCGATTTATGATTAGCCTCATAAGGCAATGTATGTGAAGCTGCGACCGCGACTGATGATGATATTTCCTTTACAGCCTAGTTGAAAGTTCCCACCCTTTATATTGTTGTAAATATTCATCGTAATGGTAAAGTTACATGAGCAATCACTTCATGTATTTAGATTTCAAGGCCCATAATTACGTTCGACGCATTCTATCTCTTTAAAATTAGTTAGTTAAGCTGTGACTTTAATGGTTCGGTTTTAGTTAGCTTCATGTATCCGTACTTATATAATTAATGCGAAAATAACTCTGTCTGTTTGTCTCTTCTTCACGACTAAACCACTGAACCGATTTGAATGAAATTTGGTACAGATATAGTCTGGGACCGGAGAAAGGACGTAGGATAGTTTTCATCCTGGAGATTGGATTATTATTATTCCACGCGGACGAAGTCGCGGGCAAAAGCTAGTGGTCTATAAGTATTTTATAAAATCTGGGAGATTACTTATCGTTTATTGCCTATCTTTTAGATTCAAGGATGTATTTTTTTATTGAGATCAACATGGGTTTAGACT
Source organism: Athetis lepigone (assembly GCA_033675125.1). Classification (NCBI taxonomy): domain Eukaryota; kingdom Metazoa; phylum Arthropoda; class Insecta; order Lepidoptera; family Noctuidae; genus Athetis; species Athetis lepigone. The sequence goes on from CM066224.1 coordinate 9,782,300, forward strand.
TCCTCTACATCAGAATCTGTCAACACTATTGTGATGGTCAAAAAATAATAATAATCCACTTCCACGTAAAACCTTAACAAAAAAAGGTTATACTTGTTGTAATTTTTTTACTAACGTGAAAGTGGTGTGTGATAGATTTTAGCAACAGTTATAATAATGAGTGTACACTGGCTATCTTCTAAAATTACGATAAGGGATTATAATGGACTTATCTTGAAGTAATGTTTTCTAAGCAAAATGTGATATTTTCCAATTCATCATATCCATCTATGCATCATATTTCTATTATTCTCTATCTTCTACTTTGTACTAGTGTTACATCACTTTTCACCCGATTACAAATAAGAAAAGTATCAGTAATATTTCCTCCTGACTATAGCAGCAATTAGCGGAAACTTGCTTGACTCCACGTAGAGATACCTTAATTCGCAAACATTCTTAATCTCATAACTCCATAGGACTAGTTGAAAGGTAGGGGCATGAAGCTGCATGTAATCAGTAACCCTTTAATGCACTCATCTACGGTTGGTTGAAAGGTCGCGATTTCTTCAGAAATGCGCCGTATCAGAAATATATGCCACTCACGGGATGCAATACAGCCCTCTTAGAGCAATACTTGAAGACGGTAACTCCTACCTCAATTTATTAATAAGTGATATCCTAAGGTGGTCACTTCAGATCTTAGGCCATGCCTTACATACACCTTTAAACGTTTACACCTGTTTTCTCGTATGGTTTCTCCAAAGATTTAAATATAGAAAAACCCAGTAACACGTTAAAATCCAAAGAACAAACATGTATCTTTAATGATGACAAATATTGTTCCATCGACGCAGTGTGCAACATAATATTTTCTTACGTATAGTAATGATGTTGAAGGCTTTATTAGATTATCATAAGTAACAACTAGCAACAATAGAGGCGACAGCTAAGTATTCTGAAACCCGTAAGTTACCATTTCAGAAGTGTAGCTGGAGTAGAAAGTTAGTATCGGATGTTAGGCTTATATGATTATTTCAAAATAGTCCTATTTCCGTTCTGACTATTACGTTTTATTATATCAAACATCCGCTTGTTTGTTTATATCACTTAGTTAAGATTTTCTTTACTGCATTGATGAGATTGTTGCTATTAAAATCGTAACGCGTGTTGACTTTGAGTCAGTCTGCGCGAAAACATTTTGTTTGGCCAAGACTTTACTACGTACCAGTTATCTCAGTAGGAACCATTATCTAATGTTATCTACGGTAATTGCTTTGTGAAGTATAAAAGGCCATGTCTACAAAATTCTTAACAAATTTAAACGAACGAGCTCATACGAAACACAAGTACTCATACATTAAAGTGTGAAACGAACGAATTTCGCGGTAAATGAAGATTTGTAATTTACAACAATAAACAACAATACCTGTTCAAAATGAGGATCATTTATTTACTACTTCTTGTAAGTATCATTAAGTTTTAAATAAAATCATTTTGTAAACAATCTCTCTAGGAACTCCTACCGGAGTGCACCAAACTGGGTGCACTGCTGTTCGTCTTCCCTAACGAAGTCAGTTACTTGCAAAAGAAGTTCATTTATTTTATTGATATTAAAAGTTCATTACTAATTGAAAGCTATCCTAATTTTCAAAGATAATGACGATGATTAAAATTATAAAAATATTGACGAACACGTAAAATCTTATTTTTAATTGTTTTAGGTGTCCTTATTTTGTTTGGTGAGCGCGAAATATCTGCCCGATGAAAGTGCTTCAGAGGTCTTGCTAAGAAAGCAAAGATCTTTATCAGATGAATCAAACAAGTCAACGGAGAGTGTTGAAGAAAATAATGAAGAAGATGATGATGAAGAAGAAGATAATACCAACGAGAATGACAATGATTCATTGGAGCGCAAGTTTAATAAACAGCAGTTAAAACTGCAGAAGAAAAGAGAGAAAGAGGAACAAAAGCTCATAGAAAAAGAACGCAAGTTACGTGAAAAGGTAGAAAAAGAAGAGCGCAAACTTCAAGAACAACAGCGCAAAGTAGCAGAAAAATTAGCAGAGCAACAACGTAAATTGCAAGAAAAACTTGAAAAAGAAGAACTTAAACGACAGGAGAAATTGGCTAAAGAAGAGCGTAAGCGTCAAGAAGAACAAATTAAAAGAGAAGAAAAACTGGCCAAAGCGGAACTAAAACGCCAAGAAAAAATTCAGAAAGATCTACAAAAAATTGAAAAGAAAACTCTTGAAGAAAACACCCCAGTTGCTGACATCTCAGTCGAGTCTGCAGAAGACAATGACTCATTAGATCTAGAAGACATTTGGGAAAATTATGTGTATACTAAGTACGGTTTGCCTGCTAACAGCAGCGAATTAGAAAAACAGGCTGCAGTAAACAAATATTTAGGAGAAGAACTAGGTCTTACTGTTAATAGTACTAAGACTGAATATCGCCAAGCTGTATTACAATTAGTGCAAAACAAATTGTTAAATGACTCTGCTTCACAAGATAGCTTTAATAATTATTTGGTAAGTCATGTGAATGCTGTCTATATTCAGAAGCTTAGTACGGAGTTAGAAACTAAAATCGCTGAATTAGACAACGAAACCGCTTTACTTCAAAATGTAAGTTTACCATGGGCAACCGTAGCGCAGCAGTCTATCGAACAAAAGAAATCCATCCTCCAAACTGTTGTTCAGTATTTGTCAAACGTACTTCCGAATTGGATAACTGGTGGACAAGCTGCTTCACCCAATTCAGTCGGTGCTCCCTCTGGTGCCTCTTCCTCAGATGCTAGTGCATCAGTACCTGTCCCAGGTGCTTCAGCTCCTGCTGCTGGAGGCTCAGTGAATGTTCCATCCGTCCCAGCCCCCGTTGATGCCGGTGTTGCAGTTGCCGCTCCACCAGCTCCTGTTGACGCCGGTGTTTCAGTAGACTCGTCTCTCCCAGTCTCCGCTGTTACAAGTACTGCTGATGCCAGTGTAGCAGTAGCTGGTTCTTCTGCACCGAATGCTGCTGACGCAGCTGCAGCCAATTCCGCTCTTGCACCTGCACCTGCTGACGCCAGTGTCACAGTAGACGCTTCGCCTGTCCCAGCCCCAGCTGCTGCAGGTATTGCAGTTGCCACTCAACCTGCTCCTGCTGACGCCAGTGTGGCAGTAGACGCTTCGTCTGTCCTAGTCCCCGCTGATGCAGGTGTTGCAGTTGCCACTCAACCCGCTCCTGCTGACACCAGTGTGGCAGTAGACGCTTCGTCTGTCCCAGTCCCCGCTGATGCAGGTGTGACAGTTGCCGCTCAACCCACACCTGCTGACGCCAGTGTCGCAGTTGACGCTTCGTCTGTACCAGTCCCAGCTGATTCAGGTGCTGTAGTTGGCGCTCAAGCCGTTCCTATTGATGCAGGTGTCTCGGTAGACGCTTCGTCTGTTCCCGCTACCGCTGATGCAGGTGTTGCAGTTGCCGCTCAACCCGTCTCCGCTGACGCCAGTGTCGCGGCAGACGCTTCGTCTGTCCCAGCTCCCGCTGATGCAGGTGTTGCAGTTGCCGCTCAATCAACCCCTGCTGACGCCAGTGTCGCAGTAGACGCTTCGCCTGTACCAGTCCCAGCTGATGCAGGAGTTGTAGTTGCCGCCCAACCCGCTTCTGCTGACGCTAGTGTCGCAGTAGACGCTTCGTCAGTCCCGGCCACCGCTATCGCTGGTGCTTCAGTAGCTGCTGAACCCGCCGACGCCAGTGTCTCAGTCGATGCTTCATCTGTCGCAGTCCCCGCTGATGCCAGTGTCTCAGTCGATGCTTCATCTGTCGCGGTCCCCGCTGACGCCAGTGTCCCAGTCGATGCTTCATCTGTCGCGGTCCCCGCTGACGCAGCTGCCTCAGTAGCAGTAGCAGCTGAACCCGTCCCCGCTGACCCCAGTGTGTCAGTCGATGCTTCATCTGTCGCGGTCCCCGCTGACGCAGTTGCCTCAGTAGCAGTAGCAGCTGAACCCGTCCCCGCTGACGCCAGTGTCTCAGTCGATGCTTCATCTGTCGCGGTCCCCGCTGACGCCAGTGTCTCAGTCGATGCTTCATCTGTTGCGGTCCCCGCTGACGCAGCTGCCTCAGTAGCAGTAGCAGCTGAACCCGTCCCCGCTGACGCCAGTGTGTCAGTCGATGCTTCATCTGTCGCGGTCCCCGCTGACGCAGTTGCCTCAGTAGCAGTAGCAGCTGAACCCGTCCCCGCTGACGCCAGTGTCTCAGTCGATGCTTCATCTGTCGCGGTCCCCGCTGACGCCAGTGTCTCAGTCGACGCTTCATCTGTCGCGGTCCCCGCTGACGCCAGTGTCTCAGTCGATGCTTCATCTGTCGCGGTCCCCGCTGACGCAGCTGCCTCAGTAGCAGTAGCAGCTGAACCCGTCCCCGCTGACGCCAGTGTGTCAGTCGATGCTTCATCTGTCGCGGTCCCCGCTGACGCAGTTGCCTCAGTAGCAGTAGCAGCTGAACCCGTCCCCGCTGACGCCAGTGTCTCAGTCGATGCTTCATCTGTCGCGGTCCCCGCTGACGCCAGTGTCTCAGTCGACGCTTCATCTGTCGCGGTCCCCGCTGACGCCAGTGTCTCAGTCGATGCTTCATCTGTCGCGGTCCCCGCTGACGCAGCTGCCTCAGTAGCAGTGGCAGCTGAACCCGTCCCCGCTGACGCCAGCGTCTCAGTCGATGCTTCATCTGTCGCGGTCCCCGCTGACGCCAGTGTCTCAGTCGATGCTTCATCTGTTGCGGTCCCCGCTGACGCAGCTGCCTCAGTAGCAGTAGCAGCTGAAGCCGTCCCCGCTGACGCCAGTGTGTCAGTCGATGCTTCATCTGTCGCGGTCCCCACTGACGCAGTTGCCTCAGTAGCAGTAGCAGCCGAACCCGTCCCCGCTGACGCCAGTGTGTCAGTCAATGCTTCATCTGTCGCGGTCCCCGCTGACGCAGTTGCCTCAGTAGCAGTAGCAGCTGAACCCGTCCCCGCTGACGCCAGTGTCTCAGTCGATGCTTCATCTGTCGCGGTCCCCGCTGACGCAGCTGCTTCAGTAGCAGTAGCAGCTGAACCCGTCCCCACTGATGCCAGTGTCTCAGTCGATGCTTCATCTGTCGCTGTCCCCGCTGACGCAGCTGCTTCAGTAGCAGTAGCAGCTGAACCCGTCCCCGCTGACGCCAGTGTCTCAGTTGATGCTTCATCTGTCGCAGTTCCCGCTGACTCAGCTGCTTCAGTAGCTGCTGAACCCCTCCCCGCTGACGCCAGTGTGTCAGTCGATGCTTCATCTGTCGCGGTCCCCGCTGATGCAGCTGCTTCAGTAGCAGCTGAACCCGTCCCCGCTGACGCCAGTGTCTCAGTCGATGCTTCATCTGTCGCTGTCCCCGCTGACGCAGCTGCTTCAGTAGCAGTAGCAGCTGAACCCGTCCCCGCTGACGCCAGTGTGTCAGTCGATGCTTCATCTTTCGCTGTCCCCGCTGACGCAGCTGCTTCAGTAGCAGTAGCAGCTGAACCCGTCCCCGCTGACGCCAGTGTCTCAGTTGATGCTTCATCTGTTGCGGTCCCCGCTGATGCAGCTGTTTCAGTAGCAGCTGAAGCCGTCCCCGCTGACGCCAGTGTCTCAGTCGATGCTTCATCTGTCGCGGTCCCTGCTGATGCAGCTGCTTCAGTAGCAGCTGAACTCGTCCCCGCTGACGCCAGTGTCTCAGTCGATGCTTCATCTGTCGCGGTCCCCGCTGATGCAGCTGCTTCAGTAGCAGCTGAACCCGTCCCCGCTGACGCCAGTGTCTCAGTCGATGCTTCATCTGTAGCGGTCCCCGCTGACGCCAGTGTCTTAGTCGATGCTTCATCTGTCGCGGTCCCTGCTGATGCAGCTGTTTCAGTAGCAGCTGAACCCGTCCCCGCTGACGCCAGTGTCTCAGTCGATGCTTCATCTGTCGCGGTCCCCGCTGATGCAGCTGCTTCAGTAGCAGCTGAACCCGTCCCCGCTGACGCCAGTCTCTCAGTCGATGCTTCATCTGTCGCGGTCCCCGCTGACGCAGCTGCCTCAGTAGCAGTAGCAGCTGAACCCGTCCCCGCTGACGCCAGTGTCTCAGTCGATGCTTCATCTGTCGCGGTCCCCGCTGATGCAGCTGCCTCAGTAGCAGTAGCAGCTGAACCCGTCCCCGCTGACGCCAGTGTCTCAGTTGATGCTTCATCTGTCGCAGTTCCCGCTGACTCAGCTGCTTCAGTAGCTGCTGAACCCCTCCCCGCTGACGCCAGTGTGTCAGTTGATGCTTCATCTGTCGCGGTCCCCACTGATGCAGCTGCTTCAGTAGCAGCTGAACCCGTCCCCGCTGACGCCAGTGTTTCAGTCGATGCTTCATCTGTCGCTGTCCCTGCTGACGCAGCTGCTTCAGTAGCAGCTGAACCCATCCTCGCTGGCGCCAGTGTCTCAGTTGATGCTTCATCTGTCGCAGTTCCCGCTGACTCAGTTGTTTCAGTAGCTGCTGAACCCGTCTCTGCTGACGCTAGTGTTATAGTCGATGCTTCATCTGTCGCGGTCCCCGCTGATGCAGATGCTTCAGTAGCAGCTGAACCTGTCCCCGCTGACGCCAGTGTCTCAGTCGATGCTTCATCTGTCGCGGTCCCCGCTGACGCCAGTGTCTCAGTCGATGCTTCATCTGTCGCGGTCCCCGCTGACGCAGCTGCTTCAGTAGCAGTAGTACCTGAACCCGTCCCCTCTGACGCTAGTATCATAGCCGATGCCCCCGCTGACGCAGGCGTTGCAGTTGCAGCTGAACCTACTCATGTTGATCCCAGTGCCGCAGTAGACGCTACATCTGTTGTAGTCCCCGCTGACGCAGTTGCTTCAGTAGCTGCTGAACCCGTCCCCGCTGACGCAGTTGCTTCAGTAGCTGCTGAACCCGTCCCCGCAGACGCAGCTGTTTCGGTAGCTGCTGAACCCGTTCCCGCTGACGCCAGTGTCTCAGTCGATGCTTCATCTGTCTCGGTACCCGCTGACGCAGCTGCTTCAGTAGCTGTTGAACCCGTTCCCGCTGACGCCAGTGTCTCAGTCGATGCTTCATCTGTCTCGGTCCCCGCTGACGCAGCTGCTTCAGTAGCTGCTGAACCCGTTCCCGCTGACGCCAGTGTTGCAGTAGACGCTTCATCTGTCGCAGTCTCGGCTGACGCAGGCGTTGCAGTAGCAGCTGGACCTGCTTCTGTTGATCCCAGTGCCATAGTAGACGCTTCATCTGTCCCAGTCCCGGCTGACGCAGGTATTGAAGTAGCAGCTGAACCTGCTCCTGTTGATCCCAGTGCCGTAGTAGACGCTTCGTCTGTCCCAGTCCCGGCTGACGCAGGCGTTGCAGTAGCAGCTGAACCTGCTCCTGTTAATCCCAGTGTTGCAGTAGACGTTTCATCTGCCTCTGTCCCGGCTGACGCAGGCGTTGCAGTAGCAGCTGAACCTGCTCCTGTTGATCCCAGTGTTGCAGTAGACGCTTCATCCGTTCCAGTCCCCGCTGACGCAGTTGCTTCACCTGTCGTTGAGACTACTGTCGCGCTGCAAGTTGCCCAAGAGAACACAAACACTGCTATACCTTTTGAAGCCGGTGCATCATTATTAGAAGTAACAACACAGTGATGATCAATTTTACATTTCTACATCTTTAATATTTAAGAGTCGTTTTTTGATGTTTATTTAATTAAATAAGGTCTGGCATTTTATTTTATGTTTTAATTATAACTTACAATTTATACCTGTACATACCAAAAATAATTTAATAAAGGAATATTTTAAGAAGATTAATAAAACGTGTCAATAATATTTAACCCTTTATTATCTAATGACTCACTTAGTAACAATTTACAAATGTTTGGTTTTATAGTAGGTATCATTAAATGGAATGCAAAATAGAGGTAATTTCTCACAAAAGTTCCTTAAAATAATAATTATTATACTATAATATAATTTAAATAAAGTTAACATAATATTTACTACAAAAGTTGATAGTAACTTTGTCAAATCCAGTATTTGTTGGCCGTATTAGGTGGATTTGGATAGTTGTGCTGTGAGAGAGGATCAGATACGTTTGGGAAAGAATATGGATCATTCATGTATTTATACTCACTGGACAGGCCCGCTAGGCTCATATTCAATGAATTATGAGACGGACTCCAGTTGGAGGAAGCAGATGGGTCTGCAGAAACTTTGGAGTAATCAGCAGGAACTTTTGGATATTCATTATTTGGTAACGCTTTGCTGTACTCATCACCAGTAGGTTTATCGAAAGTATCTTCCCTGGGCTCGATCACTTCATCACTGTTAACTTTATCGTCAACTTCAGCCTCTTTCGGTAAGTAATTAATTGGTTTGTTATATATTTCGCTAGTAGGATATCGAGCATATTCGTTTCTTGGTAAGCCACTGTCTAATAATTGGCTATGCGGTGGGCCGTTGGCTCCGGGGACTAAATGGCCAAAAGTTGAACCAGAAGTACTAGGAAAAGCAGCATTTTGGAAAGCTTGGTTTAAGTGTTGTGATTGTGCCATGAGTTGATTATAATTGGCATATTTTTGGTGGTGCCAAGCATCCGGGTGCTGTGGATGGTGTTGAGATAGAGATGGTATCTCTCCGGCAGGATAGGGACATGGTATCTGTGGCATAGGTATGGACGAATAGCCACCGATACCCGGACTTGGGTTGGATCCAGTATGCTTTCGTAGACGAGCGCGTCGGTTGGAGAACCAAACCTGGAACAAAAAGATATTCTTAGTTCTGCTAAAAAAATGATTTACATTTTAGACATATTACTGCCATAACATGTTGTGATAACTGTTTTCACAAATAATGATATGTTTTGTGTGCATAACTGGTGTTATAATCATGAAAGATGGGAAAACAGTAATAATTCTGTAAACATGCTGAAAGTGACAGTGGTTGGGTTTATCAATGTTGATGAAAGATAAAAACAAAGTGCCTATTAAACAATACGTAGTAATTAGAATCACTGCGTAATTGTTATCTGCAATCGTAAAGTTGCGTGTAATGACGGCTACAGTTTATTGTAATAATTATGACTTTATTTCTAGCCTAGTTACACTTGAAATATAGTCTGAGTTTAATTATTTTTTTCAGAATTTTTAAGCGTTTGAAGCACATTCATGCTCATGAATACCAATGCCATTATTATAGGAATAACTCTGTTATATAAAAAAACGGGTATCCAAAACAATTTTAACGTTTCATAATTAAGATCTAGTCATATCGAGATTAAGTCCTATAGCGAACTAGTCATATCTGCTATTTAGTCTTATCGAGATGTAGTCATAACGCTACTAACCCAAAAGAATCAAAAGCCTCAGAAATCACGTAACAGAATTACATTAAAAATCGTTCGCAGGAAAGCTTAATAGGTACAATACCAGCTTTCCTGGCATATAACATAACAGCAAATTATGAACTAATTTCTACAAGGATGCTTCTAGAAGCAAACAAAATGGGTTAAGAAACTGTATAATATCTGTTGCTTCAAAAGACATTGAAAGTGCTTGAAACCTTTCATTTATTTTGTAGCTAAAGTTAATAGGCTATTTTTAAAACTATTGATCTACATCCAGCTTTAATAGACTAGCTAGATAACTAAATGTCGACTTGTTCTGCACTAGTGCGGCAACTGTGGTGCGGCTTCTAGTACAGATATTTCTCGAAAACATTTAAAATAAACTGTATGCACTTTTACCAACACAATTAAATGCAGGAGGATTGAGCCATTCCTTTATATCTTTGGCTTATTTAAGCAAGTATCGTGATGGTCCGGTTGTTAAGGCGCCAGCCACTTACGTGGGTTGAAATCCTGGTTTGCGACCAATGTGACTTTTTCTGTTCTTATGTACTTCTAAAGTTTACCTTGGACATCACTGACATATTATTATTAGTGCTTCTGAAAGCAAGTTAAGCCGTTGGTCTGGTTGTCATTGGTAGGACTTTGACTATCGTTACGTCAGAAGCCAGAAACTGTAACCAGTCTAACCTTGTGGTACTGAGTCACCCAGTAACTAAGTTATGGTCTGATAGATAGTCGCTTTACGTAAAACATTTTTTTTTTGGTGAGTGGGAAATCATCAAATGACTGCTCCCGTCCTGTGTGCGGCGGGAGGGCGTGTCAGACTTTAACTGACTAAAACCCACTCATGTTCTTTCGATTGCCCTTTATGTTCCAGGGTCACGGTAACTATTATATACATTCCGCAACCCCGTTACGTAAAACACTGGAATCTCAACATAGTTTGGGAAAAGACTAGGGAGATGATGATTAGTGTGTAAGTCTTCTGCAAAAATCAATAATTTATTAAATACATACTTGTATCCTAGCCTCCGTGAGTCCAGTCTGCAGAGCCAGTTCCTCACGAGTATACACGTCAGGGTACTGCGTCCTGTGGAAGGCTCTTTCCAACGCATCCAGCTGTTCTCCCGTGAACGTGGTGCGTGATCGCCGCTGCTTCCTCTTCAGCGTCAACCCTGGCTCCGAATCTATGTCTGAAGAATCTGAACCTCGACCTGAAATAAATTGATAATAATCTTTAGAGAAAAGTTACAGTTTACTTTGTTTTAATTGTATATAATAAGTAAAGGCCTAGTAATTTTGGCGCCAAATGGCAGCGGCTTCAATAACTATGACATTTACTATCCATACTAATACTATAAATGGGAAAGTGTGTCTGTCTGTCTGTATGTTTGTCTTTCTTTCACGGCAAAACGGAGCGACGAATTGACGTGATTTTTTAAGTGGAGATAGTTGAAGGGATGGAGAGTAACGTAGGCTACTTTCTGTCTCTTTCTAACGCGAGCGAAGCCGTGGGCAAAAGCTAGTTCTAAATACTTCTAAGTTCTTATATAACTGACATTAAATAAATTTAAAATCGCCCATTTGACTTGGTGGTAGGTTCCTGTCTTACGCTGGTGCAGTATTGCTTTGGAATTATTTTATACAAAAAGTATCGCGATACTTAATAGTCACCAGTTTTGTATAATTTATCGAGTGACCTATGCGAATATAAACGTATGAAGCAACTGGTGGATTTTACGCGATTTTAGGGTTGCTTTGGTTATAAAAATTATTCAATATTACGCGTTTACCTCGTCAAGCATGAACACGTTCAGTCCTTACACTGATATGATGATATACTATTCATATAATATAGATAGTAACCAACATAGGCATGTAAGCTTTGCTTTGCAAAAATAGTACATTTAAACACAATGAAACAGCATTCGATTTCTCTAGATGTTCATAATGATTAAATAGAGCATGATAAACTGTCACGTTGCTCAGGCGTTCCTATAATTTATTTGACATTATATTACAGCAATTTGTCTTCATCTCTTTTTTTGAAACACGCGTTATTTATTAACGGAGTGTTTTTTGTGTAAACCCACATCATGTTTTAATTCGCCTAAATCAAGAACGGCGGGGCTCGCGGCTCGATCTCATTTATAAATCGGTAGCGGTATCCTACGGAAACTGATTAAAAAACACCCGCAACAATACACGGCTTTGGCCTTAAAACTGATTTTAAAAAATGCGGCTTATATTAATAGCCTTTTGAAAGAAGTCAAAATTGAATGAGATGAAAAAATAGGGGCTCAGCGTGGCGCAGAATAAGGAACACCCAGCGCGGCGGCTCCTTTGTCGGCCTCTTTGCTGTTCGGGTGACATTTTGGCACCATTCAATATTTTGGTGTCGCGAGCTGGATTTATGAGATGTAAGGCGAAAGCACGGGTTTAATACGACACCCGCAGAATTAAAATTGGTAGGTCCCACAAACATGCAAGCTAACAAGCAATCTGTGTAGGCGTTGTGTTAGTGCGTCTGTTGTTTCAAGTTTATATTATCACTAGGCATTTGCAATGTTATTAACTTTAGTCTGTGACATTATTCAATAAGAATTATTTTAGGAGACTTAAATAAGATTTATTTTCAGTACATTTATTTTAGCCATAATTGCAAAAGTTACAAAAATAACTACAAACCTCGGCGTACAAGAATACTTTTATAGCAAATGTTTTATTAGCAAACTTAAAAGATACCTGTTTGATATATTGTTTTATTTTACTAATTTGTTTCCTTATAATGATGCATCGGCATAATTAAACGCACGAGGCAACATCTCTAAGCACAAAGGCTGCGACAAATAAAAAACAACGTATTGTAATAAAATGATTTACATTGCTCAAATTCTCCGGCTGGCCGAGACAGGGACAGATTTATTTAGTCTTTTTTGTTACGAGTTCTGATCATAACGTATGAGGCTAAATACAAATCAAAAATACGAAATAATCGAGAGCGATTTAAAACTTTATGGCGTGGTCGTAAAGTCCGTTTCTGTTTTCATTGCGGAGGAGCAGTAAAGCAAAACTATGAGGGATTTTATGCTCAAAGAAAGGCGAGAGGTTTATGGTTGAGTGGTACGTGGGAGAGGGTGAGAGAAACTTTGGCGATTGCCGAAATGTGACCCCGTGAAGAGGCGCGCGCGGCTCCGCTCAAAAGTCATAATTTGGGAGTTGAAAGAGCGGCGGCGAGGGTTTAACACCTTCATAATCTGGGTTCATTAAAACGGTCGGGCCGGCCTTTGTTTCAGCGGGTTGTTTCAATGTTAACAGATGGTCGGATTAGCACGTCTGCGTGTTGTGGGCGGCGTTGCTTGTTTCTTGCCGCACACTTGTGGGCTTCTTGAGTTTGAAAGATTATTGCTTAGTAGTTTCGTGGGGATTAGTTTCACTGTCTCTCTTGTCAATCGTCATGTTACCTAAAAATCATTCACTAATGATTAAGCAATTAATATGAATATGGTTGGCATTTCAATTAAATATTTAGAAATTAAATTAGTCCACTTGAGTGAAAAAAAAACACTGCTCCACACAAGTATTTACTTCTATTTCGTAGGAAGCCTATACTGTTCCACTGTTGGGCAACGACCTCTTTCACGTTGTTCCTGGCATATACATAAACAAACAAATAGGTACTTGTAGGTCGTATAAATATTGGTCCCTTACAGGAATCGATTTCGTGTCACAGAAAGAGCAGCGATTCGTTCAACCTTCACTAATTATATAGCTAACTTTGCTTTATTAATTATCGATTCCCTAGGTTTTGATTACGTGTGCTCTACGAGTAAATAAAAAAATAAAGAATATGATCTAGTTCATTATATTTTTTCTATACGTGAAATTTGAAACAACCAAGACAGATTTGAGTGGATCTGTTCAGGCAGAGTAAATAAATAATTTCTCAAAAACGTTTAGCTCAACTCAAACCCTAAGGAGCCCAACAACAATATTCGTTCTTGATAAGGACAATCGGGTAAGCCATACTACCCGAATGTCCTTATCAAGGACATTCAGATATGGGTATTCAAACTACAGGTACTTATTTAAATATTTAAAACGAGAACTGACAGCAGCGCTGTCTAATCTATATGGGCTAGAAATTTGAAATTTTGCATAGGGTTTCCTTTTATAACGCAGGGGAGCACTAAGTAAGAAATTTTGGCAATTCTTTCCATATTTTTTTTTATGACTAGGTCATCCCACAGTTCAGCTTGCTAAGGCTGTTTACTGCTTAACCGGACAATCCTGTTGCTGACAAGAGTGACTCTAGACCTCCAGCCAGGGCATTTTGGCAATTCCAACCCCAAAGGGTTTAATAGGAAATGCAGGCCGACCTCCACTACGGAAAAGCCGCGGGTGAAAGCTAGTACTTATATAATCTTATAAAGGGAAAATTGAGTGACTGGGTGATATAAAGATCAAATGCACAGCCCAAACCGTTGATCCTAGAGACTTGAAACTTGGAGAGTATGTTCTATGTTAAGATTAAATATCCACTAAGAAAGGATTTTTCGAAACTCCATCCTCAACGGCGTAAACTAGGGGATGAAAGTTTCGACATCCACACGGGCGACGCCGCGGGCGAAAGCTAGTATGGTATAAACATGCCGCAAATGAGCCTTTTACCAGTTTTAATGTGACTTATTTTCACGAGCTGAATTCAAAAATTAAACAGAATTTATATGAAATGATCTGCCAGTTAATTTAACCAAAACTTATTAGAAAATATCAAACAGGCTTTTAACCAAAGATTAAACCAATCAATATCATACCTATTTAACCTTTCGGCTTCGGGTTAATACACAAACACGGGATGTTGGAATGCTCTAACAAGGGCACTTTCGCTTTGTTGTGGAGTTGCGGTATTTAGTGATTTGCGTCCATTTAGCATTAATTAATTAACAAACACTCGTGAAAGGATTCCTCTATTTCGTATTGAAATTATTTGAATAACACTGAATTCCACTAACTCTTTGTTATGCTGGAATTTGTTGTGTGTGTGGAAAACTAAGTAGAAATGTTTACCATTGCAGTGCCTGCTGCCAGAGGTTTTACTTGCGTACTTGACATAAAACTATAGTTAGGTAATTTTAAATCAAATAATAATAATTTTATGTACATCTCTATAATTAAATGGTAAACTGACTAGCTGATTGACTGACTGTTGATATATCAACACACAGCTCAAACCGCTGGTCGTAGAGACATGAAAATTGTAGGTGTTCTTTGTAAAGTGTAGGTAACCACTAGGAAACGGTTTTGAAATTTCCACCCTAAAGGGTTAAAATCGGGAGTGAAAGTATCTACATTTAAGCGGGCAAAGTCGCGGGCGAGCCCTAGTTAAGTATATAACAAAGTCACCTGTGGCGTCTTGCTCTGCTTGCGTCTAATCGCGATAAACTTAAAAGTACTGAACGGATTTTCATACGGTTTTCTTCAATAGGTACGGAAAAAGTTTAAGTGTATAAGATTTAATACATAAATAATGATTACAGAGATATTTTAAATATTTTTAACTGTAGGAAGTTGATGTGGGTCGCTGATATCCGTATAAAATGTAGCCAATATGTTATTTTGATGTTCAAGCAATTGTTGCTGTAACATCAAAACCCGTTCGGTACTTTTTTGCTTTGAAGAGTAACAAATATCCATAAGCTTTGCATTAATTAGTGGTAGGATAACATATTTACGTTATTTGCAACATTGTAGTATTTAATTCACATACCTATAATCCGTACCAATCAGCCTATCTATCATAACACTACTAACAGAACAACAATAGGTTTATTCAAATAAATTCCATAAGGCCGTAAAGACGCCATAAAGCTATGATGTAAGCTTGTTAATGCTCATTCAAAAGTACTCCGCCTCCTCTTTGTCGGCCTCTTTCGGCCACTTCCGGACACTCGTGTCTTTGGGAGGGCTCTCATTGAATAATGTGATGAGACAAAATTGTCTTGAATACAACGCGAGGTAATAAATGCCCACTAAATAATTGTGAGACGTGTTAGCGTGGGGTTTACATGGACGCTCAGTGAAAGTGTACGTCAAATTGTCAACTGCCTCAGAATAAGACTAATTTAATGCTTTAAATTGCATGTACAAACGCTGAATGTCATCATTTCTCAATCTTGTCACAAATTGCCGGGAAATGTGACGGGATTGAAAAACGATGTAACTGTTTAGGCGTTTAAGTGTCATTCGATAAACAAATCTATGTTCGTCTTTTTTATGGTCATCAGTAGAGCGATTTAAAGATAATAAAATAAACAGTATTTAAATATCAACATAAATCAGAATAATTGTTTGAATGATAAAGGCAATTTTAAATACAATAACTATGTTTAATTAATGGTTTTTTAACCATTTAATAAATAATTGAATGCGGAATTTGTAGTTTTATTATGCTAAGCCTCTGTCATGCATGCAGTAATATACAATGTCCGGTTTGTTTGTTGTTATGTAGATCAATTTGACTTTTCTGAACGTCTCTGCAGTCGGCGATCAGGCCATTGCGGCCAGGTCGTACCGCCCAGTAAATAAATGTTTGACTTGCAGTCTCAGTTACCTAGTCACCAAGAGCGCATATGAGGTTTTAAATCTACCAATTTATTTTATAAAGTAAGTGTAAAGTTTTTTGTCACTCCTTACACATCAAATATTTAGAATGGGCAACTAGTTTCATTTCTCTCTTGTAAATAACGTTCCGAATTCCTTATAAACCTTCGAACACACGTGATTCGAGACACAATAGAAAGACAATAGCTGCCCGACAGCCGGTTGTCGTTTGGTCGTTGATAGGTAAAATAGTGTAATGGAAACTTCACCGTTTTTCGACATTTGACATCATCACAACTCCGATTCATGGAAACCAAAGTTAACCCAGCTCAGATATAGAATGATTGCGTTCGCGCTGGTGGTTCGATAATCGTCTGCGGCCGCGGCCTGCGACATTAGTTGATTCTAACGACCGATGTTATTAAACAAATGCGAGATTTTATCGCTCTCTCGCTCTTTTGTTTTGCTTTGATGCTTCAATGCGACTGTGAAAGCAGATTGCTAGTTTGTCGGTAATGTTGTACATCGCAGTACTGCTGAATAATTCGTGTCTAATTTTAACTGCAAGTTACGACCTTTTTGCTTCTTTTTGTGACAAATGACGTCAATTTTCGGACTCTTTTTTTATTTTTTTTCATGCCTGATTTAGACAAATATGAGTCTACGATATCTTTTTAGTGTAGGGATTTTGCAATCTAAAAGATCCCGTCCCGACGAATTGAGAACCACCTCCT
Organism: Athetis lepigone; assembly: GCA_033675125.1. Lineage (NCBI taxonomy): Eukaryota > Metazoa > Arthropoda > Insecta > Lepidoptera > Noctuidae > Athetis > Athetis lepigone. The sequence continues at coordinate 9,798,937 of CM066224.1, forward strand.
TTTTTTTGAAGTCGGTAAAAATGGTGAATACAGGCCAGTTCTACATGAAAGTTTTTAATGGCTTAAACTGGATTTTCATTAAAACCAGAAAATATGCATTATTGGAACTAAAATGAATACGACATGTGGCAGCATAATAATGATAATCTTTCTTCTCTCTTGTTCCGTGGGAAATGATTAAGTAGAGGTCCAAAGTTAAGAACCTAAGTTACTGTTAAGTTATGCTATAATTTATTGCGTGATTTCAAAATTAAGCTCTCACTGAGCTTTTTTTAAGGCTTATTAGTTTTTTGGAGTTACATTCAGAAAGTACGGTTGCAAATAAAAATCGTTTATTAAACAACTTCTACACTAACACAGAATCATTACATTTAGTTTACGATTGTAATCAAATGGTTTAGTTATAGTAGAAAATGGAGCCAACTAGGCTTTTCTTATAGCATGACTTTACAGATTGATTAAATACGATTAAAAAATAATATTTTTACTATAAAGTTTTTTAAATAATTAAATGCCTTTAATTTGTATAACAGCTTATTTTAGCAGGAAGAAGAAATTGCATTGCGGTAAATTTTATTGCCTAAAACATTATTTATTCAAACAAAGTGGTCAGAAAATGTTGTAAGTTTGTAAATGTGAAAATATTAGGCCCAGTTGTAACTGAGCTGCGCCTGCCTAGAGTACTTGATTACATTTCAATGGCTCATAAATTTGCTATGAAGGCGTAATTATTGCTCTGATTGCATACTTCAACCATTAAAGTTTATCAAATGCCTACAGCAACACATTATCGAGTGGTAAATTATATTTTCACGCTTCCCCACCTTCCAGGGTGTGTTGGCTCAACGGTCATGAGTTCAGCAAATAGGTGAAGCTTACATACTAGCTTTTTTGATATTGTAGATGTGTATATCAAAGCAGAAAATAAAAAACAACATTCCATTCGAAATTAATCTCTCAAAAATAAAAAGCGCGTGTTTCATTCATGAAACAAATATCATCGAGTGACTGAAAAAAAATATTTAAAACTACAAACTAGTCTGCGACGGTTTCGAGGTAATTTTGAAAATCGAATTCACCAGAGTGCACGTGTCACCGTTCTACATTTTTCCTTTGAACTTTTTTCTGGAACTCGCTGTACCTAACTCTATAATTGTCACAGTATCCACATCTAACTGTATGTCTCGTTTATTTCCTCAATTGCCTCTACCCAATCTATTCCGAATTGTAAACAGAATTAAATGATTCAAACCATTCAATAAACTAATAGTAGATACACATTACGTTAGTACACCTCCGTGACTGAAAGGATTCTTTCAGATAACCTGCAATAGATATTGATGAGTTCGGTTAATAGAATCGCTGAAACGAATGCAAAAGAAATACATAAAAGTGATTGTAATAAAAAAAGTTGCATTAGATTAAAAGCTAGCTAGGTGGGCGGCTCTTCTTTGACCGGAAAATCCCAAAGGCAACAGGTCCGGCACATTCAAAGGACAATTAAAACTTGGCGACAAAATAGTACAACAATGACACTATAACCAAAACAAGTTACGTAGATTGTTCGTATTTCAGCACTATCGAGACGCGCGGCAGGCGACCGCGGTGCACTTTGTCGGGCACCTTTTCCACCCATTCGCGTCTTTCGCACAACACCGCCCTTTGAAGCGTCGAGAACAAACTTCAATATTTCAAATGGCAACAATGACGACGTAAGATTTGTGTGCGGAAATTGATTTTTTGAAGTCGACTCGTGAGAAAGCTTTGACAGGTTGCGGCATTCAAAGTCGCAGTAACCTTTTGTGAGATGGGAAGTTGTGCAATGTTTGTCGGTTCGAAAACATTTTCTGTTTATCGGAAGTTAAATTGTTTTTAAACTATGCTAATGAGGGTAATGGAAAAGTTTCTTTTTTTGTTCTATTTATCGTGTATAGATTCATTTTTTCATGGCCAAACTAGACAAAGTATGAATATTTTAAGGGATTTCAACACTATTAAATAATAAACATACCTCCAAGTATGCCGTCGATGCTGTAATCCTTCTTGCCATCCGGATCGCGCGCTCCGCCGCGCAGGAGCCGCGATATGGACGATATGCTGGGTGGGTCCGACACGCCCTCCTGTAACCGAATGCGTTTGTCTTTCACTGTCTTATTATCTGTATAACGTATTAGCTTTTGGGACTAAAATAAAGAAACATTTAGGGCCAGGTGGTTCTTTTTCGACTGGGTAAATGATCTCAGGCCAATACAAATAAACGTTTCTTAGCCAGTGCTTCAGCTACATATAACTGTCTCTGTCGCACAATGGATATGCTACAATGGCACGAATGAGACAGAGAGCAGCTAAGCCAAAGTGCGCGCTAAGTAACGTTTCTTTATCTCGATCTAAGTGCTGGGCCTTCAACTAAAACCCGAAGCCGTTGTTCTCAAAACTCTAGAGCCTATCTCTAGAGTCTATGTTTATTCCCCCTTAACGATTTTAGGTTATATGTAGGTATAATTATGATAAGAAAATTTTAGTCTTGGTGTTGAAGTGGAATGATTTTTAGGGTTAAAAGCATAACCCGTTTTCATGATCTGAACGCTTAGTATAACATTTTAAAAGACTTTTTACGTTAATGTATCCCACTTAATGAAGTGCAGTTAACCGTATAAAATAAATACGCTAGGAAGCCGCAAACAATATTAAAAAGAATGATTCAGAACTCTGGAATAAAACTGAAAACCCGTGTAACGATGAAAATAGTTCTTTTATCCTGTCAAAGGGAATTATATAATATTGACATTTTAATTTCGAAATGAATACCGCCTACATCGGCTTATTTCTAATGAATTCTCTTTGTACCAATCGAACTCTATTTATATTGAAACGCAATTTCTATATTAAATATTGTTTCTGGCAACCTTTTAGCATGACTAATAAAAAAAATAGGTTTTTCTGGAAGAGTCATAATTATAAAAAATGTATAAAAAAACCGTGTATTCAGATAGAATCTGGTACAATATCGTCACCACGGAAAGCGACTTTGTTTAATACTATACTAGATTTATGTGTGTTTTAGTGAATAAGTTGTTGGAGAGACATAAAAATAAATAAATAAATAGATTATGCCCGCGGCTTCGGTCGCGTTAGAAAGAGACAAAAGTAGCCTATGTCACTCTCCATTCCTTCAACTTCAACTTCAACTTTTATATTTGATGGCAATCCACCGAATTTTCGGTGATTTCTGCCAATGACCAGTTCGAAAATAATATTTCAGTTTAAATGACAATTGTACGGTTATTAAATTATAGTATGGAGATCATACACGTGTTCTTATAACCAAGAACACGAGATGACTCCTCCATTCCTTCAACTATCTCCACTTAAAAATCACGTCGTTCCGTTTTACCGTGAAAGACGGACCAACAGACAGATAGACAGATAGACACACACACACTTTCCCATTTATAATATTTGTATGGATATAAAACAAAGTCGCTTTCCACTGTCTGTACCTATGTATCTTTAAAAGCAACGGACTTTGATGCGGTTTTTTCACAGATAGAGTGACAAGAGGAAGTATTTTATGTATAATACATTTATTTTGTAGTAGAGGAAAGCCGGGGTTTTATAAGATATGTAAGGTGCTTAAAATATAATGTGTAGCCCAGTAGTTGATTTTACCGGGCTTACTAGAGTAACTTTAATCAAAAAACATGTAAAGCTGATGGTAATTCAGTTGTACCAAGAGTATTGTGTTTTCAAGTTATTTGGTTGTAGAGGTCAAATAAGCAGTTGCTTCTCGTAAAACGCTGCACTTAACTGGACCTGCAGCTCTTTAGACAAGTTGCATAGTGGAATATGGTAGACTAGAGATCAATACGAAATGTCAAATTACTTAGCGTTCGCGTATGTCAATCCCATACATTTAACAATTTAACCTATTCTACCGACTATTTTACAATGCCACTTGTCTAGAGGTGTTGGATTAACAGGAAGTCAACCCTAGTACAGCGCGAGTATAGGCTACGATATTTACATAAAAAAACGTGAGTACCTTTATTAGCTTTTCCCGTATTTCCCATGAAAAGATTCCAGGATTCTGCCTCTTGAGCTCTTCGATCCTGGCTTCGACTTCTGGTGTGGCGACCCTTGGCTTCGACCCACCAATCACGCCTGGTCTTATGGAGCCCGTCTCCTAGGCGAAAGTGATCGTTGTTTTATTATAGATAATATATGAAATTTTACAGCAATTATTAGGTTCATTACAAATTCCCATTAAAGATTATTTCATTTTCATTCTGTATTAAAGATTATTTTTTGTAAGAATTTAACAAGAATATTTCTAGTATCAAGAGAAGCTAAACTCTCTTTTATATTTTAATAGGCGACTGTTTATTGAAAAAGGCTCTGCGGTGCGGCAACAAGCTTTCGTAACCTAAATAAGCTAGGTAAATAAAATTGAAATCTCTGAAATTTAGAAAAGCATATTAAATACAAAATTAATTATAAAGTACAAAGAGTGTTGCTGCCAATATTTATTCAACAAAAATATTTCAATATCGGTATTTTATTCACAATCTTCTATTTACCCAACAGAATCTTGCTTAATGATTGGTGTACGAAAGAAGGCATTATATTAGTTTAAATTATGAATAAAATGACTCGTTCAACTTGTATAAGTGCGAGTACTTTGTTTTAGATGTGTGTAGCAGGTAGTAGGTAGCTGAGGTTGTTCCCTATACTCGCGGAGCGTGGCGAAACGCTTCCTGGGCGAAACAATCGCTATTATGATGGTGTGCTATAGCGCCTATAGGAGCGGTGGTGAAAACGAACCTTCAGGCTCGGCTGCGCACCAGATCAATGGCGATTGTTTGCCGGCTCACCAGTCGATATGCGTAGGCGGCGACTCGGCCACCATTCATATAATACTCTTATGTCTATAAAATGGGGAACGTTGTGTTTCGGACACAATCGTTACTTATTGTTTCGATGTGTTTTATTTATATTCTTGAGCCGACATCTTGGTTTATTACGATGCTGCAAGCGTATTGCTTTATTTGTTGGCTGGGTACATTAATGCTTGAGCTATCTGAGGTAGAGTTTCAGTTAAGTAATTAATATTGGTGTATATAATTTTGTTACAAGAAACAAAGATAATTGTATAGTAATTTAATGATTTTCTTTATCGTAAAGTTAATTCTCAATTTTTAGTTGTGCTTAGATCAACTTGTGATGATAATCTTACTTAGAATTATAGTGGTTAAAGCGAGACTCATTGATAAAATTAACTTGGAATTTAATGATGATCTTTATTAACCTATAAATTCAGCGGCTAAAATTTTAAATACGACTTAATTTTTTAACTGATGGGTACTCTATGCATTAATCAACTATATCATTAAGAGTTCTTACATAATTTATTTTGAAAGTATTCTTCAAGTCTTCAGGCTGAAATGTATGAAATAAATGTAGTACAATGGCTGTTTTTTTGTATGTTTGTTGTAAGTTGTCACTCACCTGGTATCTGTTGAGTATCTTGGAGACGCAGCCGTGCGAGACGCGCAGCTGCCGCGAGATGACGCAGGGCCGCACGCCCGCCGCCGCCATCTCCACGATCTTCAGGCGGATGTGGTTCGGCAGCGGACGACCGTTGATGAACAAGCCACCCAATTGGTTGACGCGCCCTTGCCCTATCAATACGCAAGGTTTTGAAAATGCAACATGATTTTACGGAAGTCAAATGTATGCTTGTAAGTTCTATATTTCGCTTTGCTGGTTTTGTGATTTCATCGTAGGTTTTTGCTTCTACCGACGGCTTTTTTGCAAATTAACTTTGGGCTGCTATTGTCTTTCTATTGTGTGTCGAATCACGTGTGTTCGAAGGTTTAATAATTGTTTTGTAAGTAATATGATGTTACTATCATTCAATTGAATAAATAGCTGTTCTCTGATCGAATCAACAATTCAATGAACAAGTCTTATAAGATTAATATGAAAAGGAATTAAGTTTAGAAAAAGTTACTTAAAATAGATTAGTGTGAAAATAAATTTTATTTTATTTATTTTGTAAATAAAATAAAATTTAATTTTATTTTATTTACAAAAATAAAATTAAATTTTTAAGTGTGTATTATAAACTAAAGCAAACTCCGTCGCTGCGAGATTCAACTCCTCAAGTTCTTATAAAAAATAGTTTTCAAATAAGATTTAGATGATGGTTTGATGGTTCTTAGATTAAATTTGAACTTTGTTGAAAATGACAGCTGAATGACAAAAATGTTAAGTTGAAGTTTTAAAAGTCGTTAATAAAAAATAAATAAAAACTATTATACCCTTACCTACCCACACATCCATACCATTCTGGTGTCTTTCCATAATGGTATGAGACTCTGTATGTTCCATTTAAAGCGTGAACACAAAGTTTGTTATCACTGTTTAAGTTCAATCATGATACCGCCACACTATTATCAGCTAGCTTCAACAAAAAACATCGCGCGGAGCTTTATATCATTTAAACGTTAACACCGTAAAAACGCCACGAATAATGATAAATATCTGTTTACATTAAATTAAACGAACGAGATCAAAACACATAATTTAAATTGATTATCACCCATTTGTATTTACATAATTAAAACGACATGTTTAATTAATTACGATGTCATAAATATTGTGATCGGAATAAATGTCGGGGTGTAGCGACGCGTTCGATGTTAGACGTCAGTTGTACCAAACTATGTTCATGAAGGCTATCTGACGTTGTTTTTTGGATTTGGAAAAAGATCGATAGATCGCGTTATCTTTTTTTTTACTGCGCGTGAGTGCAGTAGAGGAGGTTGTGTAGTGAACTGAGAGTGCCTGTGTTCGTACGGACACGGGGCGGTGTGGTGGTGTGCGTGCCGCGAGGAGGCTGTGTTGAGGGCTCTTGTCTCTGTGTTGGTGAGTGCATGGTACACTCCCACTACGCCAGTGTGAGGCTGTAGTGGAGCCATGCGGTGGGGGACGAAAGTTTTCAGGAGAAAAGACACTTCAAAAATAGTTTCCATGCAATTTGAAAACGTTAACACAAGTCCTATATCCAATACTTATCACTGATATAATTTTGTGATAGGGCAAAAAACAAACATGAAGAACTAAATAAAACCAAGCTCCTAATGTCTATTTTTAATTATACCGAAGTTCTGACAACACAATATTTATTCAGTTTTCAAATCAGGTGGAAATGTTTGTCACCCGAGTGTGGTACCAAAACCGGCGCTTGCGTCGATGGAGGGGGCCGAGTTCTGCCCATTCGGAGCAGAGTGACAGAAATATCGTTGTCTTCTTCTAATGAACTATGCTTGGCATTTGAGCGGTTTTTTATTTCAGTGTTGAAGTTTTAGTGTGAAAATTATAGTTTTAGTCCGATTACTTGTGTTTAATACTTGCTAAATAGCAAAATTCTATATATTTTGTATTGAGTACTTACCATCAATTCATGATTTGAAAAATTTGGTAACAAATATAAAAAAACTTAGGTAACTATAACCCTTTTCATTTAATCGGTTAAGCAAACTCTACCAAGGAATTAAAAATATAGATAGTCAAATTAAAAAAAAGTGATCTTTCTTAATTTGACTCTACTTTAATTGCTCTAATAGTTGACAATCCATAAGTTGATAATAAATATAAAAATCTTTATTAATTTATAGAAAATTAATAAAACATTCGTTATCGAATGACTTCCCGATAAGTTAAAGTTGTGCCAACAGATGGCGCAACCTATCTTGAAGCAAGTTTTAAGTTATGTTGTGCTTAGTAAATTATTGCAGCAATAGATTAATTCTTTTCCCGGGAGTGTCATGAGAAACGGCTAGGACCTCGATTATCTCTGGTAGGGAAAAATGAAAGCTTATGGAAAAAAATATTTAAAATCTTAAAACAAATAGAACCGCCTTAAAAATTAAAAACAGAAAAATTACTTAAACGGAAGCCTTACGTTCTATTTATTGTTTTATCATTGCCAGCGACTTACGAAATTTTAGTTATTTTACCGTTTTTAGTTTTTGTAGGCGGTTCTATTTTTTTAAGTCATCGATTTTAATAAAGATGTTTAAATACAGGTCATACTGGATTACCTCCTTTTTTTTAATAAAAATGGCTAGTTTTGTTTTGGTGAGGTGAGCTTGAGGTGATGTGTTTCACTTTAATTCTGTCTAAATAAATTCACCAATTACATCTTTAAATAGTTTACTAGTATTTGGTTTATCAAGGTTGCTTACAATCAATTGGCAATTTCAGATCTAGATTTCCTCACTAAGTTTTCTTTCATTTTTGTCAGTGACGTCTAAGATACACTTAAAAAATACATGTAATTTGAAAAAGGAAAAGTCTCATTGGTACTTGCCCGATTTTGGACACATAGTCTACGAAAGAACCCGTAACCACTAGGTTTGTCATAGATATAATTATGATTTTAATTACTCCCCAAGTTATTTAAGGGTTAAGTGCATTAATTACCCTATTTGTTGGCAAATAAGGTAATTAATGTTTAAAGGGGTCGTTTAGGGTCAATGCCTGCCTGGGTCGCGGAATAGTTCTAATAGTTACCGTGGCCCCGGAACATAAAGGGCAACCGAAGGAACATGAGTGGATTTTAGTCAGTAAAGTATGACACGCGCTCCCGCCCTGCCCAGGGCGGGAGAAGTCGTTTGTTGATTTCCCACTTACCAAAAAAAAGGTAATGAATGTTACGCTCAGATGGAAGTGATGGTCTTCTAGGGGCTGTTGGTAGCAGTTGGCAGCTGGATGAGACTAGCCATGGCAATGGGAAAGCTGATGGTAATGAAGGCGTAATTTAAAAGATCAGTATAAAAAAATGAGTTTAAAGTACTATGGTCCTTTGCAAACATCGCATCGCAAAAATAGGTTAAAGCTTAAAATAGTATCCCCATATTTCGCTGGTTATGTATATACTTGAGTACCACTTCATTAAGAGCGAGCTTATTGCTACTTAATGGTTCTAATATCGATTAATTTAGACCCTAGAGCTGCTACTAAGAAATTTTATCTCTTACGCCACCTTTATATAACCAGTAAGACACAGGTGCGCTGTTTAATTGTGTGGGTAATTAAAAAAAATACATTAGTTCAATGATTTAACTAGAGAAGAACATGGTTTAAGCATAGAAGATAACTTGCTATTGGAATATGTCGAAACTAAGGCGTTCTGATGAATCGTTTGAATATAAGGTAACTAAATGTTGGTGATATTAATTGAACTTTGTTAATACTTATGCCAGAAGCAGCTATTATTTTACTTTAAAATAGCTGTTAGTTATTGTGTATATAATAAGTATATAAAATGTGTTTAGATCACGATGAGGCTTTGTGTATTACGTGAAACGACTGCCTATCTGACCTCCACAACCCAGTAACTGGGCTTTGTTAGAATGGTCAGACTTTCCGGCTTACCCGTAACGACTGTCAAAGTTCTACAAATGACAACCGGGACCAACGGCTTTACGTGCTTTGCGAGGCACGGGATGTAAGTGATGTCCAAGGTAAACTTTAGAAAGTACATATGAATTGAAAAAGTTACATTGGTACTTGCCCAGATTCGAACCCACAACCTCATACACGAGAAGCGGGCGCCTTATCCACTGGGCCATCACGACATTTTTATACCGAAGAATTACACGGGAAAAATTAAAAAATAATTCGAACCTGCTGATAACTTCACCGAGTGTTAAAGAAATGTCTTTATCGTTTCGCGCGAGTCGTAAACGTCAGCTGTCAAAATTGTGGGTCGATGTTTTAAATAGGCGTTTGCCGATCAAGCAACTAAGTATATGATGTTGGTTTAGTAAGTTACACTCACGGTGTTTAGTTCTAGCCACCCCGCGTTTAAATTATAATTATGTTCTTTCACTTTCAATTTGGAACAAAAATGTCGCCACAATTAGCTCACAGTGTGTCCCTTTTGAAATGATTAAGAACGATTCTTTGACACATCATTACTTTAACTTGGGTCAGTTCAAATCTGCCAATGGAACTCTACATTGGCTCATTTAGGAGTTTCAAAATGTATTTTTTTGTGAAGATTTTAATTTTAATTATTAATCGTTTATTGTGATTGCAACATTTCAGTAAAATTGGTGGGATTCGACCTACGAGGCGATACATAATTTTTCCAGTTAATTTATACAAAAACTGTGAATGCTAAGACAAATTGTGTATTTAAAAAAAATTGAAGTAAGGAGTAGGCTTGAATCTCAAAAACTGCTAGATTACTTTTCAATCTGTGACATTCACGCTGAACATGGTGGGGCAGAAAATACTTCGGTATAAGTCCGAAAAATTTGACGACAGATTTCCATAATACAGTTTAATTCCTTTTTCGAGAAAAAATCATAGACAGATAACTTAGCCATTGCCCTAAATAGAAGTAAAGACTGCAGAATATTGTATGCATAGCTCTTGAATTAGAAATTACAATTATATTGCTAAATGAACATGAGCAATGAACATTGTATTAGAATTGAAAGTTATAATAATCAGATCTGTGCCATATTAACAGAAACAGCTTATGCACAATGTACTGAGAAAACTATTTATCGATACAAAAGTTGTTGCATCCGTAAGTAAACGGAAATCATGTTAGGTGTCGGATATTCTAAGTTAATATCGTTATATCGACTGCTTTATGTTTTTAACCCCCACGTAAAATGAGGGGTATATTATAAGTGTGTCTGTCTGTGACACTGAATCTCTGAAAAAGAATAATAGGGAAGATGCAAACATAGTATTTATTGAAAATTTATTAATAAAATGTTGAAAAAATGTAAATGAAGGGCCTCTGCAACCTTTTTTTTGCATAATGTTTATTTTTATCAATAAAATATGAATTTAAAATTACATGAAATGAAACGTAATTTAAAACACCAATCAGCGTTAAGCGACTGGAATGACGTCATTGGCACGTTCCAAAACGTGCGAGTAATTCACTCGAAAATTAAAAAGAGGTTTTAGTACGATTTTTAATTCGAGTCAGAAAAATTACATTTTCAGTGTTGCAGGTTTTTAGTTCCAAATAAATCGTGATGTGATACAATCGAGTTTTTACAATGAAATCTTAATCGAGATTTTTTTTAATTCAATATCAAATTGCATTTGATTATATAAAAAAAATATTACATGTAATTTACGGTTATTAAATAGAAGACATACACGGTAGGTAATTTTATATTACATAAAACACTGTTATATTATTTGTTTTTGGTAAGGTCCATATTTCTAAAATTGTTTTATTTAAGATGGTATGTATTCAATATTTACAATAATAACCTAATAAAACAAAGCATGACTAAATGTCTAAATGTCTGCGATTGCTACTTTATCGTCATCGTAGCAATAAGTGCATTAGAACAATCAGCGAGCGATTAGCAATCGATTCATACATAATACGATTTTTTTTGACGTTAAGCGATTAATCGCGCGATCACTGCGCAAATATTGTTGATTGCTGTTTCATAGGTAATATAATAAGCCAGCGGAACGCTTTAGAGTAACTTTCGCGCTACTCCGTGTAATTCTTACCCTTTTTGGAACGCACCCCCGCAGTTAGTTGTCAAAGTAAACAGAAATAGTTTTGTAGGAATAAAATTAACTTTAGAAAAGCAAATTCGCGCAGTCTTCTAATGACTCTTTAATTAGGATTTCGAAGGCATGCAATTTTCTTCGACTGTACCTGTAGTACTTCATCTTTTGAACTTTTCTTAGTGTTGTTCACTAATGGTCTAATCAACTGAAATAACACACCTTCGATATGCTTGAAGCCTCTGGTCTGCCATGATACAAGGTCCAGGAGGTATGGATTCAATAAATTCAGATTCTTCAAATATTTAAAATCAGAAGTTCAGCCACCAAAACTATCTGATACAAAGTTTGTAACCCCGTCTGGTGTAGGAGATATCAACATGAGTCAACATGCTTTTTGCATAAAAAAGCTTTGCATACATGCTTTAATGCGGTATTATTATGACCACGAGATGTTGATTGATAGTTTATTTTCAAATTTTAGCAATAAAAATATCTGGAATGGCGAAAAATAATAAAAAGTTATAAAAATTAGAGAAGAACAATACAACTAGAGATACAGTGTCACTGCAATGACGTCATCGGACCTATTGGTCCGTTTTCGCGCGGAAGTTTAAACTGTCAATTTAAAACCGCTTTTTTACAATAAATTACAACATTTTAACTTTTTAATATATTAGTGGTCTATTTTACATGGTATTCTTTAAAATCAAAATAAAAATAAAAATATTGCATCTTCCCTATTGTTTAAGATATGGATATGTTTAAGAACTGACATATGCTATACGTAAAAGTTCCAATAAACAAATAAAAACTAAGTCATCACTGGCTAAGTCAGATGGCAGCACGTAAAGCGCAGTGGTCTTATTCTTGATCTTCGACAATCGTTACGGGTAGTCAAGTTACTCAAATCGGTTAGACAGATAGTCAATTTAAAACATATGCCTAAAACTATGTACTTTCTAAAGTTTATCTTGGACGTCACCTCCCGTGCCTCAGAAAGCACGTATAGCCGTTGGTCCTGGCTGCCATTCGTTCAACTTTGATAGTCGTTACAGAGGTACGATGTCGCTTAGTAACTGGGTTCTGGATGTCTGATAGGAAGTCGCTTCATATAAAACACTGGTATCTAGTTGAATCCGGTTAGGCTGAAGCCGACCCCAAGATATTTGAAAATGGCTAGAAGATGAGACTGTGTCTTACTTAGGTTTATGGGTTATCAAAGAGTCAGTCGGTTAGTCAAAGTGAGGCTAATTGCTAGATCCAAAACGTAGTAGATTTCTACGGAGATGAACATGCAAGAAACGAACACTCTTTTCGATATTTCATGTTTGACAAAGTCTTGGTTACATTAATTTTGACTCATGATGTAGGCGTTGCTTGGTCGTGGTCAAGATATTATATTTACTTTGTGATATAGACTTTCACAAGAATAACGTGCATTTACCTACTTAAAAATTTTAGTAAACTAAATATTAGATTTGTATGAGGTAGGCAGGCATAGGCACCGCTAAGTTGCCTTAATGTTATTAATGGCGCACCACCGCCAAAGACCTAATTTAATGCAGGTTAGGTTATTGCAGCTTATACTCTCATTAACGCGAAAGTTTAAAATAAAGCCATTAAAATGGCTTAATTACAATGATGGCTAGGCATAACGTAAATCGATTTTTGCCTACGTATATAATAAAGTAGCTCAGCACTTAGAATACTTTTAACCCATTTCAAAATTAAACCGGAGTCCGAAATTTTTTCAACAAAGACGGACAATTTAGGATTTTGGTATAATTTTGATACTTATTACGCACAGGAAGCAGCTAACAGTATCAATATTTTCATACGAGTTCTACATAATGGTTGGAATATTTTTAGGTAAACACTTGATTAATAGTACTATCGAAAAATTGGAATCATGATCCATTTTGACGATAAATCGTTTGAGACTGTCAAAATAACAAGACGTGACAAGTGTCATCTATACTAATATTATAAAAAAGAAAACTTTGTTTGATTGTAACGAATAGGCTCAAAAACTACTGGACCGATTTTATAAAAATTCTTTTACCATTCGAAATCTAGATTGTCCACAAGTAACATAGGCTATATAATATCACGCTATGTCCCACGGGAGCGAAGCAGTAACCAAAAACCTAATGTAACGTGGGTGAAACCGCGAGGAACAGTAAGTTTTTAATAAATGTTTACGTGAATCTCGACCTAATTGTATTTGAATGTCTAGCAGAATAAGCTTATGATGTAATAATAATAATCCAATTTGTCGATTGTACATTAGTACACGAGCGAGCTTATAGTTTGCCATTACTGTCGAGAATGGATTGCAGGCCAAATCGACAGCGAAGGCGTAATGAAGCTTAGTGCGAAATGAAAAATGCTCATTCGTTTTAAATGAATGTTTTCAGCACACTTGTTAGAAAAATAAAACAAAATGTAATAAACTTTTGCTACTATTTATTTTAAAAGGCAGTCTAAAGACCTCGCTTATTAGTTGCCATCCCAGAGACAAAGTTGAAACCACATCCAAAAGAAAACCTATTAATAAAATGTACACACAGCCTATATAGATATACTAGCTGTTCCTCGCGGTTTCACCCACGTTACGTTAGGTTTTTGGTTACTGCTTCGCTCCCGTGGAAAATAGCGTGATATTGTTTAGCCTATGTTACTCGTGGACAATGTAGCTTTCTAATGGTGAAAGAATTTTTAAAATCGGTCTAGTAGTTTTTGATAGGCTCAAAAACTACTGGACCGATTTTAAAAATTCATTACAATCAAACAAACAAACATATAAAGTTTTCCTCTTTATAATATTAGTATACATATGCCAATATAATATATGTGCATAAATGAGCACAGATTTCCTAATTCAAACTTCAAACTCGTAGTCGTAATATAATATCATTATGTACCTGAATGTGGTGCAATTAGAGTCACTCTATCAGCAAGTGTTAAGAACATTGTATGCAGACTTAATTTCCATTTCACGCTAATATTATTTTTATTTCTTAACCCAATAAAAACAATAAACAATGAATATATTCTCTCCACTTGGGTTGGGATTTAAAACTACTTATCTGTGAAAAGGGTAAAAGCTCTCTAAGCTTATTTTCCCATGCGCGGTCAGATTCCATCCATGATCTATATTTTGTACTCAAATAGAAAATCCTGCAGCTTTTCATTGAATTATATGCTAGACACTATAAATAAACTTCCGTTTGTGATCAACAAGGCTACGGGACAATAGCTTTTATATTCATTGAGATAAGTATTACTAGATCAGGCTTGTTTGTGGGTGCTAGGTAACGAATGAAAGGACTAGGGACTGTTTGTCGTCTATTCTTCAAACAAGGTTTGTCCTTAGAAAGATTGTCTGGGAGATAGCAATTTTGGCGATAAGCTCTATGTACAGCTCCCGTTTGTATAGGTTAGTTTTATTTGTGCTTATTCTTTGTAGTAAATAAGTGTTTTAGTGTAGTGAGTGTAGTGTCTGACTGAGTATAGAGTAGTGTCTGAGTGTAGTGTAGTGAAGTAAATAAACGTTGTTTAACAAGTGCTTAGACTATTGACCAGGTCAGAGACCGAGACAGAACGGCTAAGACAGAGAGAGTACTTGATAAGTAACTTATATTTATTTCAGAAGCTCTTTTGCACAATTCATTTTCCCGCAAATAAATTGGGCAAAAAGATGAATACAGGAGGCTGTAGATTCAGAACGGGACTTATTATCATAGATTTGAGCTCAGGTTGCTAAACGAAGGAAAAATAATAACCAGAAAGACATGAACCAATATCACATATCATAATTCTGGGTGTGCAACAAAGTGTTTTTAGCTCTTGAATTAGATTTCCGGATTATCAAATGCACTTCCGGATATCCACAGCGAAACATTTGCTGTAAACTAAACAATATCTAGCGACCGCAGTACAAAATTGTAATTTGAACGGTGTCGGCCGCTGGTAACGATGGAAAATCGACTTAAATTGCCATAATTAATTTATTCCAAACAGAATCGGCCTCACAAAGTGCCTTCAAAGCATTCAATTTTGCATTGAATTTGTAATTTTCACGGCACAATAATTTGTAACTGTAACATTTTGCTTTACTGTTTTTTTAGCTTCTAATCTAAGTACTCACTGAAAGTTCAGAGGAGAAGGTTTTCTCACGGTTTTGGAAAGTAAATAGTTTATCTAGCTTTCTTTTTAGTTCAGAAAATTCTTTATAGCGTTAGGCAGGTACAAAGTGAACTTTTTTACATTTTCCGCTTCAATTACTTCGAATGAATCAACTAGGTACATGATATTTTGTTACTACAAGTTACTACCTATCTCTTTTTCTGATATTATTTATTCCGATTACAAACGAGTGCAAATAATTCCCAATACAAATGTAGAAATAAATCTGACAATACGTTTGGTTGCGCTTTCATTATTACATGATTACGTTGTTATTTTTCCTTACAACTAGTTTCATTGAGTTTTACCTAGTTCTCATCCGGAAATCGTGTTCTTCTTGACATTTATTATTACAATTTATTAACACGGTAAGACCTAGACCTGATAGTTATAGAAATTACTTGACTTTTAACAAATCATATAACTTTATTCGTTCGATATTGTTGTTGAAATAGGTATATAATTAGGTTTAAACCCTATTTGCCTCTTTCATCAACACAATTAGTAATATAGAATGAAACTTTTATTTTTATACAATGTTTTGGTACTTGTAAAGTTTCACCGCCACTCTGTTGTCGCTCGTGAGATAACCGTCCTGTAACACTGGTAGCATCAGACTTATCAATGGATTCCACGGAATGAAATGCTATTGTAAACGATCTTTCATTCCAAAACGAACCAGTGAATTCTTGTTTCAACGGAAAGTTATCACTCTTAATTCGAGTCAGTAAAGGTTATGTTTCCGTGGCAGTTTGTTGGAGTTTTTGTGCAGTCCAACCTACGTCAGGGGCTATCAATGAAGTCCACTATGGTGTTTGTGTTAAGTCATCGCATTTTAATGAACCGTCGATGACATGCTGTACGAGTAATAGACTCACGGTGTTATTCTTTTTAGCGCCGAATTTTTTTAATGCTTAGTTCTTTTTGGGATGTGGAAACTAAAATAAAAAATGTCCGATCCGATGTTTTTTAGTGCGCGTTCCTGGGTAGGTGTCCTGTTTCGTTTTATTAGCTTCCTCGTTTTGATTAGTTCGTGCAATCATTAGTCATCATTAAGTTGGCGAGTTGATTGTATGGTGTATTTTTGTTGTAACTTATGTAACGTGGTTAATATTTTATTAGGTTAGGTTTATTGTGGGTTCTACCTGGATGAGTTACTGAGAAATATGAATCTATTTTGTCCTAATGTGGGATGATATTAAACTAATTAACAATTAAGTTGCCCGAACGCGATTTCGGAGAACTCTTCCCACGTATTTCCTTGTAAAAATGATATCATTCTTCTGTGAGGTTGGATAACCTCAGTGAGGGACTCATTAGGTATGGCACAGCAGGTGTAGTCGCTATGTCCATTTCCCTCACCGGAAGCCCCACAATAATTACTGAAGCGAGTCGATCTCGTTACCGACCCTCCTGACTCATTTCCTCAAAGTTTTTTCCCAAATTTTTAATCTTAACTGAAGTAGATATTTCTCACAGTAACAGAATTTTAGATTTAAGTTTTTGGTGATAATAGGCAGCTCTTGGGAACCAATTATTTGTTGTTAAAAACAGTCTTGGAGGCTGCAATTAAGCGAATTATTTTTTACGATGGCTACGACTAAACGTTTGGTTTTGTAAGGTAGGTATGTAATATTTTTAGTTACCTATTAATTTACACCGTCGTTTCGATCCGGAAAAAATGCAGTTTTTGTTTACGTTTTTGGTAGGAATAAATAAATAAAAATCCTGGACAACTCACACGGCCATCTAATCGAAAATCAAGTTGAGGTTGGATCATGGTAACCAGACCACTGATAAACATTTATTCGTGCTAATATTATAAATGCGAAAGTAACTCTGTCTGTCTGTCTGTCTCTTCTTCACGCCTAAACCACTGAACCGATTTGAATGATATTTGGTACAGATATAGTCTGGGACCCGAGAAAGGACATAGGATAGTTTTCATCCCGGAAATTCCCCGGGACCGGATTTATTATTCCACGCGGACGAAGTCGCGGGCAAAAGCTAGTTATAGATAAATTACACTCAGACACACAACAATCAACCATGCTCATCACACAAAGATTGTCCTGGGTAGGAATCAAACCCACGACCTTCGGCTCAGCAGTCAGGCACACTAACCACTAGATCAACTGGCCCGCCAAAGAAGGAAGAAGAAAGAATGCTTTTCAAGACTTTCTTTCATTTACCTACTTTATTACAGACGGTTCTTAATAGCTCGTAAAAGCAATACATTCAGATTTTGTATGTCGCGTGAATTAGATTACTGAATGTGTTTTATAGTTTTAATTTACATAAATGGTGTTTATAATATCTGTATGTGTTTAAATGAGTGATCTCTAGGGATGTTAAAAATCGATTATTTGAAAATAATAATCGATTTTTTAACATCCCTATTAGGGATGTTAAAAAATCGATTATTTGAAATAATAATCGATTTTTTAACATCCCTAGTGATCTCTCAATCTTGCAGTAATGGAAGCTAGTATGAATTACAA
>CM066224.1:9817693-9892693 GCA_033675125.1 Athetis lepigone
TACGAGTCCGACAGCCGGCTGTCGGTTGGTCGTTGAAAGGTTAAGGCAGTCAGTAAGTTAGAGCTAGTTCTTCGTTGCAAGTAGTTTAAAATGAAGAAGAGAGAGCAAAACTTTCCACGACCAGACTTTTAAAATAAATTAAATAATACGAGTAATCTACGGGCACAGTCTAAAATGTATGATGTAACCAATCATGAATTTTGAAATAGGTCTGGTTTTGAAAGTAAAAACACTGAAAATAAATTGAAAACAGTCAAAGAAGTCAGGAGATGAGAAATCAAACGGTGGCAACAGTTCACTAACCACCATTCACCAGTTAGCACAACTATTTGGTGTGTCATCGGGGTATCGATCCAATGTCACTGTTTTCAAGCCAGTCCAACAGTATAGGCGAGACGACAAAAAAAAGTAATTAGTCCGTTAGTTAGATTATTAATAAATAATGGACACGTATTTTTTATTTTTTCTCGTAAACGAAAAATGACGACGATACAGTGCGTTGAAGTTGCGCGTGACGTCACGATTAGATACAATTTTTGCAGGGCGGTGACGTCAAAAGCCCCCACTCCGGAACTTTGTTGCTCTTTATCCTTGTATTTTTTTATTAATTTGATCAAGCAAAAAATACGTGTCCCGTATTTTTGGCCGATCTACAAGACGGACTAAACAGAATGTCATTTTTTTATGCTGTCGTCATCCCTATTGTGCAGATGTGTGTGTGAGTGGATTTTTATACAGCAGACGATAATTTGTAGAATCGACGGTGTTACAGGATACCTGCAGCGGTCGGCAACATTTTGACAGGCAAGGGCTACAAAGTGACAAAGTGAGGTATACCTAGGTGGTTTACACTTCTGTGTACAATAAAATGTATCTAGTAATCTATCTCTCTATATGTAGAAATATAGAGAGGTGATATTAAAAATGACAAAAAATATTATATTTAAAGTTTCATCAATAGCAAAGAAGCTATGATGAAAGAATGAGGGGTAACGTGTCGCCCACTTACTGGGTTGTGAGGGTCTGATAGGCAGTCGCTTCACGTAAAACACTGGTATCCAGCTGAATCCGGTTAGGCTGGAAGCCGACCCCATACCATATTTACACCAGGACTGCATTTATAAATCTGTTGCGGATTCCAAAGGAAGTAGGCCGTATAGCCAACCTCTGGTGTACTGTTAATAACATGTAGGTAATGTTTTTGGCTTGACGACCAACTGACAGCTGGCTGTCGAACTTCTATTGTCTTACTATCGTGTCTCGAATCAAGTGTTCGAAGGATTAAAATCCAATCAAAATATATTTACGTTAAATAATATAAAACTTTAGATGGTTTAAAAATCAAAAAACTAACAGTTGGAAGTGTTCCGATCTTTAATCAATTCACTTAATAGTTTTTTAATTAATAGTATTAATTGAAACAATAGTGTTCAATAGATACGATGCCGCTTAATAATGGCTTAAAGATTGCTGTCAGGAAATAACACCGAGTATCGAAGATCATAATAGATTGCAATGGTAAAAAAAACACCATGTTTTCGCAATTTGGCATAAACATTAATTTTAAATGGTTTTCTGGGATTACCGTAATTTTTATTTTAATATTATTATAGAGAATGACGTAAACGGAAAACTATCTGTGAATCTATGAAAACAATGATATTAGCAGGTTTTTCATGCCTTTTTTATGTCTTCTTTTGTTATACACTCACGATTAACACAAAATTGTAATTTTTAGGCACTTTTTATACAATCTTATCATACTATTTCCAATTATAAAACACTAGCTTTTGCCCGCGGCTTCGCTCGCGTTAGAAAGAGACAAAAAGTAGCCTATGTTACTCTCCATCCCTTCAACTATCTCCACTCAAAAAATCACGTCAATTCAGCACTCCGTTTTGCCGTAAAAGAAAGACAAACAGACAGACAGACAGACAGACAGACACACTTTCCCATTTATAATATTAGTATAGATAACCCTTCTTTCGACAGTCGGGTAAAAAAGCAATAACACAATTCCAACCCAAGTTAAGTGACTACAAATTATTATTGGTATTTTTATTTACTGTTATGAACAAGTAAACACATTAACTAGCGTTACTGCTGAGGAGAAAACCTGGATTTGATTCCCGGGTTGAGCAAAGTGTTATTGAGTTTTTACCAGTCGCGATCCATACTTTGGAACTTTGGAAATTGGTGTTTTGACATCCTTATGAAACTGAAAGTACATAAAGCCGTTTGTCTCTCGTTAATCGTAGAACTTTTGCAATCGTTAAAGTAGTCAGTCGCCAGAATGTCTGCATCGGTCTTACAAACCTATCTAATGTAGTATATCTGCATCCGTTTGTTTTGGCAGCCTACGGTAACATAGCTGGGATAAGAAACGGAATTGAAAATGGTTTTCCAATTAGGTATCCGAGGTAATAATGAAATACTGATATTCTTTTTGTAAATAGGATGTATACCTATGACACTTTTACACCTCAATATTTAAATGTTCTGATTTTTAGGCGAACGAAGGAGCTGGTGTTTTGTAGCTGACTACTTTGAGAACAAACATCCGAAACAAAATACCTACATGAAGAGCGCCTTTCCAAATTTCTTATTTAATAGGAATTACTTTGTGCAATGTAAAAAAATAGACCTCGTTGAAAAATAAAACGAAAATAAGTGCTTTGCCGTTTTTTTCCCAGTTCTTGATGAGTTTCGCACAAACCTTTAGCTTTAACAAATATTTAAAAGCCTCAGGAAATGCAATAAAGTCTAAAACGGGAGTAAAAGTCTCTGTGAAATATTGCAACGTGTCATGAGCTGGTTGTAAAGGATTGGAAAGTGCGGAATGGCGTTTGTAGAGAGCTTTATGAAGCGTGGCCTGCTAGTGGAAGCCTTAGCTTGGAATCGTGCCAAGCAAAGGTCAATGAGAGCCTTACACTTTGATTCTGAAAGGCTACAAGAGTTTTACTACAACTACTTAACTACTAAGCCCGGTTTTCTATCTGTTGCGGGCCCGCTGGGTTAATTTTGCAAATTATGTGATCATAAGCCTCACTGCTAATTTCTAATAATGCCCTCATTAGACTTATTAAGAGAAGAGGAATGAAGATGATTTATACAGAACTGTTCAATTAATTAGCAAAAGGTGATCAATGCTTGTGCTTTCTCTGTACGAGAAGGGGCCTTTGCCGTGCAGTGGCAGAATTTATTCATATTTTTTTAATCAGGTCTCCAGGATCAGCGGGTGATAGAGCCCCGTTACATGGTCGACATTCCTTTGTTAAAAGTAGATACCAACCATAATAACAAATGTGCCGGGTGTGTCCTTAGGTCTACGCCGACTCATTAGTATCCCGGTCCATCCGAAATGAGCAATTTATTAATCGAGCCTCATATTAAAATTGTTAGGAAAAGGTAGAGTGCTGTGACAAGGGCCAATATATCACTCGGATGCGCGCGCGCCGCCCGGCCACGTCCAAAGTTTTGACGTATGAGTAATTTATTGGCTAAAAAAATAAATTACCGGATTGCCCACACATTTGTTGTGCCCAAGGTGGTTGATTCGGGTGCACCCGCAAAAAATGATCAACGCCCGAGGCGCGATATTAACTCGCTACTTGCTCGCCTAAAACAGCTCATAAAAGAGTATGTTATGATGTCAGTCTACACGTTGCATTAGGCGAGAATCTTTGACTGAATCGGTATTGTTCAATTGTTTTTTTTTTATTCCATTATAGAAAGAAGTTTACTATAGGTATTTCATTAAACAATCGTAGAGACAACTTTAGGTATTTTGTCATTTTTATTACTGTCCGATAACCCTTACACAAACATCCTTGTAATTAAAAATAATTACTCAGTCCGAGTAATTAAGTTGGCAGTTTCCACAACATTATATTATTTTCCAAAGAAAGATGTTCTACTTACAATCTAATTACAGAAGTCCAACTAAAACATAGTGACACAGTGACTGAGCGATCGGCTGCTGTGCTGTATTTTAGAGGTTCAATTCCCGTCTACGACAAATTGATATTTATAACCTTCAGGTTCCTAATATTTGTTGCAATAAGCGCTTGTAATCGTGTGTAGGCAACATTTACAAATATATATATTTAATAACATTTTAGTTAATTCTATTTTTACTACTTTTGTACCCGCTTCATCTCTAAGACGAATTATAATATACTTCTTGAAGTGCAAGTGGCCGCAGTCACTGGAACTTCAACGAATATATTATAAGTGTTTTTTTTTATTTTGAATATCCATTCGAGTCCATCTGTTATCGCTCTTAGCAACACGTTTAGCGATATTTTTTTGTTTATATAGATAAACAACTTAATTACATCAAATTAAGCAAAGTTCACTGAAAACAGACACAACATTCTGAAATATTCGTGGACGGTAAAGTGAATGAAACAAATTGCGGGAGCAAATTCTACCAAAATTCCATTTTCCTGTCAGCTTGCAACGTAGACTAAAATATGCAGTCACATTGTACAAGCTGAATATTGGCGAGCTTGCATATACTGCGAAAAATTAGCAGTTAATTTTTCATTTTGCACAGAAAGGGAACACTAATTTTATTATCCATACTAATATTATAAATGGGAAAGTGTGTCTGTCTGTCTGTTTGTCTTTCTTTCAAGGCAAAACGGAGTGACGAATTGACGTGATTTTTTAAGTGGAGATAGTTGAAGGGATGGAGACTAACATAGGCTACTTTTTGTCTCTTTCTAACGCGAGCGAAGCCGCGGGCAGAAGCTAGTAAGGTATAGTTTTTTAAGTTTATCTAACACACTAATCCAGCAGGAGGAGAAAAATCTTTTTGTTTATATTGCTAGTTAAACCTTCGAACACACGTGATCCGAGACACAATAGAAAGACAATAGCAGCGCGAAAGCCGGCTGTCGCTTGGCGCTGTTGAAATTAATGAATCTTATCATCGTTATCCTCTTATTAACGAGATACCTAATAGATGCTAGGCTAGCTAATTATGGACGATAACCTACATTAACGCGGACGAAGTCAAGAGCTCAAGCTAGTATTAGAATAAATAAAAAGAAATACATTTAGGTATATTCCTTAGAACTTTCCGTAACAAAAGACTCTTCTAAAAATAGAACGTCTTACATATAAAGGGTAAACATCGATCGACAAGTAAGTATACCTAATATCGTAAAACTGATAAATTCTTCACATAACGACAACAATATGTTCGTGGAGATATATCGTCTCATTTAATATTCATATATTTGTTTTCGACGCTGTTTCGCCCTGACACTTTACCGATGGCTATGTATTAATTATTCCATGCATGAGCACGCATATGTAACTCTGCACTCGTCACTGTCTTTGTAAATAACGAGAGCCTTGTTCTTTTATGTTTAATTATTATTTGTTACATCAATGTTTTCTTGGGTTCCGTACGCAAAAGTTCTGCAAAAATCGGAGTATGCGGTACTTAGCACGTGTTTTGTCTTAGCTATTCTGTTTCTTTATCTTACCATCGTAGTTTGATAGTAGTACGACCGCGCCGGTGATAGTAATATTAAAAACTAGCTTTTGCCCGCGTGGAAAAATAGTTTTCGTTCCCGGAGGATTTCCGGGATGAAAACTATCCTTTGTCCTTTCTCGCGTCCCAGACTATATCTGTACCAAATTTTATTCAAATCGGTTCAGTAGTTTAGGCGTAAAGAAGAGACAGACGGACAGACAGTTACTTTCGCATTTATGATACTAGTATGGATCCAAAAAAAATTATAAGCAACGCTTTATTAATCTTACTCCTTAAAATGTAACCGTCCAGGATCAAATATTTATTTCAATTAGACCATTTACAAGAGAAAAAAAATATTAATCCTTTCAAAAGGTAGTTTTCTATGAAAAAAAAGCTTTTAATAGGGAAAGAAACACCATACTCTTTTAAAATAACTGTGTTTTATTACTTTCTACTACTGTCTTTGATAATATTTTTTTTAGAGAAAATGTCCATATACGAATAACTATTTTACATTTATGTCAATATTAGAGAATAGTCTGTTTAACCCATTTTGTTTACTACTCCGCACCCGTGGGTCATACCGTGATGTTAAACAACCTTTCTCGATAAATAGGCTATCCCGGGTATTCCTCGGAGCGCTCCTGTTTTGAAGCGCTCCTAACGAAGCGCTCCTAAAATATTCCGCCAAGCGCTCCTGTTGGAAGCGCTTAGAAAATCAAACTAAAAATATTATTATTTCATTCCTCGAAGCGCTCCTATGACGAAATATAATAGAGAAGAGCATGAAGTGTTCGTAACAAATTATATCGATAAACATTGCGACGGCTACTAGTTGCTTATATTAAAACTAGAAATAGCTAGAATAACTGAATAGTAAAAATAAAAGCCAACACTAAAATATTTTTTCAATTTTATCCTGTTTCCTGAGATTTGCGCGTTCAACTAAACCATTAAACTCTTCAATTTAATAAAAAATAAGTATAGATGCTTTCACATCAGTGAGGTCTTGTTATCCCTTATCAATACCTACAATAAGTAGCTTGATCTTGTGTAATTAATTATCTTAAAGTTCCTTCAAGAACAAAAGCCCTTAAAACAAAAGATAAAAGAAATAACATATTATATGTTGTAAGTACAGTCTTATCCGTGACAATTAAGAGAGTCATGTCATATAACAAAAGTTTTAATAATAGCTTAGCAGTATAAAGTATTACATATACCACTTTATAAGATCAATATGTTTTTTTGTAACTCTAGCTTTCCCGGCGTCGCTCGCGTTGATTGTCGAATTCCCATCCACTATTTTAAACTTTTAGGAGTCTAAAATCCTTTCTTAGAGGATACTTACTCTACAAAAAACATATCCTCCAAGACTAACCTTTCGACGACTAAGCGACAGCCGGCTGTCGCGCTGCTATTGGCTTTCTATTGTGTCTCGAATGACGTGTGTTCGAAGATTTAATTAATGTCTCTTGAACCAGCTGTTTGGACTGCGCGTACTACCCAATCAGTCAGTTTACGACTTTATAGGTATATGCATACAGAAAGTGTTAAACGAATTGTAAGACTGAAAATAAAGACATTATGGCTTTGAATTCTGTTGGATTTCCGTTGGTTCTAGCGTGATGTTATGAAGCATATGTGCTATTCCGATGTATAAGCTATATCACTGTAAATTTTTAGCAAAATCAGTGCTTTTCGAATAAAAGGATAACAAACATCCATACATAAAAACTTTTACATTTATAATATTACTAAGATAGTATGTACTTGATTACTCGCATCTGTCAGGTAAGTTAATTTCCAGAAGCATTTCGCAGGATGATTTTCATACCTTCTATATGGTACATTTGCTTAGTCATTTAGTACTTAAAGCCATTTTTTCATATTCACCACAGATTACGATTATGATAACCAGATCAATTTCCGTAAGTGTCTTCGCTTCTCAAATATATATTAAAGAGATGAACAACTTAAGTTATTTTTGGAAAGCGGAGAATCTTTTCGAGCAAAAATACTTACCTATATGATCTGTTCCTTAAACTCTCAGATAGTTTTAGATTTTTATAAATACTTTTTGGTTATCTAAGAACATTATGACTATTGATAATTCTAATAAAAAACATAGGGAGAGTAAAAAATGTTTTTATACTTAAAGTAATTTTTTTTTTTGTGATATATTAAAAAACTAAGAAAAAAAACAAATACAAAAATAAATAGATGAGTAACAAAAATAATTATGTTAGTACTGTCTACCCTCCGCTGTATTCGTGTTAAAACCTTGTTTGGTTACTGCCTCGCTCTCGTGGGATGACGCTGTATGTAGCCCATGTATTTTTTATGTATGAATGAGCTTATTGCTGTACTTAAAAAAATCCATCGTTAGTTTTTAGTGAAAGAGATCTCAACGATCAGCTGACTATCTCACAAAGAATAGCGTTTATAATAATTCTATGTATTTAGCTTTTAAGAATATTTAACAGAATATAAAAGCATTCATTAATTGTATTCATTCATCAATCCATCCATCCATCACCAAAATAAAGCTACACACAATATACTTTTTTAAGCTAGATATTGAATTAAATTAAAATATTATTAAAATAGGACCTTATAAATAAAATAAAAAATAAAACCCACAAAAAGATTATCTGCAAACACCAATATTCGTAAACGCTTTACCTACTCAGTAATTGTTTGTCAAAGCCTCAAATATGACCGAAATTGAGATACCGTCAAAAGGATCAAACGGTCCTTTTCGTCACATTTCTTAGAACTGGAAACTCTCACTAGCATTTCAATTACAAGATCCTTTATTTGAGTACTGTCAACAATAATCTTGTCTAATCCGTTATGAAGAAAAGGGAGATTAGTAGGGGAAAAAACAAGCGAATCCGCAAAATATTTTGTCAATTTTGTGTCACAACTGGTGGTCTAATCTTTCCATATCTTTGTTAACACTTTCTTTTTCCATGCTTTCTTGAGGGTGGTAAGTAAATTAGAATGTCAACATGACGCGTTTGAGTCAGATTATCGCATTAACGTCACAATACATGTTGTTTGCCCGGGTTTTGCTTTCACTCGAGTGGTCCGGAATAAGATTTGTGTGTTTGCTTGTTTTCTATTCTAACGTGTTCCGGTACAGTGCGCAAAACTTAAGAGGTTTTAAGTAAAAAAATATATTAAACTCAGAGTTGTCGGGATTCGGGATAGTTGCTAATTTTCGATGAAGTTTAGCTAATGTTTGCTTAAACAATGAGATCACACTTTTATCTTTGCAAAGTTATAAACATCTAAATATATTAGGTAAGTCTGAAAGGCGGATCTGCTAACTTTTAGCATTGTTGCATTCTATTTTCAGTCAGTAAACAGCCTTGGAGTAAAAAAAATAAGCAAGAAAAGCAAGTAAGTAAAAAAATCGTTTGAAACGTAAGAGGTTGTGGAGTCAAACCCGGTCAAGTACCACTACCACCACACAAAGTTTATCTTAGACATTTGAACACCAGTATGGGAAAACGTCGTGAGTAAACTTAGGTTTAGGTAAACATTAATTTATTAAGTCTGAATTCGTCAATTCGCCCTGAGCAAGCATTAATGTACGAAATGCCTCCTTGTAGGAGAAGCGGCCTTTGCCCAACACTGTGTCAGTAATAGGCTGATATTAATACCATTATTATAATAACTTCAATAACTATATTTCCACAAAAAAGCCGTAAAATATGTCTAACATCTTCAAACATTCTCGAGCCCATTTGTTCATAATTTGAAGTGCTTTCTTCACACAATATCCTTAGACATTACATAACGTTGAGAATTCTATTAACACAAACTGTTTCAAATGCCAGTCGTGTCGACCACACATTATGTTATCTCCATTAAATTAACGGGAACCACTACAAACGATTCGGAACGATGGTACACCACAAAGTTCTATATATTCCGTGCCATATGACTATAACAATCGAACCGAGTTTATTACTCGAATTAAATAATTAAGTGAAGAATCGCATTTCTTACAATTATCTGGAAAAAATGGAAAAAACAGTTCTTTTATCGCCCTTAGCGGTCACCTTTATCTGTTATCAATTGTTTTAAAGTATAATACGTCCCTGTCAGTGATAAGAAATAGTTGTTCAATGTTACAATTCGAGTGTATCCGCTTAACTGCGATGAAATAATGCTCAGTATTATAATTATTTGACCCAAGTGAACCTTACGGGCTCGGTTGCACCGTTTTATCTTTGTTGAGCTTAGTTTAACTAGCAATTTTACTTCATCATGAAATCTTTTCTTAACAAGACCAAGATATTTATGAGTATAAATTAATAATGTTATATTTAATGTTTTATATACTCAATAGGTATGTATTTATTTAATTTAAAAGGTAGTGATCATTGTAAGTTTACTATTATTAAATCAATAAAACTAATAATATTTTGTCAGAAGGTCTAGAAAAAATAAACAACGAGAATACAAGCATGACTTTGACTTTGACACTGACTTTGAATGCTTCGAAAGATCATAATCATAATACATCTCATAAATACCATACTGTATTGTATTTATGGTTTAGCACATCATCAACTTTAACTGTTTATTAGAATTTCTAATGTCTATTAAAATGGCGTATAGTGATAGTGACTGAATCTATCGTAATAACCGTTCGTCATCTTAAGTTAAGATCAAATAAGCAACTAGCTATAATTTATCTGAATAGTCTACTGTCTCTTTGACATTTCATAAGTGCCTGTAAAAGTAACATAAATGCTTTGATTTGATTATTTACTTATTTAACTTCACACACAACGATAAAATGCAGACTTATTGCTTTAGGCATTCCCAATTAAATAACAGCATATAACATTGTACAGTCAACCATCCCAAATTAAGCTTAACTTAACAGCCTTCTAACCACATCTTTTCACTAATAAATTAAAGATGGTGGTCGATTAGTTAACCGCGGTTACCGCGTTGGCACTGGGCGTCGGTCAGCGGGACCGCATCGCCGCATCACACCTGTGCTGTCGGCATCAAACGCACCGCCCCCCACCACCCGCGCTCGCCCCCACTCTGTATCATACGAGCCGCCTCGCATATTATACTCCCATGAGAACTAAAAAAGCGACCGGAGTTTTTTGTAAGCTTGCTAGATGTGGCAAGCGTGGTTGATGTAGATTTTGGTATGAGTTTATATGAGACTAGCGTTTTGGCTTGAAACTTTGCCCGTGTCACGGACTCTACCGAAGTGACTGATTTTAAATTAGTCTACGTTATTTCATGTGGTTCAAGGTTTTCCGTACTTTCCATCTAAATGAGTTGCTTTATAGGTGAACCGTGAAAGCAACCTATCTATTGCTTTTACCCAAACCAAAATTAGCACCGAAATAAAACCTAGTAAATTCTGTAAGCTGACGGTCAGAAGCTTTAAAAACTTCCGCACAATGATTCAAATATCGATCTAGGTATATTCTGAATTATTATCGGAAATAAACACACATAAATCTGCAAAACCTGTCCTTATTATTAATGATTTACGAGAAAACCACCAAGGAATTGTTAACACAATTTTATTGGCACATCCAGCACACGTACATCGTTATGAATGTCCAACCAATATTATGGCCTTTTCTGATTTTATTGATTTGAAATACCTAATCCGCTGATTGATTTCTTTATTGCCCACCGATGCTCGTCGGTATTATGTTGATCCTATTGACGCTTGTCTAGCCATTAATTGAGTTAATTGCCCATTAATTGATGCCGTTTACGCGTGTCCGGGTTTTGGCACCTAATTAAGTCCTGTGGGAATACAATAGTTTGTTACGTAGCTTCGTGAGAAAAAATGTTGATATTTAATAACTAGTGTGTAATAGGCATTACTTAATGTTTTTGTCTTTTATTAGTTTATTAATCATCGTGTCTGTTGGCCTCGTTGGACTTGTGGTTGCAACTTCTTGAACGCTCATCCTGAATTCAACTCCCAAGTCGGGCTGGGATATTGGATTGGGTTTTCCTATTAGGTTTATCTGATAAGCAGCCCGGATAAATTGGTGATGTGTTGTGCCTTGGAAAGTACGTAAAGCTGGTGCTCCCCACAACTGTCGGATTGTTGATTTTGACTTAGAGGGAACTAAGGGGAGGCTTGCGCACTCATTCGTATGGTATACGCTATATCTCCTACGTCCTTGTTTAAGCTCAGACTTCGCTATCATTATCATACAGCTTATAGTACGAAAACATTGCTCACCTTGAGCTATTGTTACCTTGTAGCGTAGTTTAAAATGAGTTTAGCGTTATTCAGATATAGTTTTACAAAAACAAAATGAGAAGAAAAAAGCAAAGCGAAAGGGAGTGGTAACAAGATGAACAGGGAGTATAAAAGAGTAAAAACATGAAGGAAAAGTGTGATGTAGTATTTATTTAGTATTTAGTGTTGTGTAGTATTTATTGGTAGGTCACCAATAAATACTACATAATTGTCCCACTCTAATAGTATATAGTAATCCTGCAGCACATACAACAGCACAAAGCCACAATACGATAGCCGAGCTAGATAGGTACGTCACGGAAAACAATAATTTTCATAAATTCCCTTATCAAAACTCTTAACGGCCAGTTATTTATAGGAACATGACAAGCAATGAAATAATTTTAATATCCGAGTGTCCTTTGCATCAAACAAGTCTTTGACAAGGAACTGTGAACCTTAAGGTTTGAACGTGCAAACAGAAACACTTTGACTTTGTAAGGGGGGTACGATGACTACCTTCTAATTATTAAAAGTTGAGTGATCACTATGGAACATTGGGTAAAGCTGCTTTTAAGCTCTTAAGACTTAAATATTTTAGGGCAATTTTTGTCTGCATTTTTTTGCCTCGTGGAAAGATGAAATTCGTACCAATTTCGATAACAACAAAAATACTAAATGGCTTCTGTAATTACACTATTTAAAGAAACTAATTACCTTTATATTACTCACGATTTAGGGGCTAACTTAGTCATTTCATGACACTTAGCATAAATTGCTCAGGGCTTGAATGCGTTTGCCACCATAATATTATACAAAATGTTTACGTCATTATACTTGCAAGTAATATTCTTATTGAATACTAATTTCGTGTTTTATATAGATACAAACATCTTTCAGCGTAATATTTCATACTTAGCAACCTCCTTTGAAATATTTTGTAGATAAAAATACCATCAAACAGTGTGTCTTTATAATAATTTCATGAAGATTCTCTTCATAAATATATTTTGGTAACATCAAAGAGAAAAATTATTTGGGCGATGTTTGAAAGGAGTTGTTGACTCAGGATTTCAGGTAGACGTATCTGCGCAATTTTCTATACTTTGCAATTTTGTTGGCTCTCAAAGACCATTCGAAGGAGACGCACTCGTGTATAATATTTTAAAGTTTACGCCATTGACATAAGGACGTCTTTGCCTTGTGTCCTTCAGGTGCAGGAGTGATAGAACTGTCTTTGAAATGTAACAGTATAATCGAATCGACTTTTAACTTTTCCATCGTCGAACAGCCTGCCTAGACACCTCATTCCTGTTACTAGAAATAAAACGGTGAAGTTACAAGCATTTCACAAGATAGCAAACTTAATTGCTGCGCTATGCAATGACGTAGACAAGACACGTCCTCGACAGACGTGACCTGAGAAAAAGAAATATCTATTTATGGTGGCGTATGAAAAGGCTAGGAATTGTAGAATAGATTGCAAAACGAAAAAAAAAACGATTGTCACATGTATGGAGATGTCAAATTGTTTAGCTAAAACTTATGTCAATTGCATACATTTGACAATCTATTCGTTTACGTTTTCTATTTTACAATGCTACTTGGCTGGGCCCTAAGGAAGGACATCGCATAGTCGTTAACTGCGCTTAATACTATTTTTGATGTAGAAAATAAATGGTTGTCGTAGCTTCCGCAGCATCTTGTACTTATGGATGAATGCAATAGTATAAGAGTTGTGGTTAAATAAGTTTTATCTTGTTAAATCTTTGTCAGTCAGAAACTATCTGGCAGTTTGACAATCAGTTTAACCAAGCTGTATCGTGTTACTCAGCAACTATATTGTGAAGGCCCGATACGCAGTAGGCCCATGCAAAAGTTAGACTGGAAGCTGACCCCAACATTGGAAAAATGTACCATATATGTGAGAAAAATTTTGAAGTCTACTAAAATGAAATGGAGAGAATATTTATTTTAACGCGTGCCGCATAGTATCCCCGAGGCACCCATATATTTAGCCAATGAATATGCAATCCGATAGGGAATCGATCGATCCTACTGCTACAATTTGTCTCATAAAACTACCCTATTTTTGAATCAGAAAGTAATATTATTGGTTTACTTTTAAAATGTGTAGTTAATGAGCATTTTACTTAGTCATGTGTAAGCTAATGCCGAGCCTGGTGCACTATGTGGAGGCCAGAACACCTGTCTCTTCTTCACGCCTACGCTACTAAACTAATTTATATGTTTGGTACAGATATAGTCTGGAGCCAGAAAAAAGTCATAGGATAGTTAACGGGAACTATTATTCCTCGCAGACGTAGTCGCGGGCAAAAGGTAGTTCAGAGTAAATGCAATAATTAAAACCGAAAAGTTGCTTTCTTCATTCACGAAATTTCAAATTTTAGGACAAATTAACAATTTCTAGAAATTTCTCAAGCTAGGCAAAAAACCTGCTGCTATTTGCCGAAACATTTCATGTTTTAACAGTGATTAAAAGTATCCTAGCAATGGGACAATGTTGGTTAAGGGAAATTAAAAAAATCTCTTTATTTTTCGCATTACTTTTACTGCTCGTTAAAATTCTGTAGGGTAATGATGTCCAAAGTTTCGCAACTATGTAATTACCGTTTCACCTTAATGAAACAAGGCTTATAATGGTCGTACGCGCAGCATTTAATGATGTGTGTGATGTCTTTATTACGATAATGGGATAAAAAATATGAACGCCGACCATAATCGATCTCGACTCGTTTATATTGTTATCGTATAATAAAACCCTTTAGCTGTGCCTAGAGCTTGTGAATACTTTTTCTATAAGAGTTTTAGAGATGAATTTTAATACCTTCTCGGTATTGTATTCGTAAGTGGGACTATGAAGTACTGGGTGAATTCGGTCCTCAGAATAGGCAGTGTTAAGTATTGAGATCTTACATTTGGAAATTCAGATCCACTATGATTTGTGCCTTGTTTACAAGAAGCTCTGTATTAGCTATATAAATGTAAATACTGTATTTAAGGTAGCGTCACAAAAATACATAATAATGTTAATGCATTACGTATACGTACGTTAATAAATAGAAAAAAAAAACCATTAGTATTATAAAGCTAAAGAGATATTTTGGTTGAACACTCTAATCTCAGAAAGTTCTAGTTTGAATAAAAAAAGTTTTTTTTTTTGGATACCCCCTTTTTCGAGGAAGGCTGTAGGCTATCTAGGAGAGAGGAATAGTGACGGACAAACAAACAAAGATGCGGGTGAAATGGCGGGGGACAGGTAATCTATAATAAAGCCACGTTAACACTTCTATGTGGCGCGCCCTTTATAATGCGGGTAATGTTTACATTAAAAATGTAAAAATATGTTTACTCGGCAGACGTCTTATCTATAATGTCGCGTGATTCCGAATTAATGAGCTGTAATAATCATGAATTTTATACTGAAAAATTGCCACACAAAATTTCAAACATTAATCAAAGTTCGGACTTGCTTATCCTTCTAAAAATAAACAGATGGACATGTTAGTCTACTGCAACAATATTAAGTTCATCAACAATTGCAAATACCTACTTAGTAAGCCTTTGTTAACAAAACACCGCGTTTCTACACACCCAGGAAAAATACTAGTCCTATCGTATTTTTCTCTCGCTTCCTACTTTTCTTCAGGCTTAATTGATTGACTGACGATGCAATAGTATTTATTTCATTAAATAGGTATTATTTAAAAAAAAACTGACCCAAAAGTTTGTTAGTTATAATTAACTTGAAGTTATTTTTGTGACACACTGTACAAAAAATGTTAATAAAAATAGCATTTTTATGAGACGTTTCCTTGTGTCACTGACACAACAATCAAAATGTTTAAATTAATAATTATTAAAATATAATAAAAAAAGTATACATTAAGAATTTAACACTGTTACATTCAACTCCTCGTATTATAAAACCTTAATTAGTTACTTTTACCTTATTTTAATTAGAAAAGAAATAATTATAAAAGAAAAGAATTTACAAGAACATTTTACACAAAAGTTCGCTAATTAAGTAAAAATATTCCCGCAGTCACTTTTGTCCTAAGATTGCTTAAGAGCAGACTTCTAATAAAAGTCACTATAAGTAGAATGGTAAGTACAAAAATAAGTACAGAAGCGACCGTGCGTTTGCAGCCTCTTCGCTGCTTATTTAAAGCCTTTTATAATAACTACGGAAAATTCTCGGATGAAATAGAATATTAAAATCTATTTTCATATTAAAAGCTTTTTTACTCGATACTTTTTTCTTCGATATTTTCACTTCATTCTTTTTTCTTTGATACTTATTGTGGATTGGAAAATTAATTCTTTTTATAAATCGGTTAGTGAAGCGGTTTGCGGATTTTCTTGCGAAAAACCGGGAGATTAACACCCAAGAGCCTTGAAGTTATAATGTTTTTGTCAAGATACTTATAGCTTTTATTTTAAACTAGCAGTCGGCCCTTGCTTGAGCCGTGAATTTAAAAGAATTTATATGTTTGATATTATCAGCTTACCCTTCTATGTTTCTTTAGAAATAAGGTTTGCTGTAAGAAAACTCATTTCTGGGTTAAGTTTGCCATTGCAAATATTAAATGGTTTTTAGGATCTTGTATAGTGATTTGCTTCTTTTTTGTGCGATAGAGAATATGAATATATTATTGTTCATGTTGTTATCTTATTATACCCAATGTTAAAACACTAATTATACTGTTATAGGTAGGGCAAGGTAAAAATATCGTGTATTACGTAAGTACTGTATAAGGTTGTATGCAAAAGTAACTGAAATAAATTATGTCTACTTGGATCGTGTTTTCATGTATTAACATAACATGTGTTTAACATGTGTTTGCGTTGACATGTGTTTCAGAAGGAATTTTAGTTCGATATTAGAATTTATTTTTTATATATTTTAATAGCTAAAAATGCTCATTTAGAAACGATAATGTACTCACGAAATATAAAAATATACTCACGTTTTAAACTACCTACTAACCGCACTCACGATAAATAATAATAAATAAATATCTTAGGACATCTCACACACGGTCATCTGATCCCAAACTAAGCAGAGCTTGTACAATGGTAACCAGACAACTGATAAATATACTTATATAATTTATAAATACATACATATTATATATAAATTACACCCAGACACAGAACAAACAATCATGCTCATCAAACAAAGTTTGTCCAGGGTGGGAATCGAACCCACGACCTCCGGCTTAGCAGTCAGGGTCACTAACCACTAGGTTAACAGGCTCGTCAAAATTCGATCTCATTACAACACCTGTCAGTGCTAACAGTACTCATGGGAAAAACCTCTTAGATAGTCTCCCCTTGTCTGGGGAGGGTTTTGTCGGAGTCATACAACTAAAGCCTCATGGACCATGGTTCCATTTCTACCATGGACGGGAGCCTAGGATGAACCCGAGATGCGTATTCCTCGCCCCCGACTATTCCAGCCCTACCAATATCAAAATGTATTAAATATCTAATATTATTTTGAAGGTTTTATCGAAATACATCCATTATGATCTGTAGCAAATAGGGAAAAAGATTTTCCTCAATTAAGAAGAGAACTTATACAAGTATTACTGAGAAATATATTCTGGTTTATTAAATACAACTTTGATATTATTAAATGCTGCCGTTTTTAGTACACAAAGAAGTTCTTACGGCTCCACCTAAGAAAGATGGAAAGCTTCTTACATGAGCATTACATGTAGGGGATTTGATACTGTTGTGAAGCACATAATGTTCTTATAAACTTATTTTAGAGTACGTGTTGCCAGCGGCTTCGCTCGTCTGATATTTTGTAAAAGACGAAATATTTTCTAGAAACCAGTGACGTGAAGTAATGGTTTATTTAATATAAAGCCTTATTCCGGAATCCGAAAACTTTGCTACCTAAAATCATCATCATTTTGCATCTGGGTGGAGGTACTTACCCCATTTTTTTTTCCTTATTTTATTTTAGCACTTTGTCGACGTTGTAAATACACATATTCATGCAAACAATCATCTTTCTAGCCCTAACCATTTCGACGGTAGACCGAGGACGGACGGACGGACATGACGAAACTATAAGGCTTTCATATGTACCATTTTGGTACGGAACCCTAAAAAGACACATGCTAAGTGGAACATAGGCCAATGAAAATATAGTACGTAATAATCAATTAACAGCATGTAATCTCTGCATCACCCTGGGTAGACTGGTAGAGAATGCCTAAGGCATTAAGTCCGCCATTGTACATATGTGCATAAAGTTTAAATAAATAAATAATAACTGGCCCATAACTTCATTTCCTTCATAAGAGTACTTCGATCCTTCTATCAATTAATTCTCCGTACAAAATTGTGTTATGTGCAAAAGAATTGGTCGATGTCGATTGCCACTACAACGTTTTACCAAGTACATCGACACTGCCAAGTCCGACCTTTGTACAAACGATCATTTGAACCAGAACAATGTAACTCGCAAGTTTAGTCAGCAGCCCCTCGGCAGACCATAAAACGTTCCCAAACTTGAACAAAGACATCAATCGGTTCACATTTCATCTCAAATTACACGTGTTTACTCATAACGTTCGCTGAAGTTCCAGTAACAGACGGACATTCACAACCGAGTAAGCAATATCAGGATTTAGTATTCTCCGAATTTCGCTTTAGGCAATCAATAAAATATATCTCAAAACATTTTTCTCGAAAATTTGCACCAGAATGTTCTGTTCGTGGATGACTTAATAACCTCTCGATGATTTACCTTAAAAATGTCTAGAAAAAGGCGAAACTTTCTTTTTGCATGAAAGTAAGGTAGTTACTAGTTGGCGGGGAAAACGTAATTTTTTCCTCACGACTTCCCCACGGCTGTTAACACCTGATCCCTGATATCGGAGCTGCGAATTCAGTACTACCCGTCCGAAGACAACCAATTATTCAAGCATTTCGCTCAGGTCGACCAACAGGTTGGTGGTTTACCGTTTTCCTCCAAATACTCACTGTAGATTTCTTAAAAAACAGAGGTGTTACTAATAAGCTACTTGCCTAGGTACAGTTTAGCGGATAGTTTCTTTACGCTATTTAACAAAAAATTCAGTTTAAAAATTCACTTCGCTTATTTTTTTAAATACTTTTTTATCTGGGTATATTTCATTATGGTTAGTTAACTGACAGAAAGTACGGAATTGATAACATTAGTTGTTATCAAACTTGTGTATCCAGAATCGATTTACCATTTTAATTTGTTGGCTCTCTTTGAAACGTAATCGATAACCGATCTATAATAGGATGTTATTGAATTAGTTCAGTAATAGATATATTTGAACTATTTGTAAAGAAGTTAAATCGTGTAACGTACTTTCCCCTTTCGTCAATTGCACTTTTTGCTTCCGTTTTTATTTTCACCTCAATATTGATTTGTCAACGCTAAATTGCAATTTACAATTTGATTGTTCGTTAATGTGGTTTGTTACTTTAATCATGGCTTATCTTTTATATTCTATACAACAATCTTCAACTCTCGCAAAAAATCTTGTACAAATAATGTATATACAGAAAATTTACAGATTATCTACTAATATGTTTCGTTTGGTCTGATGCAATTTATTTTCAATTAATGTTGCAATTTCCTAGTTGATTTCATTTTGTCAGTCAACAGCTAGTGACCTAAACGCTAAACGTTTGACAAAATCATTTTTATCGATTCGCGATAGGTAAGCTAATCTGTTTCTGGTTTACGTAAAAGACTTGAAGAAGCAAATGTAAGAGGTGTTGACTTTTTATCGAAGTTAAACAACACTAAGCACCGTATCTAACAAATTGAACACAAAACAACAAGTGTATTGAGTAGCAACACAAAAGAATAAACATGAAACGTATTATACACCTCAGGCAACACGCCAAAGTATGTCCGAAGCTGTTAACATGAAAGGCGCGGCTATTAATCACTATGAATTAACAGAACTGTAACACAATCAGTAATTAATAGTCTATATTTATTGGGCTCAACATAAATACCGTGTTCTCTATCGTATCAAGACAACAACTCAAAATAAAATACCCTTGAGAGCGGGAGACCTCCAGGTGTGAGTGCATAAATATAATACACAGGCGACCCGCTGGCACGCTCATGCCCGCTGTCATATTAACTGTTACATTAAATTACGGCCACGAAACTTTTCGACCTTTCGTACTTATTATCTCCGCAGCCCACAAATCAAAATCAACTCTTACAGCAGACGTCAGAGTTCAAATTCAACTCACAATTCCCTTAAATATACGACGTTTGAAGCTCGATAATTGAGAACCGGCAATGAAGCAGAGCTCGCACATTGATTTCGGCTCTTTCGAAAAGCTATCTTTTTTGTTCATTTGTTTGTTTTAATAATATTTTATCCGATGTGATGGAACGGACGCATTTGTCAGGTCTGTGAAATATATCTACGTCCTCGGCGGAGTCAGGACTGGCCAATTAATTAGGTAGATGGTTACCTACATGCATGCTAATGAAGGTACCGGCGCTGATGAGTTTGAGTAATAAGTGGGTCTCCTTTGATTATGTAAGTACACAACCATCTTGTATATTATTTATTAAGAGTAAACTAACAAGGTATTTATTCACAGGTGCCAGTACTAAAAACCAGGATATTTAGATATTAGAAGATTTTTATAAGCGTATTGCCATTTCTTTAATAACAATATAGGAAACGAAACAACGATATTTAGTTCACGACGACCGCAAAAGATGGCGTTACTTACATTGCAATGTTTATAATTAAGTTGTGTTTTTCTGCCACTTCATAAGTAAACACTATTTACTTAGCAGATAAATGCAGGAATTAACTCTAGATTCTAAAAAAGAACTCACGTAATTCGTTGTTAATACAAAGAATATAGGTATGGGTTTTATGTAGAATTTTATCTTAGAAAAACTTAGACACCAATTATTTCATGTAAGAAAGACAAGCAAACACAACGATGTAGATACCTCACTCCCTGCATATGTTTATCCGAACATATGGTCAAAATAACATACTAAACTGCATAGTTCCCATAAAGTTATCTTCGCAGATTCTAGCCAAAATGCCTAAACGTGTCATAACTTTTAAGCAAACCTATATCGTTAAATATAATTTTATCTATCAGATATATCACCCACTTATCCCTAACCCACGTCTATTGAAACACGTTCGCAACCCGTTACATACGATTTGGCGTTTGACTTCTGAAACCATGTAAGTCAAAATTTTGCCGTATCGAGTCGTCAAGAACCGTCACGTTACCGTATTACAATACCGTGTACACGGTATTTCAATACTGTGGTGTAATGGTGTTCTTATCGCTTGTACCGTAGTATTTAAAAGAGCGTCTCTAGCCGATTTCAATACTTGGAAGATGAGAAAAACTATTAATTATAGGTAAGTACAGGCAAAAGCACATTAAGTTTTCTTACAGTTCTATTTTTCTTACAGTTTTATATATGAAAGGTACAAATTACGCCGTATAAAGCTTCTCTAGCTTTTGGCTATATTGAGGGCTGCTTCTCTCATCCTTGACGACGCTCTTGCCAAGAAACATCATCATTATCAGCTTAAGTCTATTGCTGGACATAAGACTCTCCCAAGGCGTTCCAATAAGTCCGATCTTCGGCTACAAGGCATTCAGTCGCCTAGTTATCCAGGTGTTTACCTAATAATATTTTTTCACTTAATCATGATCGAAAAAGCATTAAAAAATATAGATATTCAAATAACAAAGTTAAATAAACTAAAATAATCCATACATAAAGAAATGAACTAAAAAAATATTATGAAATATTAATGGTATTTCAGAATTGGAATGTCTTTTAGCGACCCGCACGGCCTAGGTTAATTTCAATCTGTGTTTCAGGCTATCACTTTACAATCCAGTTAACATTGAGACAGTAAAAATTAAAGTTTAAAAAAAATTACGGTAAAACTACTTATTATAACAAAATATTTGTTCTCTTAATAGCTATGAGAATAAGTACCGTAATTATAAACCACTACATATTATAAAACAAAGTCGCCTTCGCTGTCTGTCCATATGTATGCTTTAATCTTTAAAACTACGCAACGGGTTTTGATGCAGTTTTTTTAATTGATAGAGTGATTCTACAGAAAGGATTTTATGTACATATATAACATGCATAATTTACATAAGCATTGCACCCATAGATATATTATATTTCTATGATTGCACCCGTGCGAAGCCGGGGCGGGTCGCTAGTACCTTAGAATTTAAAGTTACTAAAAACAACTACGCCGTCTATCCAATATCCTAGTATTAAGTAACAAAAATTCTAATAAAGTCCTTCATCCATCTTTGGAAATATTTATTTGTTTTCCTGATAAATGACAAAGTTTGGCTTATGTAAAGTCAGTTCGCCGATTATCGCCTAATGGTCCAAACGTTTGACGTCACACCAGAGGTCCCGTAAACGCAGCGTGGCGAATACGTTTCGGCGACGGTTCGTTGTGTGTCGTTTGCCTAACAACTTGTAATGGGCGACTGTCATTAACTATATTAACCCTAGTTCGTAATTCTAATAGCTAATATCGCAAGTCATTCGGCGGGCTTTGTCACAAGCGTCCCTTATGATACCACTTCCCGATTATGAGATAGAGGCGTCGGCATGATATCTTTTTTATTAGGTGACTCTTTAATCAACAGCCTTTGTGTTTGGGCGATGAATCTGTAATACACTACATGTATTAAAATTAGCAGTACATTTTTTTTTTTTTTTTTTTTTTTTGGTGAGTGGGAAATCATCCAATGACTGCTCCCGTCCTGGGTGCGGCGGGAGGGTGTGTCAGACTCTTACTGACTAAAACCCACTCATGTTCCTTCGATTGCCTTTTATGTTCCAGGGTCACGGTAACAGTTATAAACATAACATTCCGCAACCCCGGCAGGCGTTGGCCCTGTTGGGCCCCTTCCTGTGCTGACTCCTTCTCTTTGAGGCGCGCGTGGAACAAAACGCGCCGTCTACGCGGTCCTGGTCCTAGCCGGGCGGCGAGCTACCCATCGCTCGCCATCCGCAGAACCGCGCCTACGGTGGCCGGTAGTCGTCTTGCGACTCTCGACGTCTTCGCCTGGGTCTTTGTCCGGGGCGAGAGGCTCGTCGTTGCAAATTAGCAGTACATCAGAAATATATTTAAGCATTTGCTCTTCACAATCTGTTACATTTATATTTAGTTCAATCACTTTCTCTCCAACTACTGGTACTCGGAAAATAGAATTACTAAATTCCAGTTTCCCGAAAAGCCCACTACCAACCTTTTACCTAGTAGATCTAACTTGATAACGATACTGGAAAAAGCTCGAACTACGGGAAATCTGAATTATACCATTTAGATTTCCCGTAGTTCGAGCTTTTACAGGTAATACTTAGTACAGGTAATATAATACTACATCTTTGTTATTATAATAAGCTTAACTTATTATCAATATATTTATAGAGTTTCTCTCATAATACAAATAAACTATAAAATAGGATAAGCTATAAACGTGATTTGGCCAGCAAAAGTCTTTACAATGTGTCTTTATTCCAAAGCCACAATATAACTATTTATCCTTTTGTAGCACTTTCATTACAGACCAAAGTAATATTCCTCTATCACTAAAAAATTATCATTTGCTCCTTGAAATGGAAAATACATTTTCTTGTCTGCACTTATTTTATGAGGCAGTCGATACAGTAATTTTATAATTAAATTCATTTGAAGGGCGTGTATTATGTCGAAGGCTGTACCTTGACCCAGTTGGAACGGGGCCTCAGGACGAGTGACAAGCGACAGACATTGAAGCTAATCTACATACTTAGAGTACTGAGAATCGGGATGTGATGAGGTCAGAGAAAATTAGCGACTACCTACGTAGCTGGGAACGTTTTGATTAGGTCTTTGGTGTGCTCTGTACATTACGCTTTAAAGTGGCGTTTGTGTTTTTTTTTTGGTGACAGTGTATTACGGCCTCATTTCACTAAGTCATCAGTTCTAGCGCGCCACCATTGTTTCTAGATCTACCAACCAAAAAATACCAAAACAAATACTAAGTTTCTTCGTTAAGTTTGCTAAGTTTCGTCGAAGAGTTTTTTGTTATATGTACGTTGTAAAAGAAAGGGAGTCAAATCCCTAATAGAGCAACTGGAGCATTAATGATATATGGCCCATATGGATTTGATACTTATTACTGGGAGTTTTGAATTTTTGTCGGTTTTTCAACGATTTACAACAAACTACTTGTGATTAATAGGTAAATGACACAACAAAGTAGACACCTCGTGACGTCCAGACTAAGTTGCCATTAAAATTAAGAGTACCTACAATAAATTTACCCTTGAAGGTATTTTGACGGAAAATAGCAAAGTTTGCTAAAAGTTAGATCCTTTCGGTCTCGGACTCACAATTTACTTGTGAAATAGTATCGATACGTAGTGCACAAACAAAAAACGAGAACCGTCTCCACAAAACCAAGAAAACAAACCTTCAGCATTACACAACCCATGTCATCACGCATGACAAGAGAAATCAGATAATCAACAGACACACTTAATGCTCATTATTATAAACGATACACCTACATAACCTAGACTTGTTGAAAGTGTGGTGAGGGTACCGTTACCACGTCCCTCGGAGGATACGTCACGTAACCGGTAAGAGGCGGGCGTGGAGTAAATAACAGCTTATTACCTTCAATTACATTATTATATTCACTTTAGCTTTGTCACGAGGCTGCGACACGATCCGGTGCTTAAGTGAATATTCATCACGGTTTGGTCACACCGCTTTGGGGTGTAATGTTTTTGTTAAATAGTTGGAGGGAAATCCTGAAGACTTTACTTGTTGTAGAAGTGTTTCACCGTTGGTTTTTTGATTATTCTCAGATCAAATTGTAATGACTTCTTGTATAATTTTGTAAAGTCGTAGGTACTTTGTAAATTTCACTTCTACTTTAACTAACTAACTGACTCCTTAATTCTGTCTAAATGAAATAAACTCATTGTTTTTGGCTTTGACATTAACAAAACTAAAGAGTTGAAAATTATAAAATTAGTAGTGCAAAAAGTACCACAATTTTTTGTTGTATTTGTCAACAATTACAGTTCAATATTCTGTATAAATAAATGAATGAATACCTACCTAATTAAAGGCGATTAAGACCAATTCCGCATTACAAAAAATTAAAGAATATAAAATGATAAAGACAAACAGATAATACTCAAAGAGATAAACGGAACGTCTTCCTTTCTATAGGTTTTTTGTGTGTATATGAAACCGCAATCATTAGTCAAAACAAGGCCTGTCAGCGTCAGCTAGTATTTCATAAATGAAAACATTTCTGTTCAGTTGACTTTCACTGTACAAAGCATACTTCTGACACAAATGTACTTGCATACATCGTTTCTTCCTTCAAATCCTTACACATCAACACCCAAAGGCGTTTTACATGAATTCCCGACGCAACATTCTTTCATCACAAACAAGCCCGAAGAGGCGATAAGTTTTATAGATGCATTGTTACCCTTACCAAAGTCCTGGCTTCAAGCGAACAGTGCCCAATAACACATTGAGAGACTGCTTACAAATTTGTTTCACCTATTCGTGGATATTTGGGCGTTTCCAAGGACCACGTCAGACCTCCGACGCAACGCATAAACTCGCCAATATGTTAACGTCGAGATGAAATGAACACGAGTATTTTGCATACGATTAGTAAGACTGCTGAGGCCAGTTTGAAGAGCTCTGTAATATACATATTACTTGAAAACGTTATTAGATGTCCAATAAATAAGCTTTTATTAAATACTAGCTGCCCGCCCTGGCTTTGCTCGGGTGTACTGCATTAGTATATCCGTAAACCTCAACGATATTAGTCACTTGCTCATTTTTTATGTAGCGATTTTTAAACATTTTTTTTTTACCCCTTCCCATATTTTTTACACATTTTCTTTCACAATCCTTGTCCTGGCCCTTATAAACAAGACAAAATGAGATTAAGCCGAAGAGGTTCAGCAGGTGGTTTAGCGTAAGTTAGGCGCTTACATACTCTCGGCATTTAATTTTTATAGATTTGCGGACTAGCAGCGTTGCCGTGTTTCATTTTGGAGGGTACGGGTTGCGATGTATTTACAGACACAGGAGACATTCCAATTTCTGTTTGGGAAGGTAACACATCTGAGAGGCCCTATGAGTTGCAGACGTCCAATAACATTAAAAAAATTAGCCTTTACCGGCGACTTCGTCCGGGTGAATGTCGGTAAAGGCAATATGAAGTCGAAGAAGGAAGGAGTCAAAGAATCTGAATAGGAATTCGAAGACGAAACGGGTAATAACTAACTACCCTTTTTAACAATAACTGAAGTTTAGGAGGGAGTAAGTTTGAACCTTAAGGAAGGACCTTGAGGTTCAAACTTACTCCCTTCTAAATTTCCTCTTAATCTTTTTGTCACACTTCATTCGAGACATAATAGAAAGATAATATTAGCGCGCCAGCCGGCTGTTACTTGGTTGTCAAGAGGTTAATCGACTCAGTGTTTTAATCGTAAAAGTGTAACAAACACACAAACATACAAAGTTACTTTCGCAATTCTTATATTGGTTTGCATTTCATTTCCAATACACGTTCTTGCTGTAAATTCAAATAAATGTTCGATGCGGAGATTGAAAAGAAAACTTACATGTAATATTGCAATGTTTATTCATACGTGTCATTTTTTCCCATTCTTGTGTATCGGTTGAGTTTATTATCGGTATTGCAATAAAATTGGTCGTAGACAAACACGACCAATGTAGATAACTTTACAAATAGCTTTTTTTATTTTATTTTAGTCATTTTTTTCTTGTTTGGGTTCACACTACATATCCCTCCAACTTCTTCTTGTCCGCCAATTGCATTCTCTTTTTGTCCATCTTCTTCAAGAACCAACTTTTCGATCCCTACAATACGG
Organism: Athetis lepigone; assembly: GCA_033675125.1. NCBI lineage: Eukaryota > Metazoa > Arthropoda > Insecta > Lepidoptera > Noctuidae > Athetis > Athetis lepigone. The sequence goes on from CM066224.1 coordinate 9,844,430, forward strand.
CAGGTTTTATCACGAATTCGAATTCCCTAACTTAGAGATCTTTTTAGCAAGAATATCAGTAACTCTGAAATAACAACAACAAGATTAAAAAAAAAACAGTTCATAACTCAAAGCATTTATTACACTTAGACTACTTTTTTATTTGGACTTTTACTTACGATCTAAGTAAGTAATGGTCCAAAAATAATGGTACTAGGTACCATTAGGTACTTGGGACTAGACTTGGACTTAGACCATGAATTGTTAAAGCGTTAGTCGGTTCATCAGAAAGTTGAAACTAGTTGCTTGTTCCAAAACGTAGATCTCTATGAAGAAGAACAAGCAAGAAACACCATGCACACTTTTTTCAAGCATAATATTCTTATATATTTGTTGTCCAAATCCAAGTAGACAAAGTCGCCAGTACAGCTCGTCTAAAATAAAAACAAATGACAATAGTTTTTCTAGCAACTTCTTTATTTGTTAACAAAAGATCAGCGAACATCATTCGTCAAGGTTGTTATGAAAAACGGGTGCAATGACACTGCAATTTGCAATCGACGCCTGAAATAAATTAGCATATTTACTGGACTGCGACATTTAATTATTTTGTTCAAAAAGTTGGAAAGACAAGCTTAAATAAAGGGTTGACTTTACTTTGCGGTAAATAAAACAAGTAAGAACTTGATACCAGCTTAATTAGTGCCTGTTTTGAAGTTCGTCGTTTTGAAGATCGTTCTTCTCCATAGCAGCCTTATTGTTTTGAACGAAAACATAGCTTTGACTTTCTAGCTAACTTATAAATTATACGATTTTTAACTATTACTTAATTTCAACTCATTTTCGATCAACATTTTCTAGTATCAGTTTGAATTTCATCGATTTGAATTCCAATGCTTTAGCAACAAACCTATTAACTAGTGTTAAATAAATACACTCAAAACTAGTCAAGACTGAAAAGTAGTAGTGTTTCAACCCTAAACGACAGCATTTTATAGTGTGAGTGTGATGAACAGAATGCATGAAAAAAAAATCGAAAATTTCAATGCTGTACAACACAGACAGACAATCAGCGGGGTTATTACCTATGAAACAGCAATGAGCAATATTTGCGCAGTGATCGCGCGATCACCGCGCGATTGTCAAAAAAAATCGTATTATGTATGAACCGATTGCTTAGTGTCGTGATGGCCCAGTGGATATGGCGCCCGCCTCTCGTGTAAGAGGTTGTGGGTTCGAATCCGGGCAAGTACCAATGTGACTTTTTCAATTCATATGTACTTTCTAAAGTTTATCTTAGACATCACAGACCTCCCGTGCCTCGGAAAGCACGTAAAGCCGTTGGTCCCGGTTGTCATTCGTAGAACTTTGACAGTCGTTACTGGTTAGTCAGAAACTCGGACCAGTCTAACCAAGAGGTATCGTGTCGCCCAGTTACTGGGTTGTGGAGGTCAGATAGGCAGTCGCTCCACGTAAAACACCGGTATCGAGCTGAATCCGGTTAGGCTGGCAGCCGACCCCAACACGGTTGGGAAAAAGGCTAGGGAGATGATGATGATGTATGAACCGATTGCTAATCGCTCGCTGATTGTTCTAATGCATTTATTGCTACGATGACGATAAAGTAGCAATCGCTGGAACTAATTAAATATCACCTTTAACAAAAAAATCTTAACTTTGCTCTTAAAAACCATACTAAATACGAAACCACCAAACGAAAAATGCATATTTTAGTTAACTGATTGCTCCACAGAGGCAGCACTATCGCTAGATTGCTATTTGACGTGACGTATTTTGAATTGACGTTTGAGCAGCAAATTTTGCTAAATTATCGCGATCGCTCGCGGAACTCCGAAAATTGGAACAGTGAAATCTGAAAGATGTCACATTACAATTACAACATTAAAAAAAACAACACTATCTTATGTTGTACTAGCCGTACTCGGTGGTTTTTCCGTGTTAGTTAGAACTTTGGTTACTGCTTCACCCTGTGGTTCACAACGTGTTATGATTATAGCCTCACTGCACTGTTCTTCACAAATCTGGCTACCATTACATAAACACTTTTTACAATCGGACTAGTAATTCAAGATATTATTAGACACACACAAACAAAATCGCTTCACCTTTATTTTACTAGTATAATATTTATAGGATAACCGTGTCAGTGTAGTACCCATAGCCGTTCATGGAAAACCACCTGAGCATGCTACAAATATAAAGTTTTTAAATTGAAAATTAAAAGCTTCCAGTTTTCGAGAATCATGCAGTGTGTAAACATTAATATTTATTCCGATCTGATGAAGCCATGAACATGGCGCACCGTTTTATCGCAATCATATTTTCAGTATTGTTCAGTGACGTTGTTTCATTTTAATATTATTGGATTTCGAACTTTGGCAACATCATCCAATTTGTGCGATTGGCTGAACTGTTAATAAACTGTCGATTTAATTGGTTAAGGAATTTCGGTCTGCTCTTTATTAAAATTTATTTATATAACAGTTGGCATTCTTGTTAGAATTTAACAAAGTCTTTTTAGATTTGTTTCTAATAATAACGTAGATTAGATATATTACATTTTAAACTTATTGTTATTCGAAAAAGCGATTTAGCCTCAGACCGCGAGTTCGTTGACCCATATTCAAATAAAAAGCAGATATACAATGCAATCATTAGACCAAAAAAAGTCACAAAGAATAAATAGATAGCATCCGTCATTATTGCTTCAATATTCAATTCTAAAATTTCGTTTATCGCAAACAGGCGTTAAATAAATGTTGCCAAATAGATGAAAAGTACAAAAAAAAATGTTGCCAAATGTTATGGGTCGCCTGTGAATGGGCAAGTTTCATCTTTGCATACAGAACTATTTGCCAAATGATATGCACTATTTACTCGAAATACGAAATCCAAATCAGTAATTATTTTTTTTTCCTACCTATTTTATAATCTTCGACGATCGTGAATCGCAGAACCGATTGCTCTGTCAGCCGAAGCAGTAATTTGCAAAAGAGAAAAAACAGTCATTTGTCAGAAACATACAAAAATAAACAACGGACCTTTCCCACGGTTTCGAAAAACGATAGATCCACCGAATAGAATATTATTAACAATAATTTTTGGCCAATAAGAAATCCTATGTTCATCTTTAGGGGTCCACGTGTTGATTGCGAGAATAAAAACTATTTCCGCGTCATGAATGTGTTATTTAAAATGCATGATTTGAGCAGATTCATTAATAGTTTATGATGTTAACAAAAACACGTAGATTATTAAATCGTTTATAAACACGATGATAATTAATTAATCGTTCATGTGCGTTGTACAGAACCTCATGCGCAACAATCGTTATTAAATTATTAAAGTTACTTTATCCGACTTTGCTAACAATAGCTCTTCAATTTAGATATTTGTGTTCCGCCCAGCGCTGTTATATTAAATTTATTTAAATACTGCCATTTAAGTAATTAAAATTAAACTTGTAAATGGAAATAAACGTTGACATAGTTATATCAAATTAAAGACTTAAATATTATTGGTTGATCAAAAACATTGGTAGTTTATAGATACTGTAATTAAAAGGTGGTTATTTTAGTACATAAAGAACAGTTAAAGTCCAATGAAGACACGTTGCCTGAGATAATTACAGGGATGATTATAAAACCTTTATGCTACACCCGACGGCTCTCGCCGACGCTATAAAAGACAATTTCACAGTTCCCTAAAAATAATGCTCTTTAGTATCGTAAATGTGATCCATCAAGCCAGAACATCTGCTGAAAATAATTTGAAAAATATATAAAAAGCACCCAGTCTTCTTAAATAGAAGTTTTCATTCAACTTTGTAACAATAGTCCTTCCTTCATTGGCACACTGACGTTTGATTACTGCTTAGGTACTGGCAGCAAAAAAAAACGGCTTTTTAATGATCAGCTTTTTCCAAATATTTCTATAAAACTGCGATTTAAAAAATAAAGATAACCACGATATTTACGGTATGAAGCCTACATCAGTCCACTGCTAAACAAAAGCCTCTCCAATCGCATGCCGTACGCTCCTATTTCGTCAACTCTCATCTTGCTGCTACCAACCATTTTGCAAAGATCGTAGCTCCATCTAGCCTGAGAGAGACCGGCATTATATTTTACTTCAGTAATCACTTGTATTTGATAATCTATATATATAAAAGAATGTCGTGTTAGTTACACATTTTGTAACTCAAGAAAGGCAGAACCGATTTGGCTGAAAATAGGTGGAGAGGTAGCTTAGGACCAGGGGACGGACATAGAATACTTTTTATCTTCTTTTTTTAGTAACCAAAAATCTGATATAACGCTGGTGAAACCGCGGGGGACAGCTAGTACTGTATAAATAGTACTGTAAATCCGCATATATCGATCGATATCAAACAAATATTGAAATAAATAAATTATTATTAATTTTGTGATACACGCCTTTGCTCTGAAGTGATACAGTACAACACCGCTATTCTTTTTTCTTCTCAACATCAAAAATATAATATTTTATTCTATTCCATAAACATTTTATTACTTTCCATGCGCACCCTACACGCACACAACCGCACACACGCAAGGTACGTATAACTAGTTAATTTCCTTTGTGACAAAGGCCCGGCTCGTCAGGATGGATGCGTGGAAATCGCGATACGACACGGTGATCCCCGCGCCGGCCGCTGTCTTCTGTACCCCGCACCCGCTTACGTGGGACGACTAGGTAAATAAAAGGCAATGGTAGGTTTTTGTTTTGTGTATTCTGGTTTTAGAAAGGGTTTAGTGTATGTACTATTAGGTCACACATGATCGATGTAGTGCAGTATGAACCTTATTCTGATAAAACTAGAATATCGTTGGTATTTGAAATCGCGGCTTTAGATGTAACATTTTTCTGCTAATAAACACACAGTTACCTTCAAAGCTTTACTAGCTGTTGCAGTATTGCGTTGATTAAGGTGCACCTAGATTATAAAACTTCGGGTCAGGAAGTACTCCCACTTGGCGATAAGATTTAACCTGGCTTCTGGCTCAACAAGTTGCTATTGACTAGTTTAGTGTTCACAAACAGTTGTCTGAACACCAAAATAGATTTGCAGGTACTGCAGTAGCTTTTTGGTTTATTTTAAAATAGGATGGGTACCAAATCCAAAAAACACCTGAAGGGTGCCTACTAACTTTTAAACTTTCGCGTTTCATGTTAAAAACATATTATCAAAACGGGTATTATCGCGAAAAGTATTTATTTAAATACCTTGGAAGGATTGACGTTTCGACCTGGTTGCACAGGTCGTGGTCGTGGTCGCAAGCAGACTGAGGATGCGATGTCACAGCTCCCTGCATTCGGGCGATAAATCTTCATCTACCCCCTTATTTTTATTTTCTACCATATTAGGCCGTCTACACACTACGCTGACCGTATCCACAAATGACTTAACCGACTTTGCAGAAATGTGTTGTAACCGACTTTGCAGGTTGTGTTAGCCTTCCAAGGTATTTAAATAATTACTGTTCGCGTTAATACCCGTTTTGATTATATGTTCTAAAGGGTGCCTAACTGCCAATAAGACCCAATTACTAAACCTCCCACCTCCACTGCCGGTCCATCCTTCTGTCAATGGACTGTGTCACAAGAATAAGAAGAGAGTTAAAATTTTCACAGAGTGTGTATTTTTATGACCCTTATTATAATCCATTTTTGCACTAATAATATCAAAAAGAAAACAAGTGTCTTTATTTAGATATTATTTAGGAGTTATCTCTAGAACCTACGATCAAATTGAAGAAGATTTTTCACTGATGTTAAGCATTATTATTCCTGATTGCTATTATGATGTATGAATACACGCGGACAAAGTTACAGACCTAAATAGCAAAAGCTAGTAAGAAATATAAATGAAACAAAGTGATATAATGAAGAGGTTTAGCACTGAAAATCGTAAGACACATGGATAAAATGTTATAGGAGTCTTTCCCCTTCCCTTTGACATGTTTTTGTGCGTCTTATGAGATTTCAGCTCGAGTTTTTTGTACGTCTAACATAGCATAACGTGGTGTATTCTCTTCACACTTCCCCTTAACTGCCCAGAGCTTGTTACAAACTTTATTTTGCAAGTTTGCATCAAGTGCACCAAGTTGAGAAACCTAGTTTAAGAAACAAATGAAGTTTCTAGAACGTTTAATGCAGCTCTTCCGTTGTTTACTGAGACAAACATATTACTATCACGTACTAAATTTATTGTTTCAAATGATAAATGCTAGTGTAACCAAAGAACCTTGTTTTGTGTATAGTAACATAAAATAAATCGAACTTAAAGTAGAAGTAGTACTTAAAATGAAGTATAGTTCGGTTTGTCGGAGCCAGATTCTTTATAATGTTGAGCCGCAATAAAAAGATGTTTTTAGAAAATTCGGATAAAATAGTTTGTATGAAAATGGACGAAGAAGTGGCGGGAAATATCTAGTATAAAATACACATAAATACATATTTAAACGACACATACATTCATGTGAAAACATTCAAGCTTACGTCATGTCGAATATTAAAATTTAACTGTCATCGACCGCGTGTCCGTCTGTTGTTTCACTATGACAAATGAGACAACATAATCGCGCATTAAAAAAAACACAGTTTTAGTATACTGTTATACCTAGAAATAATTATATTCGTTATCATTATGTCTACAGTACATACGAATTTTGTTTGACCAAAGTAATAAACGTTGCGTAACTTTAAATTGTTACGACATATTCTCCCTGCACCGTTATCCTCAAAAATAATAGGCGCCAATAAGATCTCTGCTGATTTCATCACGTTAAGGTACATTCGTCTTGCTTCCATGAGTATTTACTGAATAAAATAAATCTGCACAGTTTACATAAGCCAGTGTAATCAAATGCAATGGTGGCTACTATTGTGAAACTGTATGTACACGTAATTGCGTTATGTAACTGTAATCGCACATTGTTAAATAAATAAATAACCTTGGACAACTCACACTCGGTCATCTGGTCCCAAACTAAACTGAGCTTGTGCTATGGTAACCAGATACTGATAAACATACTTATATAATTTATAAAAACGTACATATTATAGATAAATTACACCCAGACACAGAACAAACAACCATGCTCATCACACAAAGTTTGTCCTGGGTGGGAATCGAACCCACGACCTCTGGCTTAGCAGTCAGGGTCACTAACCACCAGACCAACAGGCCCGTCATGTTAGTTTATCGGAGGTGCGCGGGCGCAGGACCTCCGCGCAGACCGCGCATGCGCGACGTTCCCGGAATACGAGCGCGATTAATAGCGACACAAACTATTTCCGCTTAACCGAGACAAATCATAATTACTCCTTCGGGTTTGCTCTTACGCACCCCCTTTGATGTTTTTATTCCAAATCCCGGTTACGGCCAACTTAAAACAAATAGAACGGCTCACGACCGATTATACGTTTGCGTTAAAACGATTTGTAACGGTGATAGCTTTCGTGAATTTCGCCCATGTTTCTGTCCCTGTGTGGTCCCGCTCTCGTTTTGGATAATTACTTGTTTGCTTTTTGTTATTAGTTCGCCCGTCAATAATTTGACGTTTGAGTGATCAAACGGAACGGCTTCCTTATTTCCCACGACCGACTGCGACTGGAGACTGGACAATATTTTTGATTAACATTTTTAGAAACTTCTAAGATACAGAAATAGTTGTTATATCTGGTACACAGGTTAACTTTTTAAGTCGTAAGTTCTTTGACCCGCCGCGACTAATCTAGGCACGCAATACGAATTCACAATTCAATCTCTAACCGTAGTTGGCGAGCACCCTGCGTGTATCGATTAAAGCCAATTACTCCATTGTGTACGTAAATATCTGTACGCTTTTAATGTCGCTCTCACATGATTTCCCTTCACAGATCGTCGCGTATTTTGGGTGCAGACAAGCGGCGGCCGTACAGTCGTGCGCAGATGCGACATCCGTCGGTCTCACGTGAAAATCGATTTTCCACGGTACGCCAGCTGGCGCGAGCGACAACTATAAACCACGTTCTCTTTGCTTTCAACACCAAAAATACTACACCTTACTGCTTTCAAATTAAAGTTGACAGTTGCGTACACTGATGTTTGCCATTCATCTCATTAATTTGTCTCGCTGTATGTACTATGAAAGTCAAAAGTTCCTTTGTTGATATTTTTAATGTTTCGCACATTGTTCGTCAGCAAAACGGACCCACCGCGTTTGATCCGATTGCAGTAGTTATTTATGATTATTAGAATAGCGTGCCGATAGCGAATAATTAATTTTTACGTTCAATTCTTTATTGTTATGTCACGACGTTGATGATCCTGATATATTGGCGTTGCTCTTTATTATATGTTCAGGTTTGCCCGCTTAACTGGTGTAATTTTTCTTAAAATAACTTTTATAACTTTATTTTTTTCAATAATGTTTAGGGTTCTATTTTTTCAATAAAAAAAATATAGTACCCATCGTACTTTCTCTGTCTCTGAATTTATTTAGTCTAAAACATAACATACATTATTTAAAGATTACAGGAAAACCTATAAAACTATCTTTTGTGTGTATCCACTCGCATTTAAATGTTTTTTATTCGTTATTCTGTATACGTGTTACGAAACCTACGTACCAAAAAATAAAAGAGATTTCAGTATAGCAAATTTCAATATAACTAAAATATTGTCTCTCACATAATCCTGGATCTAAGAGGATATCCAGAACAAAGCGAATCAAAGACAAGGTACCTTTGTAGTCTTGTTTGTACCAATGAGGCTTAAAGCACGAACTACAGCGAAATTTTGAAGACTAACGAATTATGTACTTATTAAGCCATTTAGCAACCCGATATTAAAGCTAATTAGATTAAATATGAAAAAAAAACAAAGTTTTTATTCATTAGTATTAATTATTACTTTTACTATATTATACTGTCATGACTCAGTGTTTGTCTTTGGCATTACAGTAAGGCCTATTATAAAAAAAAAGTAATAATACGCAGGTATTATTCCACTTATTCATTAAAACATACTTCATCAAAATGTTCCTAAAAAACTAAAATCATTAAAAATTATACCAAATAGTAACCGTCCAATATCGAGAACAAGGTCCAAGTTACAGGCTCCAGAAAGAGAAACCTCTCAATATTTTGGGCCGTGAATAAAGGTACTGCTTTCTATATCAAGCCCTTGATCCAGCAGCCTACCGCCAGCCTCCTTATTATTATCAAATATTCCACACAGACTCCGCCAGAATTAATAAATTGTAGAAGTTATCTTTCAATGTAACGAAGATGCAAAATTTTAATTTATTTTCAGTATTGAAATAAAAAAGAGAAATAGCCAACATCAGGAGCCAGTCCGTATGATTGACGAGCCACAATATATTGAGCGTTCTCAAATGAAGAAAGACTGATTGCTCCCACTTCGGCGATCTCAGAAACGTCAAAGTTTGATTGGTGATTCCCATGTGTAATACTAGTAGTCTCCAAGTAACAAAGGCGCAAGGCCTCTTTAAATGTCAATTCTTAGTTATAATGAAGCACAGCGAGCACCGAGATCCATCATTGTCCGGACAAGGTCGCACCCGCACGAAACAATGCACAAAAGTATTCGACGAATAACTTGGACCTACCAAAAAAAGTGTCGCGTACCGCCTTATAAAGATGTTTGTTCCAATCCGGTTAGAGGCGAGACTATCGATTGAACACACTTAAAATTAGTGTAATATAATTAGGCATATGACATGAATTCAACGGGTATCACAATGGAACAAACGAGGCATGGCATTGTGATATGACGGCGTGTCAGATGCGTGTCGGCTGTGCTCTATGAGGAGATGTGACCACTCAATCGTGCACCACAGCCACTAAATACCTGGATCTAATCAGCATTTCTACACTCATTTTTAACACTTAATTTTACACGTATCTTAGCATTATACATTTGATTTTACGCGTGGTCCGTATGTAGTTCTATCATGTTAGACGTGGCTGCTTGCGCCCGCCGACCGAAAGTATGCCTAATGAAATAACGTGTGCATGTTTATATTTACAAATGGTTTACTTAACATTACAAAATGCACTTGATACTTTAGTATATTTCCAGTAACATTTTCTGATTTAGGAAACATGACAGAAGTAAATTGACATTTAGAATTTTAGCTTTAGAAACAAAATGACGAATTGTTACATTTGTAAAATTTAATTTAACAAATGTAAGGAAACAAATGAAATTCGTTTGAAATTAGCTTCTGTGACTGTGCTTGTTCCACGTTCTTCAAGTGAGTAGGAACACGCCGGTATGCGTAACATTTGCGTGAAAATTCATCCCTTATGTTAATTTGACACGGCTTAAAGGAACATAAGTTTGTGAAACATATTACCAGGTGGAACGTTCGCTTAAAATACTTACTGTAAACTACCGTCAAGTTTATTAATTTTAATTATGTTCAGCTTTTCCACGGTCTATCGGGTTTTCGTTCCCGATACAGTTTGTAAACTTCAACTGTTTTTCATGTTAGTGAAATAGAATTAAGTACTTATATTAGACATTTTTTGTAAGTAGGCAGTAACATTTCGCATCTCATGCCCTCATTATCGTTAAGAAAAATGGTACTCCCGTTGAAAGAGCTTCCAATTTTAAATTCCGGCCGATTCGCGAGGCTAAGGACATACACATATAGAAGAATTCTTTTTCTAATTCTTGAAACTGAATCATTAAATGAAACGAGGAGAGACAATTAGGTGATCTTATGTTTTAGCATCTGTCGTGGCCCTGGCCAATGTGGCTTAAAATTGATCAGTTCTTAAAGTGTCTCTAACCTAACCTAACCTAACCTAAAATCTTCATTACATGTCTATAATCATTCCATCCGGGGTTGCGGAATGTCCGGGGTTGCGGAATGTTATGTTTATAACAGTTACCGTGACCCTGGAACATAAAGGGCAATCGAAGGAACATGAGTGGGTTTTAGTCAGTAAGAGTCTGACACGCCCTTTCGTCGCACCCAGGACGGGAGCAGTCATAGGACTCACCAAAAAAAAAAAAGACGGGTTGCACTCCGGGAGTGCCGGCAGAAGTGAAAACTTGATTATAGCTGTCTACTATCCATCCATCCTACGCTTTTTCGATCAGGTCACGTGTCCTGACGCGAGTTTAAGATTTTATACCCATTACAGAAAAAGTGCTCAACGCCGCTAAAGAAGTTTTCACTTCAAAAACACATTCGTTCATTTATTTACGAGTGTGCCTTTGGCTCACCTGCCCCAAGCCATTAGCAGGACCACTATATATCTCTCTCTCTATCTACAGCAAGCTTATATTAAGCTGTTTCGCCAAGATTTTCCAACACTATTACTCCACGGGTTAAAATACTTAAACTTTGAACTCGGGAAAATTGTACCTTGTATCAGTGTGTGTGAGATTTTTATCGCGCGTTCAATTGTTATCCGTCCTACGCTTTTTCGATCAGGTCACGTGTCCTGACGCGAGTTTAAGATTTTATACCCATTACAGAAAAAGTGCTCAACGCCGCTAAAGAAGTTTTCACTTCAAAAAAAACATTCCAAGAAACGGTCAAACACTCGTCGAATATTTAATGAAAAAATGAATTCTAAGGCCAAGACGTCGCACAACTGCCATAGCACGATGTCCAGATAGAGACGGAAAATAGCCAAGCCACAGGCCAAGTATACTATTTACCTAGGCCTAAGGCGTATTCTTCACATATTTAATATTTAAATAATATACAAAATGAATTTCGTAAGCCGAATACAAGAAAATTCTATTCTAATCATAAATGAGATTTTTCTCATTATGCGTGATTTATATTAAGGTAATATTATTATGTCATAACTTAATATATCTAGTAAATAAGTCCTCACTGGCAGCCGTCATAGTTATATTGCATAAGCTTAAGTCATAACTTAAAACATACGAGCTGCTATATTATTCTAGGATTGAGTGGTTTTGGCAACGTATAAGTTTAAGCGGTCTGGTTTTCTGTGCTTATCTGAAAACAAATACTGGTATTTCTGAAGCAACCCAGATTTTAGAAGTTTTTTTGTTTGAGTACTTATTTTTGAGGACAAAATTTTATGAAAATTGGTATTTAATTATAGGTGCTTTCTAAAACTAATACGTGTTTAGACATAAGCGTCAAAAATAATATAATTTATGTTAAAAAGAACATTGACTAATACATCTGATTGAATTTTATTTCTTGTTTTCTAGAATCTGTTGTTAATTGAGTTGGCAGCAAAGTTCTGATTGAATTACTTCGCGTGGATCCGATACCTACGGCTTCGCTTCAGGAGTTTGAACTGGAGTTAAGGATTTACATTCTACTATGTCAGCGGTTCTATTCATTGAATTTGAATTTCGAAAATACTGCTCCTGGCTAGTTACATATTTGTGAAGCAATATTTCTTTTTGTTGTTTTTTTTTTGCTAAATGATATAAAGCTACCTGAATGTTCTGTTACTTTTTAACGTGCTATTTAACGTCTAGCACCCTTTTTTTTTTGGGGAGTGGGAAATCATCCAATGACTGCTCCCGTCCTGGGTGCGGCGGGAGGGCGTGTCAGACTCTTACTTACTAAAACCCACTTATATTCCTCCGATTGCTCTTCATGTTCCAGGGTCACGGTAACTATTATAAACATTCCGCAACCCCGGAGCACACTTCGATAGATAAACTAGAAAGAAAGAATAAAAATATAATTAGCAAGCTTTTGCCCGCGACTTCGTCCACGTGCAATAAATAATTCCCGTTCCTGGGGGATTGACGCACTGACTATCTAGCTCTAAAACGAATGCCTACTTCTGCATACTTCTACCATACCATAGCCTATGTATATAGAATATGAAGCAAAATAATGCTTTGAATTCTGTTTATATGAAGTAGGCTGCTTATTATGATAATAGTGACTTTTAGTCATATTACAAGACCGTCATAAAGTCACAAATATTTTTTTCAATTCGGAATTATCAGTCGTGTATCAATAGTATAGGTATAAGCAATGATATTTTAAGTAAAAAAGGCGTAGATAGGTTACCCAGACGAAATTCTATTTTCAAAAACGGCACACTAACGCACACATACATTACACGTCAAAGTAGGATGACATGATTGAAGTAGTGCGAGTGAAAAAGAGATAAACGTCAAATGTCAACGTGATACTCAATATCATGTTTGCCAATTGGCAAATTTTTAATGTGCCACATTTTGACTACATATAACCTATCTACACTTTTTTACTTAAAATATCATTGGGTATAAGCGTTTCTAGGAAAAGAAATAGTCTAAAATTCCCAAAACTAATAACGAAATTGCCAACGTCAAAGCCATACAAATGTTATCAATTTCAAAATTGTTTGCGTCGAATTCTGAGGGTTAGAGGAATGCCTATAAGAACTTCATAACTTGAGGAAACTTTTGAGACAGAATTGCGTTACGTTCACGTGAAAGGACCGTATCAGTAATTTGTGGAAAACAGTTTCGAAATCATTTGACGCAAATGAGGGTAAAAGATTTGTGAGGGGTGATTAAACGTGATTTCGTTAAGTTGTGAAATGTACACGTGATTAAGCAGCCTTAGATTTTTGTTATTACAGGAAAACTTTGAATAATGTACGAAGTTTGGTTTAGCCGCTGAAACGTGATCACTCCCCTTAAGTATTTTTTTATTAATAGCTGTATTATCAAGAACGAGTAGTTAGTCAAAGAACTAGTTTACTTAAATACTTATGATAAAGTTGAAACCGGGGAAGTACTATTGTGACCTTTTTAGTTCATAATTGGGTAGTTTACACCATTAACCGATAAACTCTTTTTATTTCAGCCCAATAAAATCGGTTCATTTTCAATTTGCTATAAAATTTGATTTTTAGTTGCTTTGAAATCAATGAATAGATAGTCAACTGAGTTGTTATTTTAGTGACGTCATAAATTGCCATTGCCATACAAAATCTATTGGAGAATTGCGTTTTGACAGCTCATAAAAAGTACGTCAATTGTTAATGATGTAAACTACCGTATTATGTACAATCGACCAATTGGAATCATGACCCACCATAAGCTTATTTTCTTACATACATTCAAATACAATTAGGTCGACAATCGCGTAAACATGTATTAAAAATGTCACACGTCTAGTCTTATTATTTTGACAGCTTTAAACGATTTGTCGTCGAAATGGGTCATAATTCAATTTTGTCGATAGTACCTTCTTTTTGTTTCAGAACATTGGTTCTGAACCTGTGGGTAATTACCTTTCTGGGAGTAAATTGGTAACTGAATTTTTCAGGCTTTCCAAGCTAAATAACTAGCATCTTCTTCTTTACAGAACCCCATTTGGGAGGATTGGTTTCCACACTTAGTCTTCAAAAAAGCCTGCATTTAAAATATAATATTCGCGCATTGTTGTTGGCTCATATGTTAATTAAATAATATGCGCGGCACTCACTACTGCACACAATCAAGTTAGCTGGTGCCAACAAATTAAGTTACATGAGACCTCTCTAATATTATGGTATAAGTTTAAATAGACGTGTTTCTCTTACACGTGTCTTTATCTTTTTATTTAGGTTTTACTATTAATTATTTAATTATTTATTTTTTATTTTTAATAATTACTAATTATTATTTGTAAATAAATCAATTGTTTTATTTACAAATAGATACAATGTTAATAATAAACGTAACTAAGACCTATAAAAAAATGGATGAGGCCTATGTCCAGCAGTAGACGCTTATGGGTTGATGATGATGATGACGATATTTTTAACCGACTTCTAAAAAAAGGAGGAGGTTCTCAATTCGAATGTTTGTATGTTTTTTTTTTTATGTTTGTTCGCGCATATCTCCGTCGTTTGCCAACCGATTTGAACAATTATTTTTTTGTTTGAAAGGGTAGACTTCCCAAATGGTCCCATTGTCATCAGGTCCAGGATCTGATGATGGTATCATGCCGAAATCGAGGGAACTCCTCAATTTTTATAGAAAAACGTATTTTTTTTTAAAGTTACTCTAAAACGTAGTTGGGACTCTAACTAAAAAGTAAAAAATAAAAAACTTTTTCCAAAAAAAAGATAACCGACTTCAAAAACAAAAAACTCAAAAATAACTATTTCGGAAGTCGGTGGCAGGGCAACACAACACAATTCGACCGGCAGAAGAGAAGCCACCGACTTCCGAAATAGTTATTTTTGAGTTTTTTGTTTTTGAAGTCGGTTATCTTTTTTTTGGAAAAAGTTTTTTTGGGAAAAATTTTGTAACTTTAATCTATGTTTTTTTTTTTGTAATAGTAGCTTGGAACGCTATAGTCCTTTTCAGCAGTTTTTTATTGAAATATACACTCTCTATTAGCATATATCTAGATGTAATTAACGTTTAAATTTAGGTTTGGATATTAATTAACCTTTAAACATCTTAGAGATATTTAACTTCTAAAGTTTACATAAAAATGAACCACAATTATATTTCAGTGAGTTATTCCAGAGGGTAAGCGTGCAAAGACTTAAATTAAAATGGTATAAAAAAACTTGGTTCGTTATTAAAATATGATAAAACGAACTTCATAAATATTTTCTTTAATGAGGTGTTAATTTGGGACTTAAGAACAGAGATTTGTCCAACTTTAAATTAACTCTGGCGGTCGAAATTATTCCGATTCTTTACTGCTCTGAATAATTCTTAGCACTTACGCTAACAGATTAATTATTTGCCACTGCTTAAATACGAAACGATTCTGCAGATATAACTAAAGTTATTTAACACAATTCTTAAAACTTTTAAGTAGTTTACAAGTAAGAGGTTTCACGGGCAACGCGTCAATTTTGTGACGATTATAATTAAAGAATGTAACACAAACTACGGAGCTTTCGATAATTTCATGCATCGTTTAGTCATATAAAATACAAGCATGAACACGTTGAATAATTCATATTTATGTATGCGTTCATCGTTAATGTCAATTTTTATTATCACTGTTGCTAAACCATACCTAATAGCGTGGTGTTATTGTGGGAATACACCAGCCGCCCATTCCATTGTTTTGTTTTATTGACAATGTTCATTTAACGATAGTGACTATCGTTAGCCTTTATTGAATCAATATACGTTCCATTCATAAAAGTAAACGAACGAATTCGTTCACATCGTGTTCGGCGTGACGAAAACGTTGACAATTAAACTTTCTCGAATATTTTCACATACGTACTTTTCATGTGAATCAATTAGTGCCAAGACAACATTTTGAAAAGCCAACCATTCCGTAACGAAGATAATGGAACCTACAGTACTCTCACGGACATTTGTACATGTTAATGTCACTGCTTTTCACCAGATTTTAGCACTTGATGCGAATTTTATCGGAGAAATGTGAAATTAAATGAGGCCAAGTTACTGGTCGTGCGAAGGAAAATTAACAAAATATTCAAACAAAGCTATGCTGCGTAATTGCAGTCTCCGTCGCAGTTTTAGAATTAAATTGGCAGGATTAGAAAACACTAAATGACTCGCCAGTTAATAAAATTACTTTGGATAGAATTGATGCATTTATAATTTGTAAACTTCCAAGATCGCAATCTGATCAGATAAAATAATCTTAAAATACGAGAAATGTTTACAACAAACATAATCTACGCTAGTTTTGTATATTAAACAGACTTTAGCCCAACTGTTAGGACTTCTAAACTTTCCAGTTTTGGCAACAATGTCCTAGATAAATATGAAAATGTGGCTAGCTAAGTTACAAGACCAAGTTACGCCAGTGTTATAATTTACGAAACTCTTGACTTTAGGGTATAAGGATTTCGCATTAAAATTCATAAGTTAACAAACAATAGTTATAAAATATCTATGTAATATTTTCTGACACGCTTTGTATTTAACAGAACCTCTTGTTGCTCTAACGGCCGGCTATTCCGAGCCAAGTGATAAACTGCTCTTATAATTTAAAACTTCTCAACAAACATCGGGGTGAAATTCCCCGCGTGAAAGCCAGTCAGGGTTCCCTGAACAATAACATCCCCTACTCAACGAGGCATAACCGAACGACATTACATTACAAAACCCCATCGAATAAATTCCGAACCACCCCAACATCGACCCAGCTAAGTATAAATCCCAAAAAGTAAATAAACGACTACCATTACTGCCCTGATTATTTTACACACCCCTATACTGATGACGCCATTTTGATTTCATTATATTTTTTTTCACAAACGCTACCAATAACAATAAGAGCGTTATTTAAAAATAACGGGGGATTTAGTGCAACAAAGTTGGAATGTTGGCAACATTTTTGCGCAAGTAACTGCAAAGCAAGATTTATTGAGTTTGTACATCGAGTAACTTTTAAATGTTTTAAAGCGAAACTCGATTACAGAATTTAATCGAGGATGGAAATATAATGGTCTATTTACAAATGGAATAGTTTTTCTTTAGTTCGTTTTTTAGTTTCAGATTTAAAGGCTGGCTGAATAGCATTTAAATTTGGAACTGTAATGGCGTTAAACTCCTTTGAAACCTAAGCTAATTGCCCTAAACATCAAACATTAGACGCACAAGTGAATTACGTCAGCTTTTGCCCTCACAAACAATGTGATGAGGGTAAATTTCCTCCCCCAATTTGTTGTTTAAGTGATTTTCCGACGACACCTCTCTCTTGGCATTGACATTGGCAAAGTAGGGTATTGGGTTAGAAGAAGGTTGTTCCCGCCGGTTGTTTTACTCAGTTCAGATATATGTCAATAGAATATGAAACAAAGTTAAGCGGAGCGTGTGTAGTTGAATGGGCAAACTGGAGGCTTTATTAGTACTGTTAGCATTTCATTTTGTTTAGAATACTGTACAAAAAAAATCCTGTTCGTTGAAAACAAAATTGTGTTTTTACACGTTTTTCAGGGAAATATATGATGAGTTAGAATGTTTTCATAACCAGTCAGTTATAAAGTTTTTTGTGATTTACAACTGAAAAAAAATAATATCGGATATATTCATCTCCCGACAGTCATTAACTCCATCAAGACTACTCTATTTTAGGCTTTCACCAAAAAAATTGCTTGAAATACATAATTGTACAGGGTTATTGGTAAAACACCGACATCCTCTCAGGACTATGTTACTATCATCATAAACAACAACTTTTGTTCTATGATTTTTTACAAAATGTTTTACATTTACCAAAAATCAATCTTCAAGACTTCGTTGTCCTATCTAACACATTTCAACTCTGTATTGTGCCGTAACAATAAACCTACGCTTGCCGCGCACTGTCCTCGTTTGCTACGCAGACTTTGTCATAATTTTTAAAATGTCGTAGAACAAAAGTTGTTGATTATGATGTTAGTAACATAGTCCTGAGAGGATGTCGGTATTTTACCAATAACCCTGTGTAGCTACCTATTCATTGAAAGGTAAAGAGAAAGATGCACTTTACTTAAACTTAGGTTAGCACATTAATAGGATCATCAGTAAGTTAAACTGTTATTACCTCTTTAGTTGCGTTAAGAAAATAGTTTAGTAGGACCACGGGTTCACACTTATTATGCATAGCTTGGTGTACCGTCACTCTAAGCCCTACTTATAATGCCGACCACATTTCTAGTAGCTAACAATAACTTTAAAAAACATAAATACACCGGTCGGAAACAGAATACATCAGTTTCTATTTAACTTTTCTAAGAGTTTTCATATCGTGGTACAAAACTGCAAAAAGAATATTTGCAATTTACTTGAAAAACTTGAAAATATGTTAGATTCAGCACTCAACATATGCGACAGAAACTCATTTTCTGTAAAAAGTCGGAATGCAAAGTTGCTTTCTGTAAAAAGAACTCAGATTTCTATTCTGTTTATTTACATTCCGCATAGAATTAAATGTTTTGCTAAAACTTTTTTTTCATGAGACACAGGTTTGTGTTTTCTAACTCACCAATATTACAGATAATATTCTTTCGAGAAGAAACCCTTTCTAAATGAAAAAAAAACTGTCAACATTGTTTTCGGCTATTCTAACAAGACAATATGTAAAGGTAGACCGATAGATACCTACGTCGAAAAAAGGTTGATAAAGGTAAAAAGGTGAATTCTGTAAGCAAATGTATCTTTCAGTGACTTCAGATAAAGGTGATCTTGAAATAGAAATAAACTATTTAAAAAAATACTCAAAAGATGCGGAGTTTTAAAACAATTATTTTAGAAAAACCTAAAAGGTATTCTGTACCCCAGTAACTGGGCTTTGGTGGTTTTTTTTTTTTGATGTGTGGGAAATCATCCAATGACTGCTCCCGTCCTGGGTGCGGCGGGAGAGCGTCTCAGACTTTTACTGACTAAAACCCACTCATGTTCCTTCGATTGCCCTTTATGTTCCAGGGTCACGGTAACTATGATAAACATTTCGCAACCCCGGCAGGCGTGGCCTTGTTGGGCCCCTGGGCTTTGGTGGTCTGATAAGCGACTGCCTAATATGCTCTATATAAACACACAATATATCCAGTTGGATTAGGCGGTACTGGAAGCCGGCCCTAACTAAAGGGGAAAAAGCCTAGGAGATGATGTTAGTAATGATTTAAAGGTTGAAGAATAGTCTGTAAAGTTTATCTTTAGAATAAAAACTTCCCAACAAATGGATATTGGTGCCGATCCCCTTATACACAAACTTAACTAAATGTTATTCACAAACTAAATAAGAAAAGATTTGATTTTAATGGATTTCAACGACGATATTTACATGTCTCATGATTATACATATCATGCTCGATCTTTTACATGGTCCAACGAACATCGGAAACATATTGCTAAATTCCCCTCGAAAACTAGAAATAGGCTATACTCGTGACAAAACGGTTATCAATGACCTTTTTTCCTTTTTCGCGGTACATCGACATCTGCATGCAATAACGTCTTACAGTTACAAATTGGATATACAGAAATGTGAAGAATTCGGCGTTAGTGACACTGCGAAATGTCGCGAAAACATTCCGACCCATACAAACTTGAGCAAAATTCCATGCCATTTGTTTCAACCGTAATGTTGTCGTCTACAAGCAAATAAAATACACTTGAATTATTGTGGCTGCCAGTATCAATAACACTGAGTATAATACCTTTTTTCTATACCTTGTAAACGAAATTTGAAAATAGTATTCATGTCAAGGCTTACTATTCACGATTGTAACAATAGATTAGGTTTGGAAAGTATCTACGTAATCAAATATTAGAAAAACCAAATAGCATTTTATATTAAATAAAAACTGCCAGTACACAGATGCAAACAAGAGATGTGATTACTTCACTACCACTTGCTTTTCACATCACACCGACGTCACACATCGTACATTATTCGCGCATCTCGAATACCTGCCTTGAAAAACAGACAACAATAGTACAACACTTCACACCTATTACGACTCACCCCGGCTCCATTCACGTCCCTGACGCCACACACAATGACACCATCATAAATGTCAATAACTGTAGCGGCTTTTTCAAAAATCGAACAATCTTCATTCTCTTCAGCCAGTATTTGATGTATTAGCCACGAATTAGGCGGCCAGACCTTTTATACAGATACATAATACCTTTGATGGTGTCTGAACTCATTCATGAGGTGACAAAGTAGTTACGCCCACAGCTTGTGTGTGGCAGAACTTGGGTGGTTCAAGGTAGGAAGTCGAAAATTATGTACTTAATGTTAAAAATGTAAGGTATTCGTTAATGTTTTAGACTTGGAAAATTTCGTATTGTACATGAGATTAATGCGATAAGTTCAAATAATGTAAGACTTTGAAAACTGTCGTTAGCGAGTTTTATGAGTCTATTTTGGTATCTCAGTTTAATATCTGTTTAGTAATTTGAAATCTAAAAATATCGCCGCTGTAATATTTTGTGATAACGTGTACCTATTTATTTTTTGTACAATAATCCAAACTTACTTTAGCTTTAGTTAAATTTTGTTTGAAGCCGTGAATTGGAAGGAAGCCGTAAGTATGTAACAAATCGCAATGTAATACTAATACAATAGCTACCCTAGAAACGTCCATTGTTTTTCCTCGGAATCTAACACGCCAACACCTCAAGAGTTAACAATCACATATTTGTCAAGGAAGCAATCAATAACCAGCCGTAGATCTGTCATCAGGTATACAAGCAGTAGAATGGCCCACCACCCACCGGTAGCATCATAGTTTGGTTTGCAACAATGAACTTCACTTAAACGTACTTTCAACTGAAGACAAAGGCGTACCGTCCGGAGGCATGTTCTTGCCTCAATAGTCTTGTTTGTGGTTTTCGATTGAACAGCAAGCATCATGGGGGTCGTCTTGCTACTGAACAGTAGTACCACACTCTTTGTTCTTCACTCAACATGTGGTCCACATAATTGTGTGGTCGAATGAAGCATTTTGTTACGGACCACAAATTAAGACTTACGAGATTGTTAAGCAGTTCGTAGAAGGGTAGGTTTGAGCTCAAAACAATTACAACTAAAGCACTTGTTGTTAATTACCAACACCAATTCCGTGGTGGCGATGTTTGTACCCAAATTATACGAAGACTCTCAGTGACAATTGCGCGTCAAATTGAATAAACGTTTTACTGGTAAGATTTTAATTCTGTACTGGGAGTCAGAGTCGTTAAATGTTTACCACCACCTGACTGTTTTAAGCTTCATGTTCTTTGGTTTTTACCTCCTTATCACGATGGTATAAAGTTCAAATTGTCGTGATTTCTCGTGATGACAATAGTTTGGTTTAACGCATTTCTCGAAGTAGGTTTATTAAGAAGTATCATGGCACTGGTTAATATTAATAAAACTGGAGAAGCCTCAGCAAAGTGACTGGGCGACAAGGTTTATTGTTTTTTTAACGACATCGACACACGGTTTATTGGAAACAGTACTACCCATAAAGCTATTCTATCTATTTACTTATATTCTGAAACATGAATATACGGGACTGACGTCTACAGAACTTCAAGATGTTATTTACTCACCCACGTTAAACCATTGTTGAATTTATTTTGAAAATGCAGTACCTAGTAATTGTCCGCCTGACTGTGAAGTTGTTCTGGCAAAATTACTGAACCGGTTTTGATGAAAATTGGTTTCACTGAGCTTGAACTTCATTTTACGTCATCACGTTCGGTGGTTTAGCCGTGTACGCGTTAAAGATGGAGCCACTATCGCATTTATAATGTTACTGTATTAATAGTATGGATGTCATTTTTTTCATAACAGCATATTATAACATTTTTAACCTTGCTAAAAAGAATAACAACAGATAAGATTTTTTTTTATTAATCATAAAATAGACTAATAGCGTTGCGGTAGCGCTTTTGAAAAAATGACAACTTTAATCGAATCACCCTCTGCAAGATTGCTAAAAACTTTATTTAACACTGGTTTCATTCAATAAGATTTTATTACTTTCGACTTAAGAATTTCGTAGTATTTACCTTAAGTATTCAACATGAAGGTACCAAGTATTATAATGGTTGTATAACGTAACACCCATTCCTCCTTTTCACTGTCATTTGGCACATTGCCAAGATTTTCTCTGCTAATGGACACTTACCTTTATGTCAAGTATAAATGTTTATAATTATGATTATAGGGTATGTTCGGTATCAGAGGAACGTTTGATGCTATAAAAACACAAAGTGTTATTTTTTGGATTTTAGCAGGTTCGATTCCCGAGAGTGACAAGCAAAGTTTCGAAAATCTTTGAATGCCATTTTATTTCATTTCAAAAATAACGGAATGTTACCTTTAAGCAAAATTATTTATCTTAAGTTTTTAAAGTAGTTTTTCTCCAGGGCTTATTCAAACTTTGCACCCTGTATAGTATACTAGCGACCCTTCCCAATTTCGCATTAATGTTTCAAATCTTAAGATTTTTGTTAAAACCGTATCAAAATCTGTTGCTTATTTTAAAAGATCTAAGCATATACAGGGTGTCCCACGGCTATGCCACATGGAGGGAAAGTACCTTAAATCTTGTAGATAGAACATTTTACTGACAGAAGACATTATTTGAATTTTAAAAACAATTTAAATTGCATTCATAGATTTTTAAATAATTAAATGGTTGGGCCGGGAATCGAACTTGTTCCTCGAGAAAAAATAATCACCTTGTGGTTTTATCATACCGATCAAAAGGTTTCTTCATAAGGATTATTTTTTGCTAAATAACATAGTGTCAGAAATAAAAGGAAGACCGTAAATTTTAACATTTGATGTAAAATTTTATTCTGAAAAGTTAAAAGCTTACATTGCCGTAAGGACATACAATTGACAATCATAACTACTTATTCCTAATTAATCTACCTCCTTGAGTAGTACGCATCATTTTAATAAATAAATATCCACCACAACAAGACCAAAAAATCGTCAGGGAACGAAATAATCAAAAGTTATCACTTTGTATTCAAGAAGGGACTAGTTTTGAGCATTTGAAAAAAATACTAATTTTGTATTAAAAATTTAAAAATTCATGGTCTTTTCTTTATTTTTGACACTATGTTTTTTAGCAAAAAATAATCCTTGTGATGAAGCCTTTTGATCTGTAGGATAAAACTACAGGCTGATTAATTTTCTCGAGTAACAGGTTCGATTCCCGGTTCAACTATGTAATTATTTAAATATCTATTAATGCAGCTTAAAATGTTTTCAAAATTCAAATAATGTCTTCTTTCAGAAAAATGCTCTATCTACAATATTTAAGGTACTTTCCCTCCATGTGGCATTGCCGTGGGACACCCTGTATAGGTAGACAGTGGAACTTTGTTTTATACTGGTGAAGACAAATGAGTGATTTCTCCGGGATTCATCAAGTTTTATTGGTCGGCGTTTTTCTGGTGGGCTCCACTGTTGATTCAGTCTTTCAGGAGTT
Organism: Athetis lepigone; assembly: GCA_033675125.1. Classification (NCBI taxonomy): domain Eukaryota; kingdom Metazoa; phylum Arthropoda; class Insecta; order Lepidoptera; family Noctuidae; genus Athetis; species Athetis lepigone. The sequence continues at coordinate 9,868,331 of CM066224.1, forward strand.
GCAGTGGTTGAAAATAGTATGACCAAATACCTGTATCTTATTAACTGCCCTCGGCGGTTTCAACCACGTCAAGTCTTTAGTTACTGCTGCACTCCCGTTGGGCGTAACGTAATGTTGTAGACCCTACTCATACATTATTATTTTCTCATAAATCTGGCCATAAAAAACAAAAAATTCTATTTATATCACTAATATAACAGGCAGAATTAAGTACACATTTTTAAATTGTCAAATTTCAAAATGAATTTAGTTAGCAAAACATCACGTGAAACTGAGAAATCATCACAAAAATTTCACTAAACAAAACAGTGATTATGACGATTTCAACAATCAAGGAAACAAATGACGACCTCTGTTCAAATTCTGTCACCATTCTAAGAACGTGACGAGTTGTAAATCTATTTAATTGCCAGTATTTAAAGCTTTAAACGTTTTTACACAATATTTTTGGGTGCTACCTCCTGCGGGCGGCAGGAGCTGGGCAGTAAAACAATAAAATTGCCCTGTTGTACTGTTAGTCCCTTTGTGTTCCGTCACAATCGGCGACATTGGCCCTAACTGCCGCGCATTGTCTCTGAATGACAAATGAAGACGTTGGACAACACTGATTTTGTTAGTACTGTACGTTGCTTGATTTCTCCTTTAGATATTTTACTTATAACTGTAATAATAGTATTTTCTTGAATTTGCTCGGAAGTTTCATTATTTTGATAACCTTTTTCAAAGAAACCATTATATGGCAGGCAAGAAGATTCAAGCTGTGGCTTGATTCAGACATGTATGGGCTATTATTGTGTGTATCCATAGACTACATCTTGGCTCACACATCACGATAGTCTTATTACCTGCCGCTGAAGTAACTCCAATGTATACCTACCTATTATTTGCCCACTGCGGGGCAAAGCTCTCTTGGTGACTGACTGACTACGTAAATAACCAGTCAATGTTATCCAAAATTAACATAAAAAATAGCAGAAAGTAGGAATTTGAAAAGCCGCATTCGAATTTGTCCTTTTCCGGGTCAAAACCACAACCCTGTGTTTGAAAGGCAGGCTGGGAAAACCACGGTTGGGTTACATTAATTGGTTCCCCACAACATTTAATTAACACAAACAAATGCAAAGTTCCCTAATTAAACCCCACGAAACCTTTATAAACCTCAAACAATTTATTCAGCGTATTTCATTTTATGTACTAATCATTTTAACTACAAGAGGTAACTGTAATGCATAATCCTGAATACCTTTGTGGAAATAAGTGGAACTTCATTCATTTCGCTATTATTGCAATTAAACACTGAATACTACATTGTTCAAACCTTCGCGAACATTTATTAGTGGTTTATTACACTGGGTACCTTCATTCCAGTGTTCAATTAATTTGGAATGATTTTGGATTTGGAGTGCTATGAGAGTTGGTATAAAATTATAATTATTTCTGAAGGGTTGCTATTTTATGATTTTTACGCCCCAGGAGTAACCCTACATGCCTGTGTATTCTACAACGGACTGTGTTCCAAGGAAGTTTTCGAAATGATTCCTACTGGCATTGTACTGCTGACTACCGTCTGAGAGCTCATTTCGCGATTCTAGAGGAACTTTATTTCACGAATGCTTGAATTGAGAATGAACTCCCTGTCGTGGTTTATTGTTTCCTAAAGACTGCGTTGATGTTCTTAAAAAAATAATTGAATATTTGTAGTTGCTTGAAAGGTCGACGAAGCGCGTTTTATTCGCACACTCGCCCGTAAGCAAACGCGTCTAAAGTCTAAGCTGCCTACCATTATGCGGGCCGTATGTTTTATCACCATATTAATAGAATGAAAAAATAGAATAGCTGATTCATAAGTCCGACAACTTCAATAGTAATTATCATTTTATTATATTCACAGTTCGATGTTTTTTGAAGTGAAAAATTCTTTATCGGCGTTGAGCACTTTTTCTGTAATGGGTATAAAATCTTAAACTCGCGTCAGGACACGTGACCTGATCGAAAAAGCGTAGGACGGACAGGACGGATGGATAGTTGAAATTATGGATGAAAGTTGATTTTTCGGAGAGATAAACTTTTTAATGTAAAATAATTGTAATAGTTTTAAAGTGTTAATTTTTTAATGTAATATAAATTGTCATGTTTGTGTACGATAGCGCAATAAATGAATATTGTATTCTACCACATAAATGATAGTACTTTTATACTGATAAAGCAATTGGTGCAAAATTATTCCCTAACCATTCCAAAATATCAAACATGCTCAACGTTAATAATCAAGTTTTCACTTCTGCCGGCACTCCCGGAGTGCAACCCGTCTTTTTTTTTTTGAGACAGGTCCTTAGTGCATATTTCAACATACCTCAGCATGGATATAAAGGCTTACTCTATACACATATTATTCTTATCAAATTTCAAATACACAGTCGATCATTGTCAACAAAACAAAGCAAAATCACCTTCTAAAGAAGCCATTAAATACAACACCTCTATAAAATGTTTGTAAACACGCAAAGCGCTCCAGCTGTGAGCACCAGCATGGCCCAGCTAAGACAATGTCCACTAGTAATGGCTACCGATGACTCACAACTATAAATATATCATTGTTGCCGAGACTTCCACTGAGCTTACAGGAATCACGAGCAATTGTTGTTCCTTCTATGCTAAAACCAGACTCATAATTTGTTCAAAACAAGACACGCTATTTGACTTGATAGTTCCATATTCCCGATAAAAAGTCACAGTATGACGTCCAACTCGAACGAAACTCACTCCATTGTTAATTAGAAAACAATACGGCGTGTCGACACCCTCGCATCTATTATTTAGTATCTATACTGTTTCAATTCCTGTGCTGTCAAAATGTTAGACAAAAACATGGAACGAATGTCACCCTTTGTGATGCGAGCCTTAAAACGATAATGAAGGCCGTTATTTATATATTATTACTTGTGAGTTTCCCCGTTACAGACAAGAGTGCAAAATTGACAGTTCTTAAAAGGTTTTTAGAAAGTGAAATAATTTAAATAATGCTCGATAGGATTCAATACGTTTTTGTTTCTTCCTTTTTCTGCATCTATGAACTTGCTAAGAATACGAAGCGGATGACCGCCTAGCACCAGTCATTGCTCAATGGAACGTTTGTAGAATTAAATAAAATTCCGCTTTTATTGCGCTAGTAAGCAAAAAAAAAGGTTTTATTTTAGTCAATATTCCACAAAAACTAGGAATCTGTGTTGACTTTTTTGGTCGAGTGATCAGTGGACATGCACGACTTTCGCATTTGATCGACTCTCAGTGGACAGCGGAATGCCGCCGAATCATTTCTCGTGAGAACCGATGAACGGCAACCAGCGTCAAGTGCCGTCGTCAAATATTTTTGGGTGATTGTAAATTTTTGCTAAGCAAATGCTTTCGTTACGCTACTAAATAGCTTTCTTGATAAGCATTTTTAAATGTCTAACAAATGTTAAATGTCATTTTATTTGAGAGTCCTGAGAATTGTGTCAAGTGTTGACTGAATTTCTTTTTATATTCGCTAAAAAAATGTCTACTAATATTTTATTAGAAAATATTTCTTCATGCTAAATGACAGATAGGTACTTAAAAGTGGCATTTATTGAGACCTTTTTCTTTCACTGATTGAGACATCAACGTCTTAAGAAATCCGTTCTCAAACATTGCTACCATCAACAAAATTGAAGTGAAATAAAAATTAATTACTGTCAATTTTCCAGGGTTCGAGAGACAGTTTTCAGCAAACAACCTGTCGGTAGTGGACACAGCTCAATCAGGTAGCGACAGTGTGTCCAATTCCTGTCGGGTCGGATCGTGACACGTGCGTGAATTATCCGCTGTGAAAATCGATCGAGTACCGATAAGATTTTTCCGAAAAAGCTAAGCCGACGTCCGATTACCGACGTGACGATCCCCACCGCCCCCAAATCCGAGACCCACGAAGCACCTGCGATCACACCCGACCCGCTATAACTGTCGCTGATATTTTTGAATGTTTAATTGCCTAACAGTTAGCCCGTAATTCATTTTTTTGATTTTTCGTTCTCACGCGCTGTAGTGTGAGAACAATCATCTAGAGAGTTTTACATGTTTTAGTAGTCGTTAGATACGATTACCGCTGTCCGATACGCAAATACAAGATTGGTATGTATTTATAATGTACCGGAAACAAAACGCAGTTCACATAACTATTATTATGTACCACGGTGCTAATTCGATTATTGATACCATTTGTTTTAAAAGTTATACTTTGGAGATATCATGAATGGATTGTTAGTAGCTGACATTGTTAGAATGTAGCGCGTTTCAATAACACTTGGACATTACTTTTGATCGTTTGTAAATCAAGAAATTGCCGTCAGAATGAGTTGAATGGTATGCTTCTTCATTTTGATTCTTACTTGCTCTTTAACAGGGTGCACTTTGGTCTATCGTAAGATACACATGGACATTTAATCCTTATTCATAATTATTCATGTCGTTAGTACACACAGTAGTGAATGCATTACGACGGCTAAGCCACAAAAACCCACATCCGCCTCCACAAAGAGTCCCCGCCCAGTTTTTCCGATAAACTTGATTCGTCATGTCCAATTAAAACTGAGCCACGATTTTTCTCATCGACGTTCGTAGATTTTTGGATTAGTCAGTGCTATGGATAAGAAAGTGGAGAAGTATTATGATTTTAATTAAATAATTTCTGAGCATATAATATTATAAATAAATAATAAGTTGATGATAAAACCATAAATAAAACTGAATTCTTTGTGATCTTCAACAACAAAAATGAAGCGTGGGCGTTACCTAGCAACGTCTCATTAGCTACACGTATACAAATATTATTCAGAATTAAGTCGGCAAACATGCTATAAATAATTATTATATTAAGGAATTTTCTGCCATATAAACTGATATAATATATCTGTCATATTATGACAAATTGTATGTTGTGTTTTCCAGTTGCCATCGACAGTACACTGTTTAACTACTACTACTGTTTACTGTTCTCATCGAGGTTTTATAAGACGCTGCTGCTGAATTCATTAGCTATTTCATCCTCTTCATCATCTCTCTAACTTTTGTCCCCAATTATGTTACGGTCGGCTTGAAATCTGCAGTAAATGCAACTGTATACCACTGATTTGCATAGACTAAATACCTGTCAGACCTTCCCAATCCAATTACTGGGTAACACGTTCCCTTGGTTAAGCTAATTGTTAGACTTTTTGGCTTATGACTGTCAAAGATCCAACAGTCCAACACGTCCTCTCGAGGCGCGGGGATCAAGGATGTGCTAGACAAACTTTGAACACTGTTCTTAAGTACCAATTGCCCGATTTTGAACCTGTAAGCTCACGCATGAAAGGAGTACCTTCCGCTCTATGAATTATTAGAATTTTATGAAATAGCAAGAGCTCTACTTTAGCACTACAAAAGGATTTTAATAGGAAACATTTTTACCATAAGTTATTAAAAATATTCACCCACGCATTTCTTATCCACCCACGTCGATTCCACGGCGCAGACGAATGTCGTCGTCAAGTCAACCGCGGTTCCCACGCGTGTGCCTTACCGAATACTTTTTGCGTTCAACAATCCGTTTTTGTGGTAAAAACCTGACTAAAATCACGTTTTCCATTCAAAAGCTTTACTATGTACGAGATGGTACGCCGTTCGTTGATTGAACAAAGTTGACGTCGCGACGCCTGACGCTTTGACAATCAAACCTCCTTTGATGGAAAATTATCTACCACAGATGTAAGTACGTATAGACCAGATAGGAAAGGTATTTTTTTTTGGGACAATCCCACCACACTATGCTCAACCACTGCAACTCCTAAACGCCAGAATCAACAGTGGAGTCCACCAGAAAAGCGCCGAAGCAATAAAGCTCGACGTGTCTTGGATCGCGCAACGAAATTAATCAGAAAAGAACAGCGAAGGAGTAAGGAAAACATGATTTCCACTTCCCTCTATATCAACCAGGAGATAGAACAGATCTAGGCTGTACCTATTGGCCTAGATCTGTTCTGTAGTAAAATAGCAAAGGAATAATAGAAATTGTATCATTAAATTCTACCTGTAGAAAGTGACTAGTTCGGATATGCCTGGAAAACTAACTTTCATGTAACCGTTTATCGTTTAAAAATATTTCCTAAATGATTGTTTACAACACAAAATGCTTCAACTGCGAACATGTTGCGTTTGTTTACCAACTGGTTTAAGTTTTTCATGTACTAATCAGCCACGCAGATAAGTAACTATGTATATTATATAACCTTCATACCACGTCCTGAATTTATAATTGAATTCTCCAGTGTAAGAACTTCTTTAGATATCTATACTTACTTAACATGAATCAGATTATTTGTTTTTGAATATTAGTTTGCAAACAAGCTTACGGCTCACCTGATATTAAATGATAACTGCCTTTAGACATCAGCCATACTAGAAATCTCGCAAATGCGCCCCATCAGAGATACAAAGACAAATATCTAAATAAATAAATATCTTGCGACAACTCACACACGGCCATCCAACGGAAACCAGCTAACTTATTTTTTATATTAATTTATTTATATTATAGGTAAACTACACCCAGACACAGAACAAACAATCACGCTCATTACTCAAAGTTTGTCTTGGATGGAAATCGGACCCACGACCGGCGGCTTACCACTCAGGGTCACTAACCACTAGACCAACAGGCCCGACATATGCTATGTCTTATACACCTGTAATTACACCGGTACACCGGTATACCCTTGAAACCGGAACACAGCAACGCTTTACGATATAAATAAGAAGGTACGTACGGCGGAGGTATTTCCCGAACGAGCTAATTTACAAAAAGCTTTATTACTCCTAAAAACTTTTCGTTTTTAACCCCCGAAAATACCCTCTTTTTGCGTCCGTAGCTAAAAAAGGAAGTTAAAAGTTTGCCGCAATGTGTTTGTCTATCTATGACACCACAGCTCTTAATCGGGTGTTGCGATTTAAATACAGTCTTTAAGTTGAAAGTAGAATCTAGCTATGGAATGGAATATAGACATGTGTTATAAAATCGGTTCAGCCGTTTAGAAGATATCAACTACAACATGTCCCGGAATAAACGCATACCACCAGACACCCCAATTAGAATATTATGTTATAATCATAATACATACGCTGAATTTTTATTTTTATGTTTAAAACACTGTTTTTTTTTTTAATTGGTGTACAGATTGTGGGAGAAAATTATAGTCACATTACAAATCTACGCATGCACACAGTCGCACTTGCATAAGGGTCTAGCGTAGTAGGTATTTCATCCATTTTAGTTTGTTTTGACTGTACAGCGGAAGAGTGACAGCCGTTTACGTAGTTTTAATAATTTTTGGGATTAAATATTACCTATATTAAAAATTACAAAAATCGATTCAGTAAACGATTCTGAACAAACTATTTTCACAATGTGCATTAATTCAGTTACACACTGTATATATTTTGTATGTTGAATAAAAACAATATTGGTAAATTCGGGGAAGAAGGCTTTAAAATTTTTAATTTAAGCTTGTCTTATCCTAATAGCACTTTTTTCTTTCTTTTTCTTTTGCACTAAGTGCACACATTATCTAAGTGATGGACTGATTTGGATAGATACGGTCTTATCACAATAGCACATAATAAAAACACACCCACTTCTGCTAAACCTTTCGAAAAACGTTTCACACCCTTAACCCTATTGCAAGGATTTAGTAAAGTGTAAACAAGATTACATGTTCTATGTTCGGGCTTTTACTTCTAGTCTTATGTAAATAGATATCATATTGAAGCGGGTCTGAAAACAGTTTTGTTTACCCCTTTTTACTTAGATTTACATAAACATTCTATCTTACTCAGTTGGTACAAAATGGTTTGGTTATTTATAGAAAATATTGAGTAGTGGCGTGTTGTTCTTTTTTATCTAAAGAGAAGAAAAGAATAGCGGTAAACTATAAAAATAAAATAAGAAATTGATGGACTGATTCTCTGACTGATATATGTTATATTGAAACCGCTGCGTTCAGCATAAAATTTTGCACTAATATTCCTAATGCAGGCCGTTTAAGCTAATTTATACATGATGGCTGGTTCAAACCGAGTTGCATATAATAGACAACTGTACAATTGAATCACATGCTATGTTATTTTTGTTAGTAGCGTTCAGATTCATAGTAAATTCTCTTTGATAACCAAAGACTTAATAGTTTAGTATAAAACATAAAAACTATAACAAAGTAAGTTTATACCTACTATTGTGAGTATTGCCTTAATGAGTACGATACCAAAAGGGTTCGGGGCTGGCTTCCGGTCCGGATAAAGAACGCCTAAATGCTAGTTATTTAAATATGATGCTTATCACTTGGTCTGTCGCTTTATAAGTAATGTTACTTGGCACGTAAGTATGTACAGCAAATTAGTTATATTGTAAAAAAAATTGTTAATTAATTAAATCTTCAAAGACACGTGATTCGAGACACAATGGACAGGCGCGATAGCCGGCAGTCGCTTGGTTGTCCAAAGGTTAATTTAAAGGATGTCAGGCCTTTAACAAAGAAATACGAATAATAATCTGGATATTTTGAGTGGCCAAGGTGTCTTTTCACTTTTGTGTACGCTCAAATATACGTAGATACAGAAATCACAAGTTTTACATCGAACCATAACGAATGACGTTCTTCGTGATAATTATACATTGTGATAATTATAGTTATCAATAATATGAAGCATAGACAATTTAATTCAGTTAGTTATTAAAAAGGCCGATTCAATAATATATTAGTAAAATTTTGTCGTATACATACGTTTATGCAACCACATGACTTATGGAAAGTTATCCCTATCAGCGCCATTTAGTTTTATAAAGTCTATTTTTATTTATATTTAAAGAGAGACCTTCTTGTGATACGTTCCTTTTCATGACGTCCAAATAAACTAATGGTGATTTTTAGAAGTTCTACTCCTAACAAGTTAAAAAAGCGTATGTTCAAATAGGCGAAAGAAACTGCAAGAAAACAATAAGTGATGTTTAAGTTAACTAAAGTTATGTGATTATTATTTTTTTCTTTCTATATAATAAACTCCTTAAACTAAGACTAGTAATTTATTTACGTTCTGATAAACCCTATAAAGTTTATAACCAATTTTCCTGAAAAATCCTTTTCATCCAATATCTAACGTTTAATTAGAGCGAGCTTTGTAGTACTCTTAATTCCTAGCCTTTTGATCCAATTAGTTAGTTGGGAATCACTGAGACGAAAATACAAAGTAAATAGCTTAATTTAATTAATACACAATCAGGTAAGTACTGTATATGGAATGTTCAAAATGTCTATCTGTTTATAAGCTTCTTAATTAAAAACATCAACATAATTTATCAAAAGAAAGTATCTATTTGTAAATATTTTTGGAATTTTCTTCCTTTGTAATGTATGTATGCTGATTTGTTATTGACAATCAGAAAATTGTTCAATGATTAAATGGTAGCGATAGGTTCTATTTTTATCTTTCAACGCTAAAGTCTATTAGATCAAATTAAAAATATATGTAGCGTGGGCATGAAATTCAGTCAACCTTTATTTACACTTTGTAGCCCAGAGCTATTTTTATAAAACTTTTATTTCGAACAAAATTGTCAATAGACTGCCAATATAACCAATTTCTTTATGGCTTTACACCTACACAAGCGTTATACATAATACGCTCAACTTTATTTTTAGCACTAAATCTATCCCACATATTAAAATTATATACTTATTCAATTATTGCACTAGTTTTTGCTCACGACTTCGTCGGCTTGAAAGAAAGACACGAGCAAATTCACGAATTAAAAATATCGTTCAATGTTCTATCGCTTTTTATACCTTAAAATCGGTTCAGAGGTTTAGCCGTTAGAACATAACAAACAGACTGGGATATTCTTCATTAAATTACATTTGGAACCATAGTAAAATCAATTTACTGCATTTTGGTACTTTTTACATTGAATGTATCGAGAAATAACGAAAATGCTAACATGAATTCTAATGAACCATTATCAATTCACTGATATTTGACTTTTAATATGTTAAAATATCAAAGTTCAATAGAAGAATAGTTTCAAGTTTTTTTTTTTAATTCATTTTAAGGCTTACAGACTAATAACATAATAATAGATAACAAAATATATCATGAAGTTGCTAATAACAAGCCTCTACAGATACATAACAATTAACGATTAACTAATAAAGAACCTAAAAAACAAAGTAGCTACGTTGCTACATGTGTGTCTTGTTTTGTTGCCAAATTATATTGTTATTCTAAGCTGTTTCTATAATTATCAGATCTTCGGCTACTGGTAATACCACAATAAATAAGTTTTACTCAATTGTATAGAACTCTAAAGAAAAGAGTTTTGTCATCTTTAAACTTACATGTAAAACTGACCATTATATCCCAAAAAAAATTTAAACGGCCATTATTTGTAGAAAAAAACTAAAAATAAAAAAGAAACACAAATGGCGTTTTCAATTTTTTTTTAATGAAAGAAGGCCAGCAACCCTTGTTAATTAAAGAAGATCCAATGAGGTTATATTCAACATAGTATTAGAACCTTTTGCAAAATATCGCCGTAGTATCAGAGGTTTTTATAAGGAGTCTGTAGTCTTAATAATCTTAATAATTATGAAAATCTGTATCGTGCAATTTAAAAAAAACAAGCATATTCTTCTGTATTATAATATAAGTAAAGTTAAATATTTTTTATACAAATGTTACTATGCTCTCCATGTTCATGGTTGTGCCAATTATAAGCCTTTTTGTCAACACCTTGAAACATTGTAGAAAACAATTTTCTTCTTCATCACAAATTTACATTTTGAAGATATCAACTTGAACGCCCACTGGAACAACGCAATGAAACATATCTCCAAGAGAATTAGACCCATTACATGTGGGGCTTGCATTTGACTGCCTAATTACGCCCATACAGCGCTGAAAGACAGCCGTCGCCTTTGTCTATGTGGAACAGAATTCCCGTTATTGTGGCTAACTTAAATACCCATTGTTACTGAAACATTCATGTCGTAACCACGCTGCAATGTGTAATGTAGCTTGATATTTTAGTTGCATTTAGTAAAGAGACGTTCTGTTGGTGGATTAGAGAAAATATCCTATGTATAAAATAATAAAAGTAAAAAAGCAATAGTGTTTATAGTATGTACATAGGGAGTACAATAGTAGTAAGTACAATCATGTTCTAAGCTTACGTCAAGGTGAACAGCTACATCCGGTTCGAAGGACCAAAACGTAGCAATCCTAATTTAACAAGCAACATGTAAAAGCTCTCAAATTGTCAACCTTGTAATCGGTTTAAAGAGGCATTTTTTGCACACATTGAAAATTTATATGTGTGAAGATTACAATGTGTTCACTAAGTGAAAATTGATAAAAGCATAGGAGTTCCCAGAAAGATACTGTATATTGGAGGTAGCTAACAAAAAGAGGGTGAAAGTATTGTACAATACGTTCCGTGTTATTTTAAAACTTTCTTATTAAATAGTATTAAATAAACACTATTCAAAAATGAAACAATGACGACTTGACAGTCAGCCTAGTGGGCTAACAAACAGGTCTTATACAAAACATATTATCATACTAATTTAATATCCTCAATATAATACAGAGTATTTAATGAACATGTCCTGCTGTGGGAAAATTTGGACCTAGCTGCACAACTATAGATCTAGCTATTGCTATCCACTGCTGGGGGCGTACCACAAGCCTTTATAGCAGTATTACTTTGATATTACTTTCAGTGGGAAAGAGACGGCGCTAGGCAACGTATCTAACGCTGTCACTTGCACACTCCTGCAACAAGACTAAAACCATCTTACTTTAAACGTCATGGTAAGAGGGCTGATCGTAAGCCTTACCCAAAGAGTGCCAGCGTTTTAGGGCAGCTCGCATTCACATCATTGTTTAAAGGCCCGAGCAGACCTGATGCGTATTCGTAGAAGTAAGTATGTGCAAGTGCACGTACCATTGAGTAATATATGGGACTCACAGGACACCGTTTCCGTAACGTAGACGTGTGCGTCAACGTTATGCGTTGTGTCCTGTCTCATACACAGAGTACGTATCAAGTCTGCTGGAGCCTCAAATCGGTCTTCTAAGTTTTTCTTAATGTGATGTCCAATCTTTGTGTGGTCCACCACGTGTTTATTTATACACACTTCTGAATTACGCTATGTAAAAAACACGTGAAATAACATTTTATCCCACATAGAGTTTTCCGCATAATTTGTCCCAATCACAAAACCATGTACTTAAACCATGTTGTTCAAAGCGGTCAATGTAACTTTACATAACCGTGTAATGGTCACATAGGTTTAGCTGTATAACAGTACAACTAATTTTCACAAAATAACTGTAAATGCGAGTAAACTACTGTAGGAAATCAACTAAATGTTTAAGACTTACACATAGTACATACTTATTTAGTTTTCCACCCACGTAATCGCCGACTATAAAGTTTCTTGCATATGGAAACTAGGGCCCATTTCGGGAGCGTACTTACGAAACTTTTGCAGTCTCTTTAACCGAATTAAATTCTGAAATGGTGAACATTAAACTAAAATCCTCTTTAGAACTATGTTGATAACTCCAGCTTCCATAGACTAGTAGGAAGTGTACTTTGAAAGATTATTTGAATGAGGCAAAGTTCATCAGGGCTTCATAATATTATTATGGAGAAAATCCATATCCATACTAATATTATAAATGGGAAAGTGTGTCTGTCTGTCTGTCTGTCTGTATGTTTGTCTTTCTTTCACGGCAAAACGGAGCGACGAATTGACGTGATTTTTTAAGTGGAGATAGTTGAAGGAATAGAGAGTAACATAGGCTACTTTTTGTCTCTTTCTAACGCGAGCGAAGCCGCGGGCAAAAGCTAGTAAGGTAATATAGAAGAAATCTAAACGAAGAGCACCGATGTATGAAAGCGTTGACAAATTAATAAAATGCCTTCAAGCAATTGTAATCTTTCTAAACACTTTATGGTGTTGTTTAGGTCGATAATATAAGAGGACAAGCCATAGATATATGCCATTAATTAATCTGTACTAATACTACAAACCTGAAGAGTTTCATTATTTGTTTGTTTGGTTTAGTCGAACACAAGATTAAAAGAGTTTCTTCAAATTAAAACTCAGAAAAGCATATGCTTTTATTATCCCAATCCAGTAAAAACCTTTAAATTCAGCTTTCTTTCTTTGTACAAATAATTTAATCGTTAACGGGAATACTCCTATATCATCAGAAATTCAGTCTGTAGTCGACGTTCAGATTATCGGACTAACGAAAACGTCAAAGCTATGGCGATCGTCAAACAAACGTATTGGCCAACTATTCAATTGATATGCCACCTGTGTTTGACATCCCTTAGATAAGCCCAGATACCTAGAACAATACACCAGGCCTAGACAATATGACGGAAAGCACTTTAGCGGTAATTGCTTCAGGGTACGAACACTGTGTATAAACACTAATTTACATCTAAAAATAGACTAAATTGAAGGGATCTTAATTAAAAACCTTGAGTTATTTGCATTAGCATTCATTTATTCTGGGTAAACCGTTATTTTACAAAGTGCTTAGACGATAATCTTAATTAATCTAAGTTACAATAATAATATACCTATAAATAAATACATTATTTATAAAAAATCACAACTTTATTCAAGGCAATTTTAGGATCAATCTTTAGGGTATAGTCACTAAAAGAAAAAACACAATTTGTACACATTTTTACTAAATTATTTACAAATAATAATTCTGTAAAGTTTTGTAACTTTTAGTAACTAAAGTAAGTTAATAATCAATCTTTAGGGTATAGTCACTAAAAGAAAGAATACAATTTGTACACATTTTTACTAAATTATTTACAAGTAATAATTCTGAATAGTTTTCTAACTTTTAGTAACTAAAGTAAGTTTTTTATTAGGAAGATTATTATGCTTATTGATTTATAAACAATTATTACAACATTGATTATATCTAAAATACAATATACATGTAACAACTTACAAAATGTAGTAACGATCTATTCTAAAAAGATCTACGGGAAAATTTGTATTAAGTGCGAGTACAGGAACCGTAAATTACAATATAAAACAAACTATGACTCTATAAATATACAATAAAGCTCTATATTACAGTGAAGGCTAATGAACGCTCACAAAATATAACTATATCGGATTGATTACAATTACAACCTATTTTATTGCGAAATTGTAAATAGACAAAATATTGTTATCTGTAAAAATATTTTTTTACTCTCTGAATCATGAAGGCACGTTACGATATGTTCTGGAACTATTGTGAATTCTATTTTTGAACGTTTGTATAATATAGTATTTATTAGCATTTTATTGCTTTTTTAGGCACTTATGTCTAGTGTACTCTGCCCATGTCCATGCCGCCGAGTTGACCTAAGTAAGGATAGCCAGACTTCGCCTCTGTGGGCGAATGAGCGTGCGACGCGTAATGGGACGCGTTAGTGCCGAAGAATGAACTGCAACAAAAGAAAAAAAGTCGTTAAAAATATATTTTTCTATAAATCTAGGTTCTAAGTTTCTTACATCGCACCATATGTTACCAACCAATACCTATTTATAGATTCTAGTAAGGCGGCTAAGTAGGCGTCGTGTAACAATAGATCAAAAGCTATAATGGCTTGGGGTGAGAAGGGAGGTTGAGTCTCTATTTCATCAACAATGAAAAAAAAAGTCTTATGTATTTCATGCATTTGAATTTCACTACCAATACTAAGCGTGGGATACTGCTCACTGCATAATTTACCCGCTTTATACACGTAGGTTCCGTTCAATCCATAAACATTATACCAAGAATCTATCGATTACACTAAAAATAATTAAATAATAACACAGTGCAAGCTCTAATGCCGCCTTGTAATTGTGACTAGTACCGGCCTACCGAACTACATAATTTACTTGAGGTCTCTATGCACACTCAAGTCGGTCGAGGAATATTCGGAAGCATTTCGTGACTGAGCGTGCAATAAAATTTTAATTCATAGTTAATACAGTGGCTAATACATTATTAAGGTACATTAGTGTCGTACATCGCTCATAAATAACGAAGGCCGCACGTTATGTTGGAAGGTTCAACTGTTCAACGATCACAATGAAAACCTACATTTTGTTGTTTAAAATAAAGCGTAATTACTTTGGAAGGCAGTCACAATATTTCCTCTTGTGAATACTAGTATTTGAGAGTTAGGGAAAGCCGATTGACTATTAGTTAACACTTAACTTCCTAAATACCATAGTTTACCCTTATTGTAAATATGTGCATAAACATTTTAACATGAGAATGAAACACGTGCGAAAACAATAACCGAGCGAGTGTTTCTGTTGAGGAAAGTGTTCGAGGCAAGGTGGTTGCTCCGCACGCGAGGCTTACTGCAGTTTAGGAAGTCGAATGCAAATAGCTGCAGATAAGTTTTAATACCGGGTTCGCGTTAACATAATGCTTGGGTTCACTGCACTAATGTCACGTTCGGCCTCTCATTAATTGCCGAGTCGGCCACAAAGCAACGTGGGTTTATCTGCTATCCGCAACGTATTGTGCCGGAGTAGATTTCTAATATCAATAAATGATCGGCAGCCGTATTACTTGGAAGTTATTAACCTAAACAAACGCTGGTTTGTTGTTTCTGTTCCCCAGTAAAACAGATGAATACTCATAATCTCCAGCATTGTGAAAAATAATTAAAACCAACAAAATCGCAAATATGTGTTTACTTTTGTCAATACGCGTTGGTTAATTAATCATTCCGTGAAATGTGTCGTTTAATTAAACATTCAGTCACAGAAAACAAGAGATGAACATCAGCAATTTCACAAACCCGTTTGGTAATATTGGGCTGACCAAATTGAATAATTTTGAATAATATGCCGAATACAAAAATAGTTTACAGTGCTGAGTCGAAATTACAGGTATGATTGTAGTATCGATACTTTATCATTATGTAGATTTATCGTCTTCTGAAAGTCTTTTAAATAGGGTCGCTTTTCTCGTTTTAATTTTGAGGTAAGTTGGAAAATATTTTCTGAATACCCTTTAACTAATTTTGCGTCATAGGTATATATTTATGGTAGAACCGCCAGTGTGACAATGAAATAAGGTACGAGGTGACAATCACAATCGCTATTTACGGCCAATGACTGTCCACAATAATTATAGCAATACGTAGGTACGTATCTCACTACTAATAGATAGGCAGCTTACTGATTTATTATGACTCATGGACATTGTACAAGATATAGCTTTTCCGGCTGTGGCAACATTGCGCGGAGCAGACACAATAATATAATCAAAAGAGATTTCCTTCTATTATTATCCTCATCTTCAAACAAATATTAAACTCCTATTAGCCACACTTTCGGCACACAATACAATCTTTTTGGCAGATGAAAATAACAAATTGAGTTGAAACGAAGTGTTACGTCAATCAGGCGCGCGTAAAGGACTAGATAAGACACTCCGACACATAAATGTAGCTAACCCATATATTATTAGTTGGTCTTCCATTGTGCATGACGAGATATTGTGTGTGGTCCAATGTGAGGTTTATAGACGTGCTTTGTCCCGATAACGCAGATAAATGTCTTTGCCGTATACAGTACAAAGCGACAATGTATTTGTCACATTGTCATTCGACAAATTCACTTTGGTAGTTACACATACTGTCGACACAAGCACGAGTGAAATGTTTTCTACGACCTTCTTTTTGTTGTAATAAAACGCAGATCCCAGAGACGATATATCTAGAATCGCAAAATACGTTTAAAATAACTAAGGAAAAGTTAATTAAAAATCGATCCAAAATCACTATAAAATTCGCAGCCCTATTGCATTCACGATCGGATCGGCGTATTACGAGGCGCGCGCTGTAATAACCACCCGCGCGGCGTATAATGGCCGACTTCTTACACTCTTAATTGATTAGCGGCCGCTTCGGCTAATGATAAAGGAAGGTGAAAAGAAATAAAACGTACGCACCCCGATTTGCGATCGAGCCCACGCCCGATCGATAGCCACCGGACGCGGCATTACACGCATCCTATGTAGCCTATGTAGCTACACGCTCGAGAACTTGACGCGACACGAGATGACGAGACGCGTCACTCGATACTAATACCGATTGACTAACACGAAATGATGTCATTGCAATCGTGCACCCTAAACCTACTATTAGTGTAACAGTCATATCTGGTACTGACATAATAAATAGTTATTTAAATGGTAGGCAGCAAAGGTCACTTTATTGTAATTGCATATTCATCCGCATAAGCCAAGCCGAATGAGTAGCTCTACATCAATAATTCATAGAGCTACTTAGTTGCCGTCGGGGATTATTGTGATGTTTTAATCCATGTTTGTTTTATGTTATACAAAGTTGAATATTTAATGAACATAGAGTAAACTTACCTATAGTTTTCAGGCCAGGCGCTTACTTCGGCGAGTTTGTTTTGCGCGTGACCGCTCAACTGCCGAGTCGTCCAGTGGTTGTGTGCTGACATGGCGTGATCTTGCTTCGAGTAGTCTCCATATCCATACGGATGGGAGAGAGGTTCACTTGAATTAGCATACGTTGAATGTTGGTAAGTAAGTGCACTGCTGTGATTCGCAGAAGGACTCGACGTAGTGGGACTCGAACTCGGAGGTGTAGCGTCAGTAGGTGGTTGCAAGGGGGTAGCAAGTTCCGAAGAATGAGACAGGGGTGTTAGGTTACCAGAGGAGAAGGAACTTGATGTCGGGGGATGTAGAGAGGATGCCGCAAGCGCTGACTGGCAAACAGAAGGAGCAGATAACGCAGATTGATGAAGGGAAGGCGCTAGAGCTGAATTTAGAACAGAGCTGGAGCCCAACGCAGAAGAGTACGATTGTTGCCAAGATGCACATTGCGCGTTGAAGGTAGACGGAGGTTCGTATTGTTGGTGAACTGAGGGGAACGCTGACTGCAGGGACATGGTGTTGAAAGCGCTTAGTTGCTGCGAGTTCAGTTGCTTACGAAGTCGAGCTCTTCGGTTAGAAAACCATACCTAAACAAAAGAAAACTTTAATTAACTCCTTGTTAAGAATAATTAAACATTACTGATTACTCAATCCAATCTAAGCAAGGAATCCAATCAGTTAATTACGTTTATAATTTTATTGTTACAAAGGCTTCACTTTATAAGGCAGAGTTAACCGTTGCAAAAAAACATGATTTGAATTTTTATGAGCCTACACCTTTGACAGACATTGCAATTGATACTGCTATAAATATTACAAATACCTAACTCATCAATACATAATTATAGAGGTAAGTCGATTACTCTGTCTTATAGAGGCCTGCAATTACGAGGGGCTACTAATTGAACAAAAACTGATAAAACATCGGTAGCGACGAACAGCATATGGTAGCTCTTACTATTGTTGTAATTAATTATAAAGGTAATTGTGTTTTTTTAGCGCCACGCTTTTGTAGGGGCGGGAAGTGAGTGCGGCCAACAATGGGTTTGTTTGATTGCGTTCATCTATCATTGATACACCGAACCTGTTTTGAGCTTGCTACCGATACTTGTTGGTCATATGGTGTCTGGCGAGGACCCTCTGTTTTGCCGTAAGTGTTAAAATATCCCAATGTCACTAGAAGATATAAAGTTAGCTTGACGTTAATCAATTTAAATATGAATCTATAATATTTAGTCTGTAAAAAGTTTAACAGTAGTTCTTTTCATATGCAAGCTCGTAGAATTTCTTACCTGAACTCTAGCTTCAGTGAGTTTGGTTTTCTGCGCTAGTTCTTCTCTCGTGTAAACATCAGGATATTGGGTCCTAGTGAAGGCGCGCTCCAACGCTTCAAGCTGGTCGCCAGAAAATGTAGTCCTGGACCTCCTTTGTTTCCTCTTCAGGGTGATACCAGGCTCCGACTCGGTATCTGAGTCTTCGCATGATGACGGACCTTTAGAAATGAAGAAATCCATTGTTGGTGCAATGTGCTATGTGCTAAGCAATTTCCTTAAAATAATGTGTTTTATAACTATAGACTCAGGGCTACATTCCAAATGGCCTCCGTCTCAAATTACTGTTCAAATAATATGAATCTTGTCGTCATAATAAGTAATTTTTATTGCGACTTTCTAAGAGCATTTGTTTTTGTTTTACGTCGATTATATTAGCCTACCGCGCGGACCACACGCGGCCTCGATTAAATTAAACGTAACCACATTACACTACGCCTCTAGTAGCCTCAAATGAATTCTTTGGGGCCTTAATAAATATTACTTTGTGCTAGCTGATAATAAAACGGAATTAGATTATAGAGACGGTGATCAAGTTTTTATCTTGCATTGAGCTGCACTGTTAGAATTTTTGTATTGTGGTCGTGTTTTTATTCTGTACTTATTATGTTTTGTAGAACAGGCACAAAGTGAAAATAAACAAACGTCCGAGTATGCAAATTTTCAATATGCAAACTAATACGAGTGCGGGCCCTGAAATAATCAACGGCTGATGTTACCAAAGTCCGCGCGTATGCAAATATTTCCACGAAAAACTCGCGACCAAATGTACCGTTAGCCGCCGTCACAGGACAAGCACGAACAGCAAATTTTCAATACTCGAGCTCGGGCAGTAAAGGGGGCCGCTTTTCCAGTGTAGATATTACTTTGGCCGCGCACAACTTAATATGCATAATCTTATCGGTGCGCAGAATCTCGCCGGCAAAACCGCGCTCCGTCACTGAACCGGGATATTAGGAGCGCCATTTTATATTGGATAGCTATACGGCACAAGACGTGCAGTACGGACAGATTGTCGTAATGCAAGCCCCGCGGCCAAACGCGATGGGATAATAACACCTTTGGATACTAATTTCATTTTTATAACCTACAATTTCGAAGCCGACACAAGGGGCGCTGCCGTGGCGTGCGCGCGCGCCGCGCCCGCTTCACTTTTACGTGGATTATTAACTTTATACGCCATTTTGTGAAGTTTGCAAACGTTCCGACAGTCTCATTATAAGAATAAATTTATAATAATAGTATGCTTTGAACTAAATTAAGTGATTATGGTCTCGAATCAGCGTTAAGGACTACGATGACACGCCGAGTTATTTACGCGTCATTATGTCGAAGGTTCCGTCAGCGACTTTTTAAATGATTAAATTGAATCCGTCAGGGATTTGGAAATATTGCTAAATAGCTCTTAATGCCTACCCGCGGTGACCTCGCACGTGGATAATGATAGACTCAGAATAAACCACAGCACAGTTAATTCTTTATCAAGAGAACAACAACAAACTAGAGCAATATAAAGTTTTATGCAAACACACAACGCGGTATTACTTTTCAAGCGGTAAAGTGCTCCTACAAACTATGCTACCAACTGATACGGCAAATGACTGCAGTGTACCTAAGGTCACTTCCATACTTTATTCTCATTGTGAATTATTATTGAAAACATTTCAGTGATTAATGATCAATGCAAAGCAATGTTTAATAATCCGAGGTAAGTATTATTACTTACCTAGAATACCATCAATGCTGTGATTTCTTCTAGGATCTGATTCATCCCTTTTGCCTCCTCTTATTAGTCTCGAAATCGAACTCACAGATGGCGCTGTGTTTTTATCACAAATGCCTTCTTTAATTAGTTTATCTCTAATTTCCCAGGAAAATATACCTGGGTTTTGTCTCTTCAGCTCTTCGATCCTGTTCTCTACTTCTGGAGTCGCAACTCTTGGCTTGGATCCTCCAATCACACCGGGACGTATGGAACCCGTTTCCTGCGAACAACAAAACTAATTAAGTATTTCGTAACACTTATCTTAAGAAGAATAAATCAGTACTGATCAAAGTTTAACTAGGTCTTTAGAAGTATGTGAGTATCCTCACCTGGTATCTGTTGAGTATCTTGGAGACGCAGCCGTGCGAGACGCGCAGCTGCCGCGAGATGACGCAGGGCCGCACGCCCGCCGCCGCCATCTCCACGATCTTCAGGCGGATGTGGTTCGGCAGCGGACGACCGTTGATGAACACACCTCCCAACTGGTTCATACGACCCTGACCTGCACAAATAAACACTCTTAACAACAATCCAACTAATTTTTTTTCGCACAACCACATTGCTAACTCTACAAACGCAAACCTGTAGAAAGTACGCGTGTGGAAACCAGTTGCGGCTCAACTTCGCTATAAAAGCTAAGCCCTCTGATTGTGTGTATTCTACTTGTGAAGAATATGTTCCAGTATTCTTAACGTTCATGATCTTCTGAGGCACAATCCTATTTCTATTGATCTACAATATATTACTACTTACTCTTCAATATATTAGATTATTGTGAAAACGTTTTGTGCGTTCGCCCGAACGGAGGCACGTCTTTATATTGGATTTGTATTAGTAGGGCAACCAGTAGCTATATTAAACTCAAATAATGCGTAAGGTATCAACAGTAACAATACATTATGGATCACAAAGCTGGGCACGGTTGCACGTCGGTCGCTCGTACACGCTCTACAATAATATGTACCTACGTCATCGGTAGGCCTCGATCACCTCGTAATTTTACGTTTCATTGGCAGTGTTCTCAAGCAAGAGTATCCAATTTCTTTTACACGAGTGCGGTCAAGCAGAAACGATAACACTTAAACTATTTCTGGCCTTTGTTGGGATCGACTTGTTACATTTTAGTATCGACTTCTGTTCTCACAAAAAAATATGTTATTCCTAGACTAAATGAAATGCCTCCATCTTGTTGTGTGGTGAGTTCTGATGTTCTGATGAATCATTCTTGATTTTCAACAGTGAAAAGAAAGTCATCAAAATTTTAATTAATGTTTTATAGCGATGAGCATCGTGATCGGTAATTAAGTTGGCTGGTTCAATAGTGTTTGCGAATAAAGTCCCTTGGAATATAGGTTGTATTATTTCTGGATATGTTAATGCGGTTATGTGTGCGTAAAGTGTCGCTATTATAATCACATCATTCGTGCGGCCAGTGGTTGGAAGACCACCTAACGTCAAAGGAAGCCGCCGGTCGTTGATTTTTGCAACGCCTTTGTGCATGCATGTTAGCTCCTTTGGGAAAGAGATGATGTTGGAGAATACATTCAGCAGCGATATTACATCAATCAGAGTGAACTTAATATGCCTTTTTCACCAGTTGTAATAATTTAGATAAAATTTTATCAAAATGGGTTCAAGTAATAAGATTTTTTATATGTTTTCTCTAATATGCTGTTCCTTAGTTAATTTGAGGCAATAATATGATATTCATAGAAAATGCGAATAAAAAAGTAATTAACCAATATTCTCATCCCATATCAAAGTTTGACCGCATATTAATAGGAAAAAAATATAACAGTGGCATGTTCCACTTGTAAAGGCATTTATAGTTTATCAATTTCAAATAATTCCTCAAAGGTTCCGCCTCATGTAGGACCCTAGACCCCTACTGAGAACCACCAATCAATTAGACAACATGTCAACAAGTATGTCCTTTGATAAGACAAGAAACCGAGACGGATGTTAATCATACAATCGAAACTAGACCATAACACAAACAATTTAGAGTTAACAACTGTATCCATCAATACAACCATCCAAACTAACAGGAAAGCTTTCAGGAATATTGAAAATTGAACCTTCTGGCGTTCAGAATTAGATGAATTATTGCTTTGTTTACTGAACGACTTTTGTAGTGTCCGGAGTCACGCCGCAGTTCTGCAAGCGATCCCCATATTTTTTGTAGGAGGCCGTAGACGTTGCGGTGCCTCGAAAGCCCATGTTTTTGAGTGTTAATTTTATGTTCCCGAAATATTTATGACGCATAACGTGTCCATAACAACCCCGCTATACAAATGTGGGTGGCTTTGTGGTAATGTATCACTTCATTATAATATAGTTTTCATTTTGGCGAGATTTTTTATTACCTGTAGCTATATTACTATATTTTTTGTACGTGATATGATTTATTATCAAAATTTCACGACGATTGAAATATCAATACTTAACAGATAGCAAATCAAATCATTAACCAGATATTAAAAGCGCAAATAATGTCATCAAATTATTTCTATAAAACAATTTCTATCGCTTTACCTAAATATTGTAAAAGTTATTTCAATTTCAATTTGTGTTTCATTCAACATCCAACCGAACTAACAGGATCAGTCAAACACGCAATTGATGAAAGTTTCACAATAAGACTCACAAAGAGGATCTCAAGTGCACAATGCGTAATAGAATTCACAAACATTGTAACGCTATTAACGCAAAAGAAGTTGAAGTTAACAACAAATTCAAACATTCATTGGCAGCTAATCGTCCGGAAGTGCTTTCGGAGCATGCACAAGTAGAGCCGAACAATAACATCGACGAGGGTGGTAAAGCAATTCAATTGATGAAAAATATCAGTCACTATGTCGATATTGTGCACCCAGTAGCTAAATGTTCCAATACCCTAGCTGTCAATATTTTTTACTCACGTGTTTTATTCATAGCAAGTCTCGTCTGCTTGAAACATAATCACACACTAAAGTTAGACATAGACACCATTGCACCGTTGAAGTATAAAATTTTCTCACAATCACATAATCGTGTTCCGATTCGTTCAACCGTTGCGTTCGTGTTAGACGAAATTGAAACAGAGTCAATCATTTAATGCTAAACGTAAGAGGCAAACCGTGACCGAATAAATGAAGATTCTGAATTCACCATTCGCATTTCTGTGTCAACTTTAATTAACAATCACATTTTCATCAACCTTCGTAGTACTTTCGGGTTATCACTTCCATTGTCGGATAGAGATTGAATTTCTTAACCTTCCATCTTTGCTATGACGAAATTCATTTTCTGTTTGTACAACTTCAATTTCTTAATTTAAAGTGACCACGAAAAAAGTACGTTGCACTTTGATTTGCTCTAAACGGTATAAACTGAAATGGTTCATTTTATTTCTACTATGTCGCACTTTATATTGTTGAAATGAAACGTTTGATGTCTAGGGGTATAACTATTGCACTAGCCACGGGTTCCACGCGGGAATGACGGCTAATAAAACTTATGAACGCAATAGGCGTAAAGATATTCCGACCTCATACCAGTACAGCGACACACACTGCATTGCCCAGGCTACATACAATGCTCACAGCAGGCTAGATTATTTACTAATAGGAATAACTCTTACACATAAAACACTACCACTCTTTTTCTTGGTGTCAGTTGTTAATTTATTGCAATATATATTACAATTCAATTAATTGCAGCGATTGAGTAACACTC